>QRFJ01000046.1:2735231-3120064 GCA_006176705.1 Cocos nucifera
ACTTGAGAGTTCGTAGTTAGCCTCGGTCGCCGAAGTGATGAGGGCGACGCTGAGGAGTTCGGCCCAGTGACGACTGCTGAGGAGTTCGGGGCCCGTAAGTGACGACTGCTGAGGAGTTCGGGCTCCCTGAGTGACGATTGCTGAGGAGTTCGGGCTCCTGAGTGACGACCGCTTGGGGATTTTACTAAGCCCGTCCGCTGAAGGGGTTCGGCCGCTGAGAGGACTTCATTAAGCCGGCCGCTTGGAGTCGGTCCGAAGGAGTTCGGCCGCTTGAGAGGACTTCATTGAAGCTCGGCCGCTTGGAGTCGGTCCGAAGGAGTTCGGCCGCTGGAAGTCGAAGGAGTTCGGCTGCATGGAGGACTTCATTGATGCTCGGCCGCTTGGAGTCGGTCCGAAGGGTTCGCGCCGCGGAGAGTCCGAAGGAGTTCGGCTGCATGGGCTCGCCTGGGGTTCGGCTCTAGGCTGTTTGGCCGCTGGAAGTCCGAAGAGTTCGGCTGCATGGGAGGACTTCATTGAAGCTCGGCCGCTTGGAGTCGGTCCGAAGGAGTCGGCCGCGGGAGTCCGAAGGAGTTCGGCCTGCATGGCTCGGCTGGGTCGTCTCTAGGCTGTTCGGCCGCTGGAAGTCGAAGGAGTTCGGCTGCATGGGAGGACTTTCATTGAAGCTCGGCCGCTTGGAGTCGGTCCGAAGGAGTTCGCCGCGGAGAGTCCGAAGGAGTTCGGCTGCATGGGCTCGCCTGGGGTCGGTCTCTAGGCAGTTCGGCCGGTGTTAAGGGTTCGGCCTGGCGCCTGGCGCTGAAGCTCTTCAGCGGCTACTGTTACATTGGGCTGAGTGTGCGGCGGGCTTCGGCAGAGCGGGATTTATCCCCAACCAACTTCACTTTATACTCAAATTTTAATGGCAGCCCCTTTAATTCCACTTATTCTCTGCAAGTAATAGTAATTCAACAAATTTTAAGAGTGGGATGTTTAGTTTGAGGCTTTACTGCGATCTTTATACCATCAAGTTGCATTGTTTTGAATGATGGATTCCTCACAATATAATAATCTCAAACATTAATTAGCATTAAAATAATTTCTAGAGCTACTGCTTCATGCTACACACAAGTTTGGAACTGTAACGATAAATACAATATCACCAGTTTACGAAGTTAGTTCATCGAATAAGAAAATCATCATTGATATGGGTAGTAACCCGAAAAATAGATCAATAGCGAGATGTTTTATTAGAACAATTCTACAAAATATTAAAAAAGTTAGAGTCAAGAAAAGTTAATATTAGTTAAAATTATAAAATTGATTATTTCATAATTTAATTTTTGCTGAACAATTTTAGTTGATTGCAAAAGTGTAGCAAAAATTTCGTCGAAATTTTTGAGAGACTTCCAAAAATCTAAAACTCTTTCAAGTGACAATTAATTATGTCTGGGTGGTTGGATCCTAATTGTCTAAGACATCCTGATATTAGTAGTGACTGAATTTCTTATAATTATTTTTGTAGAGTATTGTACTCAAAATTTTATATTCTCAATCCAAAGGTTTTAGGGCTTCATGCCTCCATTTGGATCTTAGGTTCCAATTTTAGCATCACAGAGTAAAGGGATTTCTTACCATTGTGCATATCTGACATAAGTATTACGTACCAAGGACAATTACCTCAATAACAACAAGAGTGATGGGATTTAAATCATAACAAGAATGTATGGACTAACTTCATATAGCAGGCAGAAAGAGATTATTTAGATGACCTAGGATTCCTTGGATCAGAGTTTAGATTTAGGTTTGGAATTAGTGGTCTTAGACCCTTATTTTTTGGTTGACTTAAATTAGATCATGAGTGGATATTATGAGTTTCAACTATTAGATTTTAAAAAAATTAAGATCCTCAGAGCACATTTATATAATTATGAGTTCGTATCAAAATTTTGAAGCCCGGTAAGTCTTACCTCTTCATCGTTACGGAAACTCTCTTGTTTATTTATTCAAGATTTTTTTCCCATGGAGCTAAGTTATAGATATAGTCTATGATAATAGACTTAAACTTACAATGCAAAACCCAAAGCAGTCACCATAAAGCTATGACTTGGGCCAAAATGGACTAATTAATTAATTATTTGGCTTCATGAGAGGCTGTGATGATGGACCATAAATTGTCTTAGCTGATTCGCCATATTTGTTCTATATACTCAAACTCAGCAATCATATCACCATGGGACCTAAGTATAAATTCATAAACTCAAAAAAGCTATGTACTATAACCGACAAAGTCTTCCTAATGATTGTACAAAAACTCCTATTCAAATCTTTCTTTCATCATGAATTTATCTCATAATAAAAACGGTAATTATTTTTTAATACTTTTTTTTTTTAACTTTTCCCTATCTTGCATGGCCGAGCTTGGAAAAGAAGAGGAGAAAGAGGGCATATTTATGGACAATGTGGTTCAAAAAATTTAGCTCACCATCAATAATTAAATAAATATGGATCAAATTCATCATAGTACCAAGCTATCAATAATTAAAATTTATTATTTTTCATAAATTATTATGCAAAATAGATTTCAATATAACCAAGCACACCCCCATTCACAACCATTTTCTTCTCTATTGCAATTTCAGATGCAAAGGTAATGAGCATGCTTGTGAAGATCACTCTTGGTTTATGTTCACTATTTGGGGATTTTTTCTACCCAATTCCTTTAAACTTCTTACAGCGTTAAACAATGTATAGGTGTAAATATAACTATATTCATCTTAATAAATACTAATATCATTTTAAATATAGAAGTATTTTTTTAAGCCATAAGTTATCTTGCAGATGCTTTCGTTATTTTCCAAATAACTTGGTAGAGGAAAATATCATACTTCCCTATTTGGATTAAACGAAACGATTTAAATCACCACCTGTCACATCCATTGTGTAATAAGTTACAGAGGATATTAATGAAAGAAATTAGTTTGATATATAATTAATCAAATAATATCATTCACCTTGCAATTTCCGCGTAATTATTTACTCCTCAATTATGTAAGCGTAAACTCTATTTATCCTCTGAAGGGAACGGCATCGGCTGGAACCCAATTTACGGTCCCCTGATATACCTGTCCCGGCAAACGAACACTGTTTATTTCCTGTTACAATAACGGATGCCGGCGTTTAGTTTTAGAACCCAGATCTCCTCCTGTCTGCCTTGACCAGTCTTCTTCCTCTCGAGGGGAATGCACGAAGCTCTACGCGGAGGCGGCGCCCCGCGGTCGTTTGAACCGGAAACGAATGTGGGTGGTGTACCCCGGCGTGTGGTGTGACGAACGTACATACTCCTCATCTTCTTCTCCTGGATCGCCGTCCTCTCCCTCCTCCGCTGCTCGCCCGGCGTCGCCTGGACCATCGTCAATCTCGCCACCTCTTCGTAAGACCCCCTTCTCTCCTTCTTTTCCTCATTCCTCTTCTTCAAGTTCGAATCTTTTTAGGGTTTCGGTATCTCGGATCTCTTGTTCTTTTTCTAATTGTTTTTTTATTATAAGATGTGGGCGTTTTTATCGGATTATGTGTTGTAGATTTGTTGTTGATTGTGCAAAATGACTGGAATCCAATTCCTATCGATGGTGTTTCAAGCAAAAGAAAATAGAGAAACGTAAAAGAGACAGTATTCTATTACTTTGAGGGGAAGGGGACTTTCAGTAGCCTTAGGCTATTTTTATTAAATTGATCATCTATCTAGATGGCCCCCAAGGCATTACACATTTATAGACTGGAATGAGGTTGCCAATCCCCAAGGGAATTGGCCTCCTCCTAAACTAAACTCCTATTCTGAATCAATTAAAATTGGGATCCTAAAGATTAAACCTATCACAAAATTGAAACTTTTGGTTTGTATGGACGATAATGACACCATCAAGAGTAAAGGATTGGCTTTTTCATATAAAGCTTTAGGTTTTTTCTGTTTTCCGTGTGTAATGGAGGAAATATGCATTTTTTAAAATTTTTAACTAATCGGGGGGATAGGATTGTTCATTCTATTGGATGGATGTGTAGTTTCTAATTCTTGTTAGGGTTTGTGATGAGAATGCTAGTAAGATAATGGATGACGGGCTGAGAGGACGTGAGACCACTCCCAATTTCTTGTCCTTCTATTTTGTTTAAAAAGAATTGGAGGACTGGAAGAGTCTAAAGAATTGTTAAGTCTGGAGCATTGATATCAGGATAATATATACTTTGCGATAGATGAATGATGCAATCATATGGAAATTGCTTTTCCTAAAAGGCTAAAACTTTCCACCTTTGTTTTTGAGCTGAAGCATATTATTTTAGAATGTTATGAGAAGACTATATATGTTGTTTTGGTGCTTAAATCATTGATAAACTTGAAGGATTTGAAATCTGCAGAACTCCTGGCTATGCACAGACCAGTTTACAACATTTTTTTTCCTAAGTTGAGTAGGATTAGTGCTAATGATGGTTGGAGACCAGTACGGATATATTGGTGAAGTCTTTCTTTGGGACTTGTACAAAAAATTTCGAGAAATGGATTCAGGACTAGATTGGCCTTTGGTAGGTTCAAATTTTAAGTTAGCAGTTTTTCTTGGAAAGATCTTGAACTTCAGCAGGCTTATAGGAATGTAAGAATGCTCCTATTGATATGGAGCTAGAAGCCATAACTGAAAAATTTGCTATTGCAACAGTTTGTATAATAGGTTGGTTAGTAGATCATTTGCTACAAAGAACATGAGTCATGAGAGCATCATTAGATCTTCTTTATTTATTTACAATGTAGTAGGACATGAGTCATTCAACCATACCTAACCTTTCTGTAGTTTGAAGTAACTAGTCTGTATTTAGCATTAACAAGATTTATATTTTCAAAAGTACTACTCTGAGCAAGTTTTGGTTTGTTCTGCCTCTAATGGCTTAATTAGGTCCATTTATTGTCAAAACTATGAAAAACATTTTTCTTAACTGTTGATGTGTGCTGAACAATTTCATGCAAAGCTTCCAGTTTAGTTTCCGTTTCTATCAGGTTTGTAGAAAAACAATGTTCAAATTTTTTGCCCTCCTGTTTCCAAGTGCCTTAAGATGATAATAGATCAGTGGCCTGTGTATACTCTGCTAATGGTGATGGAACATCATCTCACTGGTAGCCTTTGGTATTTGTCTAGGTGACATATCACTGCTTTCATTGGAGGAAAGGAACTCCATTTGCAGAAGACCAGGGTATCTATAATGGTTTAACTTGGTGGGAGCAGGTGGACAATGGCAAGCAGCTCACAAACAACAGAAAGTTTTTGGCTACTGTACCAGTGGTCCTGTGAGTATCCTCCAGACATGTCCTGAAAAGAAATTCAAAACTGAAGTTACAATAGTTGATGTGTCTTTTGTGGCAAAGAATATTCATGAGATTTCAAACCAGCCAGTGATTTGACATATTTTCTCTTCCCATCTTTTTCCGAATACTTTCACCTTCAGTAGCTGCTAGATTTTGCACTGTTTTTGCATATTTAGTACTCAATTGCCCTCTGATTTTTTCCATGTCTTGTGGAAAGGTTGCATTTTAATTAATATACTGTTGATTTTATGCTAAAAATGTCATGAAATATTTGGCTTGCTGAAGGCAGTTAAAAGTCATGCCTTCTTGTTAACTATATGTTTCTTTTCCAAATTCCAAATATCAGGTTTCTACCTTTAGTGACTTTGCTGTCGTTGATACCAAAAACTCTACAAATATAATTATGGTTTAAACTAACTGACTAGCAATGACATCAAACGATATGGGTAATATGGATAGAGATTACTGAATGCCATCCGAGGAAAATTGAAGGTGGCTGGCTTGTATGGTGTAGGCATGGGGATAGGAAATAGTTGCTGTCTTTTTGCATCATAATTCTTTTATTTTATTGTTTTTCATACCTCTAGGTACACTACCTAGTATTTATGATGTCTTGTTGCATGTTAATTCCGTCTTCTTATTCCTTCTTCACCTTATAAAATTTCTTAGCACCAGAATTAATTATAATTATGTGGATTTAATTGTCTTTTTCTTGAGAATATGGTGGCTATTCACCACATTCATGTTTGAATTTGAGACCTCTGATCAATTGAGCTACAAGCTGAAGTTATTCTTCTAATGATAAAAAAAGAAATGCTTTCGTAGTGTGGATGTATCTTCTGAATGGGAAATGGACATTTATTTTCCTAAGTTATTTGTTGCTTATATTCGCTGACTCTTATGATTTGTTTGTATCCAGTATTGTTTCTTGCCAAACAAATACTGATTGGGACCATATGAATACCATTGCACCTCAGAAAAGTATACTTATGATTGAAGGATATAAGAAATTATCTGGTTGATTTAGGATATTCTTTTATACGATTTTTAAATTGTATCCCAAATCTCGGATCAAAGCTTGAACCTTTTCTTTTCCTTTTAACATGTGCTTGCCTTTATTGAAATTTATTGATGTAACTATGGTTATGCATTTTTGGCAGGTACCTGATTGCCTCACACACAACGGACTACCAGCATCCAATGCTCTTTCTCAATACTCTTGCAGTGTTTGTGCTGGTGGTTGCCAAATTCCCTAACATGCACAAAGTCCGCATCTTTGGAATTAATGGAGATCACTGATATGTGCCCTAAGAATAGGGTGTATGACTATTTTCTTCACGTACCTTCATTCTGGATGGCTGTCCTTGTCATGGGACCCTGAACTGAAAGAAAATGGAAGTTTTGGGTTCTGATAAAGGGATGCTTTGCTCTCAGTATTGCAAGTGTTCTTGCACTGGTGGATATCAAGTTAACATAACTAACAAAAACATGTATACAAAATTGATCCAGCATTGTTATAAAGTTTTGGCTTTTGCAGAATGGATATTATGTAGTAAATTTTGCAAACTCTCTCCTTTGGCATTTGCTCGAGATGGTTGTTATTCAGCTGGTGTTGCAACTACTCTTCCTCCTCCCTGGTCCATCTATTTTCTCCTTGTGTATTAATTTAGACATTTATTTCCCTATCCGATTATGCCTTGTTCTCCAGCCTTGATGCGTGATCTGTGACCAAATTGGATTAAGACTGCAAATTGAGCGGGTTAATCTGTGACCAAATTGGATCTCATTCACTTAGATTTGATCCATTTTAAACGATTTGGGTTGGGTTCTAAACTTAGACCTATTTTATTTTCTAGATTGGGTCTGGCTTTATCGAATTTAGATTTGATCCAATATGATTCAACTTGTTAGATTTCTAGATGAATTTTGAATTTTCTAGTTTATGATCCAATCCTATCTAAACGCGGTATATAGTTAGAATCCGAATCTATTTAAGTCTGTAAGTTGAATTAATTTAAGACTCCATCATCCAACTAGTCCATTGGCTTCTGGTAGCAGCATCAATCCCTAATGGCGAAAATTTTTTTCTACACTGCATGTGATGTAAAAAAAATATACTTTTCTATCTGATTGAGCTATGTAATCACCATTTTTTAACATACATTTAATGTCTATAGTTCTACTTTTTTTATTTAAAATTTTAAACGGTGAAAATATTTTTTTTTTTTTAAAAAAAATTATGACATCTTTCGATAAAATTATGACTTTTTTCATGAGATATCATAATTTTTTTAAAAAAATCATAGAGAGAGAAAGGTATTTTTATCATTGAAAATTTTTAATATATATTTAATACTTGCCATTTCATTTTTTTCATTTGAAATTTTGAATGATGAAAATGTACCTTCATTTTAAAAAAATTATAACATTATCTACGATATTATGATATTCTGTGGTCAAATATTGACTTCCTGCACACGATATCATAATTTAGTTACAGAATATTATAAAAAAAAGAAAAATATGCTTATCATATAAAAATTTTATAAATTTTTTTATGATAAAAATATTTTTTTATGATTTTTGAAAAAAAATTATGATATTTTATGTGAAAATTGATGTCATAATTTTTTAGAAGAAAGATATTTTTTATATTTAATTTTTTTAAAAAAAATTAGATATTAAATATATGTTAGAAAATAATAATTACGTGATCCGATTAAATGGGACGGTGCATTTTATCTCGTAGCCGCGCCAATCCCCGATGGCACATGGTGTCGTTCGAGACGCAAAAAAAATATCTTGGCCCCATGTTTGAGGCGGGAAAGCACCACGGTGCCTGAAGGTAATCTAATACTGCACCTGGTATAATTGGGTCATTTTCGATTTGGGCCTCACACGGATCTAAGGAGACATCCATCTGGATTTTGTTGTCAGCTCGTTTCCACGCATGGGCATTATGGCTCTACTGCAGCGACCGATGGATTCTTTTTTTAAAACATGATGGATGTTAAAAAAGAAGCAGAAGAAGAAGAAAAATTGCAGCCCAGCAGGACAAATTGGTTAATTAATATGATTTAATAATCAAATTTGTTCTCTAAGACAGGCATGGTAAGGTTTGAATGCTACCTGTTGGGGATAAATCCCGCTCCTGCCGAAGCCCGGCCCAACGCTCAGCTCAATGTAACCAGTAGCTGCTGAAGAGCTTTAGCGCCAGGCGCCAGGCCGAGCCCCCAACACGGCCGAACTGATTAGAGGCCGAACTCCCCTGCACCAAGGTCTCGGCCGAACTGCCTAGAGGCCGAACTCCTTCGGACCGACCCCAGGCGAGCCCATGCAGCCGAACTCCTTCGGACTTCCCACGGCCGAACTCCTTCGGACCGACCCTAGCGCCGAACTCCTCAGCGAGACTGGCCGAACCAACTCCTTCCTGGCCACCGAGCTTCTTCGGGCCTCTCAGCGGCCGAACTCCCGGCCGAGCTCCCCCACTTCCACGGCCGAACTGATTAGAGGCCGAACTCCCCTGCACCAAGGTCCGGGCCGAACTGCCTAGAGGCCGAACTCCTTCGGACCGACCCCAGGCGAGCCCATGCAGCCGAACTCCTTCGGACCCCACGGCCGAACTCCTTCGGACCGACCCCAGGCGAGCCCATGCAGCCGAACTCCTTCGGACTTCCCACGGCCGAACTCCTTCGGACCGACCCCAGGCGAGCCCAATGCAGCCGAACTCCTTCGGACCGACCCTAGGCGACCGAACTCCTCAGCGAGCCCTGGCCGAACCAACTAGCAACTGAAGTCCTTCAACTGGCCAACCGAGCTTCTTCGGGCCTCTCAGCGGCCGAACTCTACAGACGGCCGACCCTTCAGCCAGACGAAGCTCCCCCAGCTTCCCCCTCGGCCGAACTCTGTTACAAGTCCGAACTCCATTGGACGAACTGTCGCCTGCAGCGAAACCGGACGACGCCTTCCTCTCCGTACCGGACTCCATGCGGCCCACGGCTCGCCGGTATGGCTCCCACGATCTACCGGACGACGCCTTCCTCTCCGTACCGGACTCCATGCGGCCCACGACTCGCCGGTATGGCTCCCACGATCTACCAGACGACGCCTTCCTCTCCGTACCGAAACTCCATGCTGCCTCGACGACTCTCTGCCAGACGGCACAGCCGTCACCATCAACTAAGCTCCGCTATAAAAGGACCCCTCCCGACATACTAAGGCTAAGCTCTCTGAACTCTCGACTCTCTAAGCTTTCCTCCACATCTCTAAGCTCCGGAACTCATTCCGAGCACTCCATTACTGTTGGCCGGAAGCTAACTTGACCGTCGGAGGGTCCTGCCGGAGCCACCACCCCACCGGTTCCGGACGGGACTTCGTTTTGCAGGTCCCCGGCGGCTTCCAGCGGCCTCGACTCCGGCGACCTCCGGCGGCGACGGATTTCTGCACCAACAGATTGGCGCCGTCTGTGGGAACAAGGGCCTGAACCTTCGAGGTTCCCTTGTTCTTAAAGGAGTGCTCGGCGACGATTTTCCGCCCCTGCTCCGGATCTCTCTTCTCCCTCTCCAGAATTCCTTCTCTGGAAAGAGGAAATGCCCCCTAGAAGGGCTTCGGCGCGGCGCTCGACGGCTTCCGCGGCTCGACCCCCTCCGAGTCCGTCTGTCCCTGCTCCGGCCCCGGTGACTCGGCCCTCATCTATAGCCGCAGGGGATACGGGGCAGTTCAACCAGCTCATCCAGCACATTCGCGGCCTCACGGAGGTGGTGCAGGCGGTGCTGCACCAACAAGTCCCAGTGCCAGCCCGACCGGCGCGGGACTCCCCGAAGTCGGACGATCCAGTCCAAGAGCGACCGGCCTGGGCAGCCCGACCTCCGATACCCGGATTGGAGAGGCGGAGGAGGGAGAGCCCTCGTTCGGATCATGGATCGACCAAGGGTAAAGCCTCGCGCCCATCTCACCAGAAAGCCTTGGAGATCAGAGACCGTGAGGACCTGCTGGGCCAAAGGCTCTTGGAAATGAACCGGCGAATTGAAGAACTTCGTCCCCCCTCGCGTGGTGATGACGTTTGCGCAGACCCTCCTTTCTCGCAGAAAATCATGCAAGAGCCTGTTCCACCGACCTTCGAGCTCCCTCAACTGGAAAGCTACGATGGAACTTCTGATCCGGTTGATCACCTGGGGGCCTTTCGGGCCATGATGCTGCTTCACGGCGCTTCAGATGCCGTGCTGTGCCGAGCCTTCCCGTCTACCTTAAAGGGAGCTGCGAGGAACTGGTACTCGGCGTTGAAGCCCAACACGATCTTCTCTTTCGACCAGATGAGCAGTCGGTTCGCGGCCCACTTCATCAGCAGCCGACGACCGAGCCGAGGTTCAGATTCCCTGATGAGCGTCAAGCAGAAGCAAGGGGAATCCATCCGGACTTACGTCACTCGATTCAACGCCGCGGCATTGGAAGTCCGGGACCTGGACCAGTCCGTCGCGATGGCCGCACTTAAGGGCGGCCTTCAGAAAAATAGCTTGCTGTTCTCTCTGGAAAAAAGGTATCCCAGGGACTTCGCCGACCTGCTGGCTCGAGCCGAGAGATATGCCCGTGCGGAAGAAGCCTTCAAATTGAAAGATGAGGAACTCGTCAGAAAGGACCGGCTGGCGGACGAGGAAGAGCTGGGTGAAGCTCGGCTACACTCGCGGACCCCCTACGAAAGCAGGCGGGCCCGAACTCCTCGAACTCGCCCTGATAAGGAGGCGCGAAGGAGTCCACATCCCGGAAGGTTCCGCCGCTATGCCCCCCTCAACGCTCCTCAAACCCAGATTCTCACCGAAGTAAAACACCAGCTGCCAAGACCGGAAGGATTACGATCTCCCCCAAACAAGCGCGATCGAAATAAGTACTGTCTCTACCATCACGACCACGGCCATGACACGGAGGGATGCATCCAGCTCCGAGACGAAATTGAGGAGCTCGTCAGAACGGGTCGGCTGGGTAAATTCCTCCGGTACCGGCCTGAAGCAGAAAAAGATCGGCTAAGGGCGCTGCCGTAGCCAGACAACAAGAAGGTCGGCCACCTTACGGCGTCATTCACATGGCCCCCGGAAAGATCTCGGTGCATCAGCGATTCGCCATCTCCCAGCAACAATAGCTTGCACCAAATTGAGGAGTTCAGCATGAGGAGGTCGTCCACCCCGGAACTTGCTGCCGAAGAAATGCGGAGGAATCAGCCTTAGGGAGGAGCCCAATCGCCCCTAAGAGAGAAACGGAGAGCAGGAGTTCCCCCGCTGAAGCGGAATGAAGTTCGGCGCGAGGAAGGCCGAACCCACCTATGAGCCCGTCAGCGAGGAAGCTCCGACAAAGAAGTATGAAGTCCTCCCGCGGAAGCTTCCGCGGGAAAGTGGAACGAAGTTCGGCGCAAGTAAGGCCGAACTCACGCTCCAGAATGTCCCCCAAAGGAACCGCCTACAAAGTGTTCACTGGAGGCGGAATGAAGTTCGGGCGAGAAAAGCCGGGCTCACCCCAAAGCTCGGCATCAAGGTAAAATGAAGCTCGGCGGAAAGCCGAACTCCTCAACTCAACCTCCAAAATAAAGTTCGGCGCTGGCAAGGACGGAACGAAGCCCCCCTCCTGGAAGGTTCCGCAACCACGACCCGCTCCTCTAACTCGAATTCTTGGCAAAGTTAAGAGCCAACCGCCAAGACCTGAAGGACTACGGCCTCTCCAAATATGTGCGATCAAGGAGAAGATCGGCCATAGGCACTGCCGTAACTGGAAAAGACAAGAAGGTTGGCCGTCCCGCGGCGTCGTCAACGCCACCCCGGGGAGGTGCTAGGAGCTAGCTACATCGGTGATTGTCATCCCCAACGACAAAGTCAAGAGAAGCATGGTCCAAATTATGAAGGCCGGCAGGAGATAGAGGAGGTCGTCTGGACGGGACTTGCTGCTCGAGGGAGCTCCGAGGAACAACACCCCGTCGACCCCTCAAACGAGAGCGCGCTGTCCACGACTTCCCTTCGGTAAAATTCTCCCCTCCGCTAATATTATTTCTGGATGCGAAAACTGTGCGATGACAGAAGAGCAGCAGTCGATAATCGCCGCGTTAGGAACAGGAGGAGAACCTCGTCCTAACGCGAGCGACAAGCCCGGCCGCGGGAGATAAGATCTCCCCCGAGCGCGCACCTCGGCCGCAGGAGATAAGATCTCCCCCGAGAGAAGCTCGGCCGTAGGAGATAAGATCTCCCCCGAGCGCGCACACCAACCTCGGCTAGAGATAAGATCTCTCCCGAGCGACCGTTGACAACCTCGGCTAGAGATAAGATCTCTCCCGAGCGACCGAAACAATCTCGGTTAGGAACAGGAGGAGAACCTCGTCCTAACACGAGCACCAACCTCGGCTAGAGATAAGATCTCTCCCGAGCGACCGTTGACAACCTCGGCTAGAGATAAGATCTCTCTCCGAGCGACCGAAACAACCTCGGTTAGGAACAGGAGGAGAACCTCGTCCTAACACGAGCACCAACCTCGGCTAGAGATAAGATCTCTCCCGAGCGACCGTTGACAACCTCGGCTAGAGATAAGATCTCTCCCGAGCGACCGAAACAACCTCGGTTAGGAACAGGAGGAGAAACCTCGTCCTAACACGAGCACCAACCTCGGCTAGAGATAAGATCTCTCCCGAGCGACCGAAACAATCTCGGTTAGGAACAGGAGGAGAACCTCGTCCTAACACGAGCACCAACCTCGGCTAGAGATAAGATCTCTCCCGAGCGACCGTTGACAACCTCGGCTAGAGATAAGATCTCTCCCGAGCGACCGAAACAATCTCGGTTAGGAACAGGAGGAGAACCTCGTCCTAACACGAGCACCAACCTCGGCTAGAGATAAGATCTCTCCCGAGCGACCGTTGACAACCTCGGCTAGAGATAAGATCTCTCCCGAGCGACCGAAACAACCTCGGTTAGGAACAGGAGGAGAACCTCGTCCTAACACGAGCACCAACCTCGGCTAGAGATAAGATCTCTCCCGAGCGACCGTTGACAACCTCGGCTAGAGATAAGATCTCTCCCGAGCGACCGAAACAATCTCGATTAGGAACAGGAGGAGAACCTCGTCCTAACACGAGCACCAACCTCGGCTAGAGATAAGATCTCTCCCGAGCGACCGTTGACAACCTCGGCTAGAGATAAGATCTCTCCCGAGCGACCGAAACAATCTCGGTTAGGAACAGGAGGAGAACCTCGTCCTAACACGAGCACCAACCTCGGCTAGAGATAAGATCTCTCCCGAGCGACCGTTGACAACCTCGGCTAGAGATAAGATCTCTCCCGAGCGACCGAAACAATCTCGGTTAGGAACAGGAGGAGAACCTCGTCCTAACACGAGCACCAACCTCGGCTAGAGATAAGATCTCTCCCGAGCGACCGAAACAATCTCGGTTAGGAACAGGAGGAGAACCTCGTCCTAACTCGAGCACCAACCTCGGCTAGAGATAAGATCTCTCCCGAGCGACCGTGAACAACCTCGGTTAGGAACGGGAGGAGAACCTCGTCCTAACCCGAGCGCGCACCACTTCGGCTGCAGGAGATAAGATCTCCCCCGAGAGAAGCTCGGCCGTAGGAGATAAGATCTCCCCCGAGCGCGCACTTCAACCTCGGCTGCAAGATAGGAGGTCTCCCTCGAGTCGACTTCAACTGACGAAGATAATGTCGCCCCCGAGGAGCTCAAATCCGACTTCGACCGAAGGAGGCGAATCTTACTTCGGCTTCAACGTCAGCTTCATCGACTTTAGCCTGGAAACGAGTTCCATTCCAATTCCAAACATCGACTGAAGATGAGGTCTCCCCCAAGCCTCAGCCTCAACTTCGGCGTCAATCTTGGCTGGAGATGAGACCTCCCCGAGCTTCAGATGCGGAGCCTGGAAGAAGACTTCGGCAGTCGCCTGTTTTGGTACTCCCTTCCTTCAATTTTTGAACTCGGGAGTGGGGGGGCTACTGTTGGGGATAAATCCCGCTCCTGCCGAAGCCCGGCCCAACGCTCAGCTCAATGTAACCAGTAGCTGCTGAAGAGCTTCAGCGCCAGGCGCCAGGCCGAGCCCCTAACACGGCCGAACTGATTAGAGGCCGAACTCCCCTGCACCAAGGTCTCGGCCGAACTGCCTAGAGGCCGAACTCCTTCGGACCGACCCCAGGCGAGCCCATGCAGCCGAACTCCTTCGGACTTCCCACGGCCGAACTCCTTCGGACCGACCCTAGGCGACCGAACTCCTCAGCGAGCCCTGGCCGAACCAACTGGCAACTGAAGTCCTTCAACTGGCCAACCGAGCTTCTTCGGGCCTCTCAGCGGCCGAACTCTACAGACGGCCGACCCTTCAGCCAGACGAGCTCCCCCAGCTTCCCCCACGGCCGAACTGATTAGAGGCCGAACTCCCCTGCACCAAGGTCTCGGCCGAACTGCCTAGAGGCCGAACTCCTTCGGACCGACCCCAGGCGAGCCCATGCAGCCGAACTCCTTCGGACCCCACGGCCGAACTCCTTCGGACCGACCCCAGGCGAGCCCATGCAGCCGAACTCCTTCGGACCCCACGGCCGAACTCCTTCGGACCGACCCCAGGCGAGCCCATGCAGCCGAACTCCTTCGGACCGACCCTAGGCGACCGAACTCCTCAGCGAGCCCTGGCCGAACCAACTAGCAACTGAAGTCCTTCAACTGGCCAACCGAGCTTCTTCGGGCCTCTCAGCGGCCGAACTCTACAGACGGCCGACCCTTCAGCCAGACGAGCTCCCCCAGCTTCCCCCTCGGCCGAACTCTGTTACAAGTCCGAACTCCATTGGACGAACTGTCGCCTGCAGCGAAACCGGACGACGCCTACCTCTCCGTACCGGACTCCATGCGGCCCACGGCTCGCCGGTATGGCTCCCACGATCTACCGGACGACGCCTACCTCTCCGTACCGGACTCCACGCGGCCCACGACTCGCCGGTATGGCTCCCACGATCTACCAGACGACGCCTTCCTCTCCGTACGAAACTCCATGCTGCTCGACGACTCTCTGCCAGACGGCACAGCCGTCACCATCAACTAAGCTCCGCTATAAAAGGACCCCTCCCGACATACTAAGGCTAAGCTCTCTGAACTCTCGACTCTCTAAGCTTTCCTCCACATCTCTAAGCTCCGGAACTCATTCCGAGCACTCCATTACTGTTGGCCGGAAGCTAACTTGACCGTCGGAGGGTCCTGCCGGAGCCACCACCCCACCGGTTCCGGACGGGACTTCGTTTTGCAGGTCCCCGACGGCTTCCAGCGGCCTCGACTCCGGCGACCTCCGGCGGCGACGGATTTCTGCACCAACACTACCCATGATGTTACGAATTGGCTTGCAAAAATTTAAATTGTCAGCATGCCAAGATGCGTATCATAAATCCTTCTATCTAAAAATATCTAAGGGTGTATTTGTTTTTGCTGGAATTAAAATTGAAATCAGAATGAAAAATGGAACGAGCATATCCTCTAATATATTTGGTTTGTCATTGAAAATAAGATTTAAATACTAACAAAAAATAGAAATTAAATTTTGAAGGAACAGGATTTCTTTGGAATTAAAATAGAAATAAATTTTTTTCAAATCAAATAGCTAGGAGAAGAGTCATTCATTCTCATTTTAGTACTGGATTCCAAATCTCAACAACCAAGCATTAACTAAAAAGGTAGGTGAAGGGAGTGGCTGAGTTTGGACGTCAAGTGCCAATATACCATTGCTTTGCCCTAAAAGTTATGCGTTGGGGTGTGGGATCAGACGGGCAGGCTGTCCACAATTAGCTGATTGTGGGCAATGTTCCCCTTGTCAAATCAAGTAAAATGTCTATCACGTACATAATGATTTGAGTTATTTGCTCTTCCACTTAGTTTACATGATCCACTTAACTGCTTCTCGGATGGCTCCACTCTTTTCAGGTTAATTCTTTAATTATTTTTTAAAATTAGCATTTTTAGTTGTTCTCTTACTTTAGATTGATAAATAACATGCTAACTAAAATTATCTTTCCTGTTGCTGAGGATTGATCTGGTCTAGACTGGTAAGTTGGATGTTAAATTGAAGAATCAAAAATGCTGATTCAAGTCCTCAAATAGTTGGTTAGAGACCATGATATAGCGGATGATGGCTAGATCTTTGTTCTAATATCTGAGAGCATCCTAAAACACTATGGACAAATGAAATCCACTTACCAGGGATTTCGCGATGGAGGATCTTCTGATGCCTAAATCAAATCATCTCAGTTGAAAAAAAAGAAGTTCTAAGTGGAAGAAGGTAGAAAGAGAGATTAGAGTGAAAATGAGGGAGAAGAAGATCCTGTGTGAGTTCAGGAGAGTTTGGTTATGTTGGGACTACTAAGCTAGAAGCTGTTAGAAGTTCTATATGGATCTCCATAGATACTCGTATTTTAAAATCATAAGTTAGACTCAAACTTAGAGAGTTTTCTAGAGACTTGGTCATACTTGAATTTACTTGACTCACTTGGAGGGCCCCTAGAGACTAATTTATATAGTGAGGGTTGTAGACCATCGCGATCAAGATCTTGGGACGTATAAGAGATTTTGTTGAGGATAAGTTCTCATATGCCTAGAAGATAGAGTTAGATACAGATCTCATGGTTAGAGAGATAGTTCCATCGTTATGGGCCAACTATTATCAAGTGAGGAAAGATTCAAACATCTTCGTATGCTTTCGGAGTAGCTATGTGGTAGAAACTGGTTGGTCGAGGTGGGGGCTTCATGGCTAGTTTGTGTCAGATTTTGATTGATCCAGTGTACCATATTGGTGGGTTTGATTTTGAGGTGTATCATTTTTGGTTCTTATGCATCCACTTGACTTTAATTTAGCAAAATCATTATTAGGTAGATAGTTGATGTTGATATTTTTATACGTGCAGAATAATTTGCACAATTAGCATATACATATAACTATTACCATCTTCAACTCTTGGCATAAAAAGTACTTTCAATCATTTAGAATAAAATTCAATATATAGAATATTTGATAAGGTGCCACCAAGATTTACGGACTCGGTATCGAAACCTATACTGATAGTCGATCGATATGATACCATATCGTACCATCCTGTACTATCAATAAAAAAATTAAAAAATTTAATCCAGTGATCAGAAAAAGAAAAAAAAAATGCCTTATACTGTATCATACCATCTCATACCGATGTTGTAACATCCTATATCGGACCAAACCGTTCGATACTAGTCCGTACTGTATCGATTGGTTCGATTCGCTTCAAGTCATTTTTTAAAAAATCAATCTGAACCATTCTAATTTTCTACCGGTATGATACGGTATGAAATGTACCAACCAGTTCGGATCAATACGAAATACCATAAGTGCCTCCCATATCATAAGAAAATAAGGAACAAAAATGGTGTTTTGTTCACCATTCATGATTTTTATCATTGTTATTTGCATTCAAGAAATTATGAGTTAATATAAGAAGTGTGAGGACCTGTGGCAGCACATGTTTAGTTCCATATCAGTTATTTAATAAAGAAATTTAGATATTTATATTGTATCAAGAAAATTAGATAATACTGTTCGATTAATCTTTTTAGATAAGATATCGATCGTAACTCAAATGGATTAGGGATACTATAGCATGAGTCTATTAAAATTAATTATAGATTAATTATGATATTTATGATTAAATTTGAATAATTTTTAACTAGATAAGGATACCGAGATTTAAATAAAAAAATTATGAAGTTTTATACTGACATATATTTAGTTTTATATTATTTATTTATTAAAAAAAATTAAATACTTATAAAAAATAAAAAATAATAATATTATTTTTTTTTGGGGGGGGGAATGAGTTCCTGCACATAATTTGTAACCATTCCCGCAGAAGAATTTGCATTTTACTCGTGCCCTTGATTTTGATAGTTAACACTGACATGCACGATACTCGTGTTTTGACTTTTATGGTTAAAACTGACATAAAACTCATAATGATTTTTTTAATGAGTTGAACATGGTGGACACGGAAGGCTCAACCCGCCATCCTGATCAATGTTACCATCTATCAGAGGGCTTTTTTTTTTTTTTTCCTTTTAAGTAGCCATCTACCAAAGCTGAACCCAGTCAGCTGTACTCCTTTTGTAACACTATATGAAATATTATGTCCACTCATTGCAAGACGCGGTAGGTACCTCCGTCTTTGAGTGATGCTACGTTATGAAATAAAGTAGCACAGATCGATGTCGTGGTCCTCCTCTTGACTAGTGGAATACTATTTTACACCACCCATCTCGGTATTAGTCATATCGTACATGAGATGCAGCCCTAAATTTTAGAACCGTCAACCTCGTCGAATTGATCCATCCCGTCATATAAATAAAATAAATTAATTTATATTTTAATAATTCATCTAAAAAATAGATTAAATAACTTATTTCATTTAAATTATGAATACAAATTAAACTTTTTTTTTTAACCCCCACACCCTCTCTTACTTTTTTTTTTTTTAATTTATTTATTTATTTATTTATTTTTTGATCTTTCTTCTTCCTCTCCGCTCCGACCATCCCTAACTCTGCCTTCCCTCTAGCCCCCCTGCCACTCACCCCTCTCCACCCCCACACCCACACCCCACCTCTTGCTTCTCGACTGCCCCTCCCTCTTAGTACTCCGATCTTTTTCATTCGTCTTTCTTCCATCTTCCACCACATCCTCTTCGGCCATCTCTTCTTTTCGATTTTCCACCTCTTATCGCCACCCCTTAGTCGTCTCTCACTCTCGATGCCCCGCCACTTTTCATTATCGCCCCTCCTCCCTCCTGGCCATCAAATCCCTCCTCCTAGCCATCTCTTCCTCTCAATGCCCCGTCACTCACCATCATCATCCCCTCCTCTCGAACGCCTCTCCTTCTCGATGCCCTGCCATCTCCACTCATCCTCTCATCCCCCGCCAGTCCTTCGGGCCACCTCGCCTTCGCGGTCCCCCGCCACGATCTCCTCCCCGACCACTCTCCTTCTCGATGCCCCACCCCTTCTCGCTCGCCCTCCCATCTCCTCGCCACCCCCCTCCAGGCACCTCTCCTTCTTAGTCCTCCTCTTGCTCACCCCTTACAAAAGCAGCATTTATAGTTATTTATTATTTTTTAAAAATTTTGATGGGTTGACCTTTCGTCCCATCCTATTTAGAATAGGTCAGAACAGATCAAGACAAATCAGGCCACCTTGACAACCCTATCAAATTTCAATAAGCAGTCTTGTTATTATCTTATCTTTTTTTCATTCCATATGAACTCATAGATAATCTTTTGAGGATTTTTTCAGTGCCTAAAGGATTTTATCTAGATAAATTATGGTAAAATATTTCAAAAAATTTCTATCCATGGAGGTTTTTAATGGTGATGCCTAACTACCAGTTTATAGTATTAATCGGTTAAAATGTTTAGATTTTCTTACAATATAGTTAAAAATTACTGTTAATTGCATATGGGATGGGACGAGCAAAATATTTGGATGGGTACATCTCAAAGTACCCTTTTTTTTTTTTTTAAATTTTTCTCTCGAGATCTAGATGAAATGAAAAGGACTTGATCGATGAAATGAGTTGTCTTCTGGTGAGCACACATCTTAAAGCATCGTGAATTTTTTTCAGACAGTAAAAAAAGATAGAAATGACCTGATGGATGAGACGGTAAAGGCTTTCGACAAGCTTTCTACCCGAAAAAAACGAGAGAAAAAAAAAAAAGTCGATGAGCACAAATCTCAAAGCATTATGATTTTTTTATAAAAAAATAATGGATGGGAAGGATTTGAGGGACTTTTCAATATGGAATGGGACGGCACGAGTTTTTTTGGTTTATCTGTCCTTCTTCTGATTTTATCCATATCCAAAAATATGGATGAGATGAAGAGAGAGAAGGCTGGGTAAAATGCTAATCCTCATCTTTTAGCTGTCAAATCCTTCGGTCGTCACAATCCAATCCTCGTCCAACTGCACGCCCTATAAGAAATCCAACCGCTATTACCTCTCGCTGGACATCGTACTCCAAGTTTCCACCCGACTCCCCTCTCTCGTTTCATCCGGACCTTCTCCTTTGCCCTTGCATCTGATATTTTCCAGGACGCCTCCTCCAATCTCCACAAATTCCTTAAACCCTCTCTCTCTCTCTCTCTCTCTCTCATGGGTTTGAGCCTCGTTTCGTTCATGCAGTCCTTCCTCCGCTTCTCCTTCATCTCCGCCGGCCTTCGCCTCCACACCGTCACCATCGACGCCAACACCACCCTCCGCTGCTGGATCTCAAACTCCCTCCCCATCTCTTCCGATTCTGACCCTGATGGACGTAGCCTCAAGCCCGTCCTCGTCCTCATCCACGGCTTCGGCCCCAGCGCCACGTGGCAGTGGCGCCACCAGGTCCGGCCCCTTTCCCGCCATTTCGACCTCGTCGTTCCCGATCTCCTCTTCTTCGGCGGCTCCACCACCCGCTCCCCCCACCGCTCCGAGGACTTCCAGGCCGCCACCATCGCCCGCCTTCTTGACGCCCTCCACCTCTCCAAGATCTCCGTGGTCGGGACCAGCTACGGTGGCTTCGTGGCCTACCACCTGGCCCGGGCTCTCGGGCTGGAGCGGGTCGAATGGGTGGTGATCGCCAGCTCTGACGTGCTCAAGTCCACCGGCGACGACAGGGGCCTGGCGGAGCGGGCCGGCGTGGAAAGCGTCCAGGACCTGATGCTCCCCCGGACGGCCGGGAATCTCCGCGCGCTCATCGGCCTCTCCATCCACCGGCCGCCGAGATTCATACCGGATTTCGTTCTCCGCGACGTTGTAGGGGTGTGTTGTTCGTTCTCTTCTCCTCCTACTTCCTCTTCCCCACTTTTGCTCTCTTTCGTTCCGATTTCTGCAACGCGGTATAATCTAAGCATATAAAAACACCAATCTTCTCCTGACTCGTAGCAGGATGATCGAAAAAATAATAATAATTTGTTGTTATTTAGTTTGTCTAATTTTTTAATCATCTGAAGCTTGGATTATAGATCTCTAAATTATAGCATTTTTTATGTCCATGCTTTAAGTATGTATGCGTTAAGTTAGTAAGTATATATATATATATATGGATTTAAATTCAAATTAGAACAATTCAAAACTCTCCTACATTAATAAAATTAAATTCGATCAAGTTAAAACTTTATAATATGAATCTTACAATATAAATCATTGGATATAATCTACCATCTTAAAACTACTTATATATCAAAAAAATTATATAATTTGAAGATCCTATCTTATGCATCAAGATATTAAAAAATATATTTAATTTAATTTTATTTAAAATTTAATTTTTGACTACTTGATGGATAGAGTAGGAAAAAAACAGATGCGTCTGAAAAAAATTCAAAAATAAAAAATAATTTTATTGAAAAAAATCTATAAAAAAAATGCCGCTTGTAAGAAAAAGAAAAAAAAAATCTTTTCTTTTTTTCTAGCTGTAGCCGTTTTTTTGCAGTAGATTTTTTTAGCAAATTTTTTTTGAAATTTTCTTTTATGCATACCTTTTTTTTTCTAGTTTTAAAAGCACGTTTTTTCATATATTTATTTTCTGATCATCGGAGATCCGACCGATTCCATCCAATGGAGTTTAATCTCTCTCTATACACACACACACACACACACGGGACCTTCTAATATATATAAACATCACTCATGGTAACATGTTATTGGTGGATTCTACGAAGACGAGGAAATGGAAAGGCCCACATGCTATTTGGTGTGGAAGCTGGGTTTGTCTAAATTTATGAAGTTTGGATACGGGACCTTCTAATATATACATAAACATCACTCACAGTAATATATGGAAAGGCCCACATGCTATTTAGTGTGGAAGCCGGGTCTGTCTAAATTTATGAAGTTTGGAGTGCGGGCCCTGCAAAGCAATGCGTTCTGTAGGTCCTGTGAGGGTCGTATGAGAGGATCAAAAGCTTCCATGTCTCCTATGTTCTTTCATCATTAGTCATTGACGTTTCCTACGCCCTTGATTTAGTCGGTTGGCTGGTTTATATGTTAATACTGGACAATGAAATAAAGTGGTCCTAAACAATAGCTTCTCGGTCCAGTGACCGTGTGATGTAGATTGACACCTCTGTTTGACGGGTGAAATTATGATTAGAATTTGTTGTCCCTCGTCAGCTCCCCATACTACTCTAATCGTTGTTATGCGGTTTGAGAATAAGTGGCAACTGGGATGGCATTTAATGATATCGTTATATTATTATTGAGATTGTGCCAGCATTGATTTATGTAGGTTGATGGGTTAGGTACATTAATAATATCGTTATATTATGCTTCAGATTGGGCTAGCATTGATTTATGAAGGTTGATGGGTTAGGTAAGACTGGTGATACTTGTTAGGAGCAAGAATGCTTTCATTAAATTAATTAGTTGAGATGAAATTGTAAAAGAATTTATCTTCTTCTTCTTTTTTTTTTTGGGTACAAAAAGAATTTATGTTCTTTAAAGAAGAAGAAAAAGGAGGAGAGGAAGAAACAAGTGGCGGAATTGGAATTGGTGTTGGAGATCAAATCAACCTTAATGAAGGTGCATATTACATTAGTTTACTCTGGCTTTGTGGGATATGTTGTACTTTGCTTTACATCATGAAGACTGACCGATCTACGAAGCATTTTTGCTCGCAAGGAAGATAAGGGACGTAGCAGCATTTTTTTATTGAATATTTGAGATGCAGATGAAATAGACCGTCAGATTTTTCGGAGCTACATTGCCTTGGCAGATGAAAAGAGCATTGTTAGTCAAAAATTGGGATTGAAATTTTCATACCTCCATACCGGAGATGCAAGCTATTGGATTAGTTTAGACTCTAGAGCGGCCGAGAGTATACTGTGTCATGCCGTCATGGTCCCAAGAGCTTGCATCATAGTTGTAGGTGAAGAGTTGTTAAAAATAATGCAAATGGATTAATTTTTAAGCGCAATGGTTTTTCCTTTTTCTTTAGGGAGAGAGATTGATTGATAGACAGAGAGGGAGGGTGAGAGGAGCGAGTAAGAAGGGTTTTTTAGGCCCTCGCCTAATCTATGGACTTGCGTGCTATAATTGCCTTTTGATAACAGATGCATCATGGGGCCTGTTTTACCCTTTCAACAGGTTCAAAATACTTCTCGTGATGTCTGCTTGGAGAGTCACAAGATTGGTTCCATTTTTTAACATGGAGGCTTGAAATTATTGTGTCCTTTCTTTGGTCATCTTGTGTCTGTCTGAATGTTGTTTGTGATTATGAGATCTCCTCCACCATAACTTGTGTAGATTAATTCTCATCCTTGTCCCAAGCTTTTCATTTAGCGAATTGGCTGCGCAGAATCTCTACAACAAGAACCTGAAAGAAAAGAAGGAACTTATGGAGGCAATCACTCTCGGTAACAAAGATGAGTTCCAACTGACTCCTCTCCCTCAGGTGACAATGATGTCCATATGCACAATTGTAAGTACCGAAGCTGTTTCTAGTCCTCCCCTGCTAAATGATTTCTTTCTACTTCTTGTAGGATGTTCTGATCATATGGGGAGAGTATGATCGTATTTTCCCCTTGGAGAAGGCATATGAGATCAAAAAGTAAGGGACCACTGATGTATGTCGTATTTATCATTCTTGCCGTTTTGGTTGGTTTATCAACTTCTTCAATTAATGCATGCAGGCGTTTGGGAGAGAAGGCTAGATTAGAAATTATGAAGGATACAGCCCATGTACCGCAGATGGAGGACCCGGAAAAGTTCAACGAGATCCTCTTAAACTTCTTACTTGGTGGTGCTCCTAGATCTGCAATGTGAATTTTGGCTAGCTTGTGATGCTCGAGAGCTTCCATGGATCGATTTATGGGATGAGGATAATTACGGGACTTGTCCAGTCTATGTATCTGAGGAAGAGTGATTTAAACTTTCTGTTTCTCATTTAACCGATCGCTCGTCGAGCCATGTACGTTTAGCAGAGGAAGCAAAACATCATGGAATAAGAATTTAGTCCATTTGATTGGAGGGATAAGCGAAAGGGACAAGTGCATATATTTAATATTCATTGCGCGCGCGCATGTCTATATATATATATATATTGCAATGATTTATATTTTATCATAATAATAAAAATAACTTTTCACTTTTGTATATATATTTAGAGAGTAGATACTACGTATACCTTCCGTCCTACTTATCGCTTGTTAGGGTACACTTTTATTTTGAATGACAAAAAAAAATTGATATTTGATAGCATAAATTGGGAATAAAATTTTATTTCATGAATGTTCTGCCAACCAAATATATCCTTAGAATCATAAATATGTGATGCATGCGAGCATACATGGTATATTAGTGTTCCTCCAACTATAAAGAATTTGGTGCTTACTCACCAATGCTCAAGTTTGAACATGAAGCCTCTTCTACAACTAGGACTGAAAGTGGGCTTCAACTAGCTTGAGGCCCATCGGATTGGGTCGGCTTTGGGTCGGATTTTGAACTCGATCCAAAATCATTTAGGTCGAGCTCGGACCAAAAAAATAAGACTCATTTTATTTACGGGCGGGGTTCGAGGCTATCTTTGGTCTGATTCTGGCTCGGCCCAAACTCGGGTTCGAAACTAAGCCTAATTAAAATCCCTACATCCCTTCTCCAATCTTGGCTCTCATGAACCCCCTCCGCCCTCCGCCAGACCAGCCCCCTGCGAAACCCACCATCCCCCCTCTTCAGTCCCAGCCCTCCGCCCTCTCTAGCCTTCGTAAACCCCGCTGCCCTCCCCCAACTCCAAACCCACCCCCTCTTCGATCCGATCCTTGTGAATCACCTTCGCCCTCCCCCGACACCATCCCTACCTCCCCCTCTTTGATCCCGATCTTGTGAATCACCCTTCGCCTCCCCTGACACCACATCCCCCTATCCTTTTAGTCCCGACCCTCGCAAAATCCACCCTTCTCGGCCCTCGCGAACCCCCTCCACCTCCCTCGAGCTCTTGCGAAACCCACCCTCCTCTTTGGTTCCGACCCTCATGAATCCCTCTCTGCCCTCCAGGCCCCCCACGAAACCCACCTCGGCACTCCTTGCAAACCTTTGGCCCCTGTCGTAGGAATGTCCATCGCGCTCAATCATTGCTACCCCAGTCATCACCCCCTCCCTCCGTCATGCTCCCTCCATCATGCACATCCCCCCTATCCTTTAGTCCCGACCCTCGCAAACCTCCATCCACCCTTCTCGGCCCTCGCGAAACCCCCTCCACCCTCCCTCGAGCTCTTGCGAAACCCACCCTCCTCTTTGGTTCCGACCCTCATGAATCCCTCCTCTGCTGCCCTCCCAGGCCCCCCACGAAACCCACCTCGGCACTCCTTGCAAACCTTTGGCCCTGTCGTAGAATGTCCATCGCGCTCAATCATTGCAACCCCAGTCATCACCCCCTCCCTCCGTCATGCTCCCTCCATCATGCTCCATTAATCGATCGATGTCGCTGTCCTCGTCGCCCCCCGTTCCTCTATCGTGCTCCGTTGACCCTCCGTCGTACTTCATCGTCACTGCCCCATTGCTGATGAAGATGCAGGAGTCAAGTGGGTTGGCCCAATTGGACTCGGATTGAGTTTGGGCCTGTATTTTTACAAAAAAATCGGGCTTAAGCCCGATCCGAATCTAAAAAATTATTTCGGACTGGATTCGAGTAGGAATATGGCCCGGCCCAGCTCTAGTCTACTTAATGGAAGATGGATATGAGCTAACTAAACTAATAGCCGTTGGTCCTCGAGTTTAATTATAATTTTCCAGGCCCTGCACGACATATAAAATGTATTAGATATTATAGGAAACGAGACACAACCATGACTTTACTTTACAGAATACCAAAATATATACTTCTCCAAGCTCAGCAAACTATTTTATTACCTTGTTACGACTATCAAAATGCATCCCTGTGGATGCTCCCACAAGCGAAATAAGACGTCACGTGTGACTCCTCCCTGCTAGCATTCAAAGGGATTCTTCCGTCTTATCTCCACCACACCAGAAAAACAACAGCAACCACCAAAAAAAAAAAAAAACTCTCTTTAATCTATGCATCTAGTCCTAATGAGTACAACCACGACAAGTTCGACCCGTCAGGCGTTCAAAAAAAAAAAAGTGACATCCTTGGAACCACATGAACATATGTCATTTTCGAGCACTTAAAGAGTGACGCGTCTTGGTATCGTTGTTTGCTAGAGTTTGAGATATAACTGAGCTGCATCCATTGGATTAGAAGCCGACAACACCATTCTCTCTTAATAATAGCAACATGGAGAGCATCACATGATTAGATTAGATTAGATAAAAAGAGTGGCTCAAACCATCCTTCCTCAAACTGAATTTTATAGCTTTTCTCAAAACTTCACCCACAGCTATTTGTCCCTAGGCTCTTTGCCGTCGTGGATATCTGATATATCCGACCACAAGGATCTAAGTTTGATATATGGAAGTCGAGACTATTAAGCCATCCCCATAATCCCATGCCACAAGAAATCATCTGCCAACCTTCATAATTGGTGAATCAAGGTTCCCACAGCGCCATCGTCATGTTATAATGGTCTCTTTCTGAAATTACTACGAGCCATTCAACCAGAATAGGTCAATAGCAACAATCATTTTCTAACCTAATATTTGAATGTATTTCTTTGTAAGTGCATAATGCCTGTAAAAATAGTTGTTACTAGTGATGTACATGGATAAAACCATGAAGAGATCAGGGTTGCAACTACGACAAGTTGGGCTGAATTGATGGCTAACTCCACACTAGCCCTACCTCTGTATCTCCTAATTATAAACCAACCTAACCCAACCATAGGTGGGATCTCCAATCCAACCTCACCTTGAGCTGGAACTGGGACTAGGTTGGATTTGTATTAAGTTGAGCTGGCTTGGATCGGATGAATTGGTTTGATCAAGGCATATGGGCTACTTATGATTGGAGAAAGGCTTCAACAATTTTATTCGGTATTGGATTGGTTAGGGTTTTTTGTGTGCGTTCATACAATTTTATAACTTAGCAGAGCTCGAGACATAGTTAAATAAAATATACAACGTGAAAATATGTACAGATTTATCTATTTATCGAAGCTCAGGATTGGTTCAGTATTTGATTTAGCTTCAAATCTAGTCCAACCGACATGGGGTTAGGTTAGGACTTTTGAACATAAGCTTAATGGCAGTTCATGAAACGCAGCTTACCTGGCTGGAGGATTGGGCTAGCTGACTCTGGGTTGAGCCCAAGTTGCATCCTATGGAGATTGCCACTCTTCCGTTCCGAGATGATTGCAGGTTGTTTGCGGAGCGTGAGAATATCACTCGCTTCGCTCTCGGTCGCCTTTCGTCCAGCCGATCACTGTTGCCAGCCTTCAGATTCGCCGCATCGGAATTTGGAAGGCTGAGATCACATATAGGGTTGAGAAGGGGGACGGTCAGAGATCGTGACCGCCGACGATTCGTGAGAGTTTCCGCTTGGACTCCAGGGAACGGCGACGAGGGTTTGGAGCTTTCGCATTCCGGCTAGCCTCCGATCTCCGCCGAGGAGGGGGTTTGCTCTGGGAATTCTAACACACCTCAAAGAGGTTCGAGGGATCTCGTATTCTTTAGAACACTTTGCCCTCATCTATGCCATCCAGTTCTTGTGAGTTCTTCCGACCTCTCTTTTTTTAATCATACTTGAGGAATTTTTGCTGTTGGCTTTGTATCGATGTGTACAGTCTCTATTTCGTTACATTTTGATCGCTCCAACTCGTACAGTATCTACGTGGATTATTTCGGAGAAAGCAAAGAATTTGGAGAATTTCATGTTGTTTGAAACAAGTGAAGATTTTGATTTCAAAATTGTTGTTGTTGTTTCATTTTAATTTTTAATCGAGCCTTTGCATTCTGAGATTTTTATTCTTTTATTTTAATCTTTTATGAATGGAATATATTCATATGGAACTTTTCTTAGAAGTTCGGTTCCACTGGGCTCCAGCCGATCGGTTGGAACATCCACTTTAATAAATTTTGAATCCTTCAAATGCCACTTTCTCTTACATCCAAATGCTATCTTGGTGTCTTCGTTCGGTTATTCATTTGTAAATTGAAGATTCCAGTTCCAATAATTACCCTATTTCTTGAGTGCTCTCCCAATATCGAAGCTTTCATTCAATAAATATCTATTTCTTGGGTGTTAAAATGGAGATTTTCATCCCTTAATTTCCAGTTTTGGGTTTCATCAAGAAAAAGGCATATCTAGAGAATGTCCTTTATCAGCTGGCATACCACAAACGGTAGTAATTTTGGTGACATGCTTTTGAAATAACCTGGCAAAACTTTGATGATCAGTGTTTCCCTTTGGCTTTCATCAAGGATTCCATGCATTCTAGTTCTCAAAGGGGGAAAAAAAAATCCTGTCCAGACTGCTATCACGTTGTCTGATACGATCTCTAAGCTGACAATTCATAAGGAGTTCGCTTGAAATTAAAAGAAATAAAATTCCACGAAGTTGGAGACGAACAATCGAATGCTAGGTGGAACATTTGGATCTGGCTTGCTTGTGTTCGTGGGGCAAAAGTGCAAAAGCAAACCCATACTACTATTTTCTAGATCATCCCATTGATGTGGTTCCTATAATTCCTTTGGCATACTTCAGTTGCAGCGTCGCCCTGTATGCCTCTTTTGTTCTCCTTTTCTAAAAATAGCATCACTTTTGGATTTTATTTTGTTATGTCTAATAACATAAAATAAACAAGTTTTTCACATGCATGTTCCTCCATCATCATAATCGCCTGTGATTTTATAATAATTGAGGATGGAGAAGAATATGAAAGGGTTCCATAGGAACAAACGAAACGTAAAGATGTTTTAAAAATTCATAAAGGAGAGATCAATAAGTGGATGAAAATCAATATGACACTTCCTATAATAGGACGACATGCTGCTAGATGTGAAGGTGCAAAGTGACATGCTACTAGATGTGAAGGTGCAAAGTGAAATGAATCATAATATCCATATGCTTTTGAGCTTAGTCCAAAGAGGTGCTAGGCAGCTCAAGAGAAGTGCTAGAGCTTTATCCCAGAAGCTAGTCATGGAAAAATGGGATGAACTAAAAAGAAATGAATCTTTTGATAAGAACAATAGGGGCCACCAACAACCTTCTAGCAGATCCTTTTGCAATTCGTTATTGTAAAAAGCTGCCCCCTCCAAAGTTATCATTATCATCGTATTGTCATCTGCCTCAATATTACTTTATTTATGAGTTAGCTGTAACGTACAGTTGGTGCATCCTGACGTGTTATTAGCTTGCAGATAGGTAGCATTTTCACTCATTCAGATTCTTCTAGAGATGGAATTATGTTTGCAGAGCTCACCAGGGAAACTAGACATAACACATATAGTATGATATCCATGCTTTCCCTTGTTTTTGAAGGCATGGGTTCATTCTGCAGCAGACAAAAACCTTACAGTGAAACTGACAGTGAAGAAAATGAACAGGTAAACTTCTCTGCTGGTCAAAGCACTGAGCATCAGCATTTTAAGTTGCACTATTTGACCCTTCAATATTCCTGTGTCTTGCATCTCTGTAAGATTTTTAGGCCCATGGTTTCTCAGTTTGTTTCTCCTTTTTATCTTGTTTGAGCATTTTCAGGGTGCAGAAATTGAGAGGCGAATTGCTCAAGAAACAAAGGCTGAGCAACATATCCATAAACTTCTACTCCTTGGTATGCTTGACATATATATGTTTTTTATGATTTATCCAAATATCATGAATATCTGGGATATTATAGTGATGTCCTGCAAGAGAAATGGTATTGAAAAGTTCAGTCTATTGGAATTAATGACTAGATAGTGACAATTTCAAATGTGCATTGCTCATAAACTGAGATGGTGTATACTCTCCATGATTAGAAACTGTATTTCTCAAGATTTGCCATCTTAGTATTGGTATGGTATGAGATAGCATGCCGAGTGTCGGTACAGTACGTGTTAGCATATCGATATGGTAGGGTATGCCCCATACTGGGCGGTACAGCAGATCATAACTATTTCTTGCTAATTCTTACTAGTTTCACACTAATGAAAGAATGCTATTCTTGGTATTGATAAAAATGATCGGGCAAGCAAGATCAACTGAGTGCTCAGAATTAGTATAAATTCCATTGAAGGTTACTGGACAGAGTTTTATACTTTCTAGAATAAAGAACTATGAAAATGCCTGAAGATCTAGCAAGAAGAGTTTTGCACACTCAAGTGTCTTTTCAAAAGAAAAAAGCTGGAGGAATAATGAAGATAAATAGTTAAAATCTATATTATATATATTATATATATATGCATATAATATGTGTTATGTAAAGATGGCTTTTGTCTTTTGTTTAAATTATCATTATTGTGAACAACAAGATTTAAATGAGGTGGTGTTCTGTGAGGAGTGCTTAGCTGGGTTGCAGTGAGAGATGATTATGTAGGTGCTGCATTGTATGGCACAAAGATGGAGTAAGGAACTGAAAAGGGGTATTTTTGTTACATACGCCATTAGAGGTTACCTTCAACTTCAAGAGAGTAATGTGGAATTGGGCTATTAAATATTGGAAAGGAGCATGGCTGTTGCAAATTCTACATCTTGCTTCATTGGAACGTTTACATGTTATATTTAACCCTAATAATGGTTAAGAGATTAAGGAGGATTGAACTTAGTTGGTGGATCAGTGATGCTTGGGTGCAACTAGTCTCTGCATGACATGGTGAATAGTTTGATAATGAATCTCTTTAGCTGTTCCTATATTTCACGCGTCTCTTTCCGGCAATGTCAAAATTTTGGAACTCATTAATATTTTGTTAAAGATGCCATACTCAGTGATTTTGTTGGCTTGAGGCTAAATATCCATTGATGGTCAATCATGACAACTAGAGTTTGGGGTTAAGGAAAATTGTGATTGGGAGCTGCACAGGTTCAAGCAAATGGAAGAATGATCTTGCTGGTTGTGGACTATGGTGAATGAAAGGTGCATTTTATGTTATTTTTCTGGCACCAGTAGACAAACAGGGTAACCTATGTGCCTTCTTGCTTCCTATGATGCCCGCTTCTTTATCTTTTGTATCTTCAGGTATTTTTGAATCCTTACATAACCCGTACCCATCTTCATATGGGCACACTAGTTGTGTTTTTCTTACTCTATCATCAGCTTGGCAATTTCTGTTCCTCTAGTTCTTGCATTCTTAAAAATTTTCCTCTCTAATTTCAAAATATTTTTTAGAATGTCCATTCAGTATGATAATAATATAGAAGAAATTAACTTTGTAACTCATCTTTTTTATAAGCAGGAACATGAAGAAAACCTTTTTTGCTTGTTCTCATAATTGATTTTATTTTTAAAATATATGGATATAAATGTGACAATCTAATAGATAACCTTTGATTCTTGTAAGTGACATGTTAAATAGTATCGTCTCTAACTAGCTAAGTCTTACCATGAAATTTAAAAGGTTCATATTACTTTGATTTGAGCCTGAGCGTAACAGCAGGTTGCACTACTTTGTGGTCTTCAGCTTTGAGCATAGAAAGCATCATCTATTCATGAAATTATCATAGATGCCAGATGACAGGGATAAACTGAAACTGTATAAAGTTTTGCATTCATGTTTTTACATTTCTGCTTCTTGATTCTCTTCTCTTTGTCTGTGTTCATTTTTGCAACTTGTAGTTTTCTGCTAATATAAGCTGATCCTTTTCATTATCTTATTATATTGTGATTTTTCTTTGAGTTGAAGGTGCGGGAGAATCAGGAAAATCTACAATTTTTAAGCAGGTGAGTAACCTGAGTCCATGATATTTTTTGCTGCGTTAGAAGTAATCCTGATGCTTCTTGTGCTTATTTTTTCTTCGGATGAATCTATCATTCCGAACTAGCTTTGTTAAAATTATAATGACTGGATTTGCTTTTTATTTTTTAGCTGCAGTAGTTTAATCCTGACATTTCTTGTGCTTTATAATTCTGCAGATAAAACTACTCTTTCGATCTGGTTTTGATGAGGCGGAACTTAGAAGTTATACATTAGTTGTCCATGCTAATGTGTATCAGACAATTAAAGTATGCAATACTGAAAAGGGTGTGTCTGTTTGTTTCTCTAATTCATGTAATGAGGGTTACTTAGTGTCAAGAGCTTGGGAGAGTTGAAGTTCTTTTGATGTGATCATCTATATGCTCTTCTTTCCTGAGGTTAAATTGATCGGTTATGAACAGATATTGTATGATGGAGCAAAGGAATTGGCACAAAATGAATCGGATTCATCAAAGTATGTCATGTCCATTGAAAATAAGGTTTGTTTATGGCTTCCTTGTTTTAAATTGTCTCTTAACTCTTCATAGTTCATACACAACCTACTTGCATACATCCCAAAAAACAAGCAACTAAATGAATGGAAATAATATCTGCATTTGTCTACTTGCATGTTTGTCTTGAGGATTAAATCCTGGAATTGTGGTTCTTTTATCGTAATTTCTTGCTAACACCATAACTTAGACAAGGAACTTGTTCATGTGGCCAAAGCAATATATTGTCCGCATGCTTGTTTCGGAATATAGTGCAGTCAAACCCAATACCGTCTTAGTGTTTTTTTGGGCAGCATGCTAACATCATGCTGGCCAGAACTTATTTAATTTGCCTGATATTTTGTATTTTATCATATTCACCCTTATCTCAGAACTGCTACGTGTGTAAATGTCTTGAACTCTGGAGTACAAGATATGCCTAGAGTTTCATTAGTTTTTGATCCATATATATTCCTGAATTTGATATTAGGTAACTGGCAAGCTCTTACTCCTTTTATGAAGAAAACACGTGCATGCTCTTGATTTTGTTAACACTTCAAGCTTCGAAGTGTTGTTGTGCTAGACTTTAAACTAAGGACACTTTTTGTGAAGATAAGTGTTTAGAGTAATGATTGTCTTCTACTTGCTTACATTTTCTTTCTGTTTTGTTATTTATGACGTTTGGCCTAAGCTTTAAACTATATTGTCCTTTTGACATCAGGAAATTGGAGAAAAACTGTCTGACATCGGAAGCAGGTTGGATTATCCATATCTTACTAAAGATATTGCACACGAGATAAAAAACTTATGGAATGATGCTGCTATTCAGGTAGATTCTGGTATATTGCAAAGTACCATGGAATGGTGATATTTTCATAGTTCTATTTGTAGATAGGTGATTAAGAGCAGCTAATCATTCCTGATAGTTGTTAATGTGTATATTTGCAGGAAACTTATGCTCGTGGAAACATACTACAAGTTCCTGATTGTGCTCAGTATTTCATGGAGAATTTGGAACGATTGTCTGAAACAGATTATGTCCCAACAAAGGTATGGTATATGCAATAATTACTTTTCCATTATGTACGAGTTTAGTATTGTATTTTGAAATTGTTTTTTTTCCTGGTCTTGTTCATAGCTTTTTGGTTATGCTTGTGAAGACCTCTGCATTGTCATTTATTTGATGAACTCCATTTATAAGAAATCATGCTATAGAAGTGGAATACACTGACATACCCAATGGAAAGGAGTGGTCTATATTCTTTAAGCATGTTGCAGTGTTAATTTAATGAGGTGATGGTGTAAACCCTCTTTTAGCTAGGTTTATAGGGGAAGGTGTAGCAGATGAAGGGGAATCTTATGGTTGCTGGTTTTGAGATTATTCTGTTCCAAAATTTATGATGGAAGAACTTAGGTTTCAGAAAGGGAATTGTGGTGTGAGGTAATTGATTAGGAACATTGGAACCTTGAATTGTTGGCATCAAAGGCACCAATACTCACCAAGAACCTTTCTGGATCAAGCATGCAAGCAAGATAGATGCCTCTAACTGCCTGATACAGGACCAATCGAGCACCTAGGGACCACATAAACTGTTCATGCACAATCCATTGCAGATCAAGCAGGTTGGCACCAATTGGTGCTTAAAATTATAAAGACAAGAACGAATAGAAGACAAATAACCCACATAACTGTGGAAATCAAAGCAGAGTTTTGGTATAAATGGGGGATTAGGGTTCAGGATTAGGGTTCAGGTTAGATCTTGAGTGGATCAAGCGAGTGATGGTGTTGGTGGCCAAGGACGAGATCCGGATCATAGAAATCGGTGAAGAGGGGTGGGGGAGTGGTTAGAGTTTTGGTAGAAATTTAGGTTAGGTTTCAGGATTTTAGCCATAGAGTGAACTAGTGCCTCAGGATGTCAGCCGACATGGTAGTGAATGGGAAGCAGAAACACCTGGGCTTGGCTGGAGTAGAGGAGGCATGAGTGAGAGGATGAGAGGAGGATAAGGTGAAAGGCATGGGGGTGAAGCATGGTTTTCTGTACCGGTCTGTTCCATACCGGTTCGAACCGGTCGGTACATTCTGTACCGTACCATACCGGTGGAAAACTGGAACGATTCAGGCCGATTTTTTAGAAAATAACCTGAATCGGATTGAACCTATCGGTATGGTATGGGCCGGTACTGGACGGTTTGGCCTGGTACGGGTTGGTACAGCACCGGGATGGGGCGGTACGGTCCGGTGTGGAGCAGTTTTTTTTTTGGGAGACCATTGGATGGGATTTTTTTTTTTTTTATTGACGGTATGGGATGGTACAGTACGGGATGGTATGGTACGGTACCGGTTAGCAACTGGCATGGGTGCCGATACCGAGTCCACGAACCTTCCGGTGAAGAGGGATGAGAGGATAAGGAAGCAAACCCTAAGTGAAGGTTGTTGAATGAAGAGGATGGGGACAGTGGCTGGAGTTGATGATGAGCATGAACGAGAAGAGAGAGATGGTTCCCACGAGAGGTGATGGCAACATGAAGAGAAATGCAATTGATGTGATGGGTGTAAGCAAAGCCCCTCTGCATTTTTTTCCCATTTGCTGCATTTGCCCTATGGCCAATTCAGTCCTAGGACCACTTGCAGCAGGTGAGGTCCTGCTGCAGCTCCAAATACATTGGGCACAGCTCATTTTACACCCAACCAAACGGCTGAAAAAGGTCACTTACCATAAGTAGGATTGGCTTGCACCTAGTTATGGGTATCCAAACACCACCTAAATAAATTTTAGCTTCCTTATTATTAGGCTAGTTCATGCTTTAGAAGAACTTCTGAAACAGGATGATAGATTTGTTATGTACTTTGCTACCTCCTGATCCTGTTTGTATATTCTTCTATTACTTCCTTTTCCCTTCTACTCATCTATATTTCAATTTAGAATCACTTTTATGATGGCAAGAGGACAATGTTTGACTTATCATGCTTTTGTAAGGAGACTGTGCTTCTAAATCTATATTCTCTACAAAAGTTGCACCAATCATCTGTCAGCGGTATAATGATGCTAATAGTTGATCTTTCCTTTGACTTCTCTGATTTTTCTTCCTTTATACCGTGGATGTTACAGGAGGATGTTCTTTATGCGAGGGTGCGAACAACAGGAGTTGTAGAGATCCAATTCAGGTGGCCTTTCTGCATACTGTATCTTTTCAGTAGATATCTTTTTGCCTCTTTGTACAATCTTGTTTATGCAACCCTTGAAATAGTGGTTTTAAGATTTAGCCTGGCGCTTAGCTTAATCATTTGCTGGGCTGATATTTCCCTGTCATTTAAATGCAGCTCAATCTTTTGGAATTTGTGGTTAGGAAAGAAGGGTGGAACCAAAATTATTGAGTATGATAACTTCATAATCTGTTGATCCATTGTTTCAACAATTTCTGGCTATCAACATTTACCTTTTGTAATATGTAATCTATGACTCTATACAGTTTCGTTTGGGGTGAAAATGTGCACATTAATATGATGCTCTAATTCTGTTACTCTGGTCTGTGGACCTGATTTTTACTGTATTTTTTATTTTTTAAGTTGTCACCCAGAATAATTTATATATATATATATATATATATAATAAAACGTTTTTTCTTCCTAGTCAGTAAAATATTGTGGGTGCTTGATGAAAGAGTTCAATTTATTTTGCTCTTCGCAATCAGTAAAATGTTGTTGTTGCTTGGTAAAAGTGTTCCAGTTATCTTGTAACTGGTAATTTTATCAAATGGAATGGTCCTTCTGCAGCCCTGTAGGAGAGAGTAGAAAAAGTGGTGAAGTTTATCGGCTATATGATGTTGGAGGCCAGAGAAATGAGAGGAGGAAATGGATCCATCTGTTTGAAGGTGTTACAGCTGTAATTTTCTGTGCTGCAATAAGCGAGTAAGCCTCCAATGTCCTATATGATATGAATCCTGCAAAGGATTTTATTTTTATTTTTAAAAGTTTTCATGATATAAAAATTCCTGTTGTCTATGTTATTTAAAACCTTCTCTCTATATTTTAGAACTTGAATTGCATCACTTAAACATTAATGGATTTGCAATGTTCTATCAGAGTTATAAGTGTGGTCAAACCAACTTTATTGACATGCTTATGGGTCTCCAATGTTTTGTTTATTTAATGTCTTCTGCTTAAACATGCCTTTGTTTTAGCTTCCAATTTTTTGGTTTTCCAAAAAATACTTTTTGACTGTTCCCTGTCCTAATATCTTCTGGTTAAATATGCCTTCTATTTTAGTTGCCAGCTTTTTGCTTTTTCAAAGCATACTTTTTGACTGCTCTTTGTCCTAAGCAATTGCACAACGTGCATCTTAATCCGTGAGTTGGCAGACAGATGCTACTATAGTAATACATCTGTAATTCTGGGCCATGCTAGCATTCCATGCATGAATGGTCTGTCAAACTAGGTTCCTTTTAATTGACATTTGCTGTTACAGGTATGATCAGATGCTTTTTGAGGATGAGACAAAGAATCGGATGATGGAGACCAAAGAACTCTTTGATTGGGTCCTGAAGCAAGCATGCTTTGAGGTGTTCATATAGCTTTTTTCAGAAGTTTCTGTTCCATATTTTAGAATTCAGTCAGTTGTGAGCCCTCTCCATATTTAATAAATTGTCTTGAGCAGAAAACGTCATTCATGCTGTTCCTCAACAAATTTGATATTTTTGAGAAGAAGGTTCAAAAAGTAAGAGTTCTACCACTGATCATCAGTCAGTGATATGCATTTATGCTAATACACTATTCACTCTTCTACAGGTTCCCTTGAATGTTTGTGAGTGGTTCAAGGATTATCAACCCATGGCATCGGGAAAGCAAGAGGTGGAACATGCATATGAGTAAGTGATTTGGTGTTTAGCAATGCAATAGCAAATGATCCAAATCCACTGTAAGATGCCTATGAAACTTTTGATAGAAGAATACATATCATATAAATAAAGGGATACCACTGCATGTCTGTGCATGAAACTGAGGTTTCCATACAAATTGCATGCTTTATTGGGATTCTTTACATTATCATTTTATTTGTTCTTCAACTATTCAATGGCAGTTCCCCTGTTAAATGAGGTTTTCAAATGGTTTGCTGGTTCCACCCTTTGAATCATCTGATAAAAAAGGGAATTACAGTGAGTTGGGGCTTGCCTTGGTTGTCACACGCCCATCTGCTTAACTACTGGAGGTTTTAGATTCAATTCTTGGGTGGTGCATCCCCAAAAATCTGGACTTGGTAACTAAAATGCGGGTGTCTCTCCCTCCCTTTCTCTCTCTTAAAAGAAAGAAACAAGAGAAAAAGAGAGAAGGGGAAAAGCCTTGCTCTTCTGTCCCAAGTTGTACTCCAAGTCTCTGTCAGTTACATCAAAGGCAAGGGACTCAAAGGGAACATGCAATTTTCATTAGTAAATAGTTGAACTGAATTACCTATTAAAATCATAATGTGTAGTTTGGTAAATGTAGAAATATACTTAAACAAACTTACAGCCTCAGCATGATCTTTTAATCATAATGGACTTCCTTACTAGTTATCTTATCAGTCAATACTTTATCATCTTCGGATAAACAGATGTATGTATAGTAACAGACGAATGGGCAAAATCATTTCTAATAGAACTAAACCTGAGTTAATGGAGTAGAAAAAGAGGTTCTTCTGGGGTGCTAAACATGATTTGCCAACTTCAGGGTAGGATGGCAGTGGTCTGTGTTATTTCTTGGTAAATGAAAAAATGCCACATAATACAATAAACGTGGGAGATTTATGAATGTTGAAATGGATATGTGGTGGATTGAGGAAGAGCAAGGTGAGAAACTGGCATATTAATGGGAGGAGGCGCATGTTTTGCTTTAATTGTGGACAAAATTATAAACCTTTTGAGATAATGTTGGCATCTGCCATGGCTATATTTGGACTGTGGAAGCTCAGTGGTAAGGGATACTTGAATGTGTATAATGGTGAGGAGGTGGATAGCCATTAGCAAGAAGAATTTGCAAGTATAGGATTCATCAAGACAAACTCAATTTACAGGTGCAAAGCTTGATTTTCATGGTTGTAGCTGGTGCACTGTTAAACCTGCATATTTTCTCATATTCACATGCATTTCGTAAGAACTAACTTGTAAACTTTGTAATATTTAGTTTACATGTGCATACGGCGATCTTAATTTCTTATATTCCCCTTGTCATTATTGTTAAGCTTATGTTGTATCAATATCTAAGCTTCTGACAGGTTTGTGAAGAAGAAATTTGAGGAACTTTACTTTCAAAGTACCAAACCGGAACGTGTGGACCGTACATTCAAGATCTACAGGACGACTGCCTTGGATCAGAAACTTGTAAAGAAAACTTTCAAGCTGGTTGATGAGACCCTGAGGAGGAGGAATCTCATTGAGGCTGGCCTGTTGTGAGCTTGACTTCTTCTCAAATATTTGGTGAGCTGATCAAGAATTTTGGTACTTATTTGTAATTCTTTTTACCCGACATGAAATTCTTCATTTATCTCCCACCGGTAAAGAAAATTGAAGCCTTTAATTGTATGTGGTTGTTGCTGTTAAAGAGTTGCTGTTCAATTTACTCTCAGTTCCTTGATTTGGTTATACTTGACCGGACATCAATTTTTTCCCCCTGGTGTAAGGGTTCTTAGCCGTGAATTTGTACCTGAGCAGAGCCTGAATCTTTTGATCATTGTCTGATCATGATTCTCAATATACATATGTTCTAAAATTGTCCAACAGTTGTGTTATGAGACAACTTTTCTGTATATAGGGGTCAACTAATTTTCCTAGACTTCACCTTTGGGCTGACTTTAATTTTGTATAATCATCAGAATATATCCTGTGAGTATAAATTGTATTAATGTTATGCTTCTTATGTTGAAGAAGAGAATGAGGGGCCAAATTGACCTGGATTTGAGTTCTCAGAATAAAAATATTGAAGAGAATTGATTAACAGATGCGGGAAATAGCGATCATTTTAGGTTAGAGAACAGTATTTGACTAGGAGAGCTGGAAAAGAAGGGTGGCTACAGCGGATGGTGGTGCCCATGCCCTTTGTGTGGGTTTTTCTGAGAGTTTTTCGTACAAAATTTTGCCTTGATATTTGATGAAATGCATGATTAATCTCTGAAATAATAACTGCCAACGGCATCAGCCTGAATGAGCATCGAAAGCTCTGCCGGGCAGAAGACATTGGATTATTGGAGCCAAAGTCGGTAACCCAAGCATGCGCAACTTTATTTGCTCCTCGAAAGATTGGCTGAGAAGAAGTGAGATCTTGCTGCCATAAGACTATATCATTGAGAAGGGCATGATGTGCATATTTAGAGGAAGCTGGAGAAGTAATCCAGGATATACCAACCGATGAGTCGCCCTCCAGGACAAGCTGGTCGCATTGCAAATCTGTGACTGCTGCTCTTAAACCGGCCCAAGTACCAACCAGTTCAATTCAATCTAAATACTTCAGCCTTCAAAGGTAAACCTGCACCATCCCGAATAATATAGGCCACTGCTGATTTACCTTGCTGAACCGAGCCTAGGGATGTTGGTGTTCAAGAGCCTCCTTCCCCCAGCGATCAGTATCCCCATCATGCGATCTTGGATGAATCGGGAGCTTTTACACCTAGGAATTATGAGGAATTTTTTATTAGAAGAGGTGCTTTGGTTCTGACTCCTCGTGCTCTTAACCTCGGGAGAAGTTGCAACCATTCAATGGTTTTTTTGCATGCACCGACTACTAGTAAAGATGGAAATATCAAAAACAAGTTGGCTAACCATCTGGATAAAACAAATATGATATGGAGTGAACATCATAAAATATTATATGAGATAGATTTTATAGTTTGCTATATTTTCATTAACATTAGTCATAAAGAATAAATCTAAAAATCAAAAGCTTTTCTACTAAAAGAGTTGTCAATTTCATGATTTATTTTAAAAAATATGTCATCCTCTTCTTTTTTTTTTTATTTTTAGCATATTTTTTTTACTAATACATATAATATGATCATATAATACAAACTAAATAAATTAATTATCAAGCAATTCATCAATATACACGTCCAAATAAATCGATATATAGTTCTAGAATATAGATTTTACCAATACACAATATATGATCAAGTGATACATGTCTAGCAAATTAGTCATTTAATAATCTAATATATATCTCTAAATAAATTGATATATAATTTTAAAAATATTATATTCACTAGTATATATTATATGGTCTAGTGATATGCATTCATTGACTTTCTGATACGTATCGTAAACTTTTTAAATACACACCTAATGGTGGTCTAATATACATCTTTAGATAAATCGATGCACGATCTTTAGAACATGAAGTTCACTCTTATATAGTACACGATTAGATAGTATACAATTAGCAAATTAGTTATCTAGCAATCTAATATACACTTTCAAGTAAATTGATACATAGTTTTCAGAAAATAAAGTTACTAGTATATACTTTATAATATAGTAATACATCCTCATTGACTTTTTGATGTATACTATAAACTATTCTGATATACATCCAATAATAATATAATACACATCTTTAGATAAATTAATATATAGTTTTTGAAATATATTTTTTATCTAAAAATATGTATTAGATTATTGTTGGATGTGTATCAAAAAAAAGCTTATAGCATGTATCAGAAAATTGACAAGCAAGCTTAGGGCTGAGCAAAAAACTGAAACCCAAAGAAATTCATCCAATTCGATTCGATAAATATCGATTTCGATCAGTTGAAAAACTTGAATTGGATTTTAACCCATAAAAAATTTGGTTAATTATGATCGGGTTTGGTTTCTATATTTTTAATCTATATGAAACCAAACCCGACCGACTTATATAGTATTTTTAATATTTAAAATATTTAAAGATTGAAAATTAATAATTATGATATATTATATATTAACTTATAAATATTATGAAATTATTATATCCTAGTTTCTATATGAATTTAATGGTGCATTAGTTTGTAAGACCAACATTGAAGTCAAATCGATATAACCCATCCAAACCCGCTATAAACTGTTAACCTCGATTTTAAATGATTTATATATGATAAATGATTGACAATTGATTGAATTTTTTCAAACCTAATTGAATTCAGTCGAATCAAATTTTTCTCTCAACCCGACCTGTGCTCAACCTAAGCAAGCTACGTAGTGTATATCAAGGAACATAATATTTTTAAAATTATATATTAATTTACTTAAATATATGTGTTAGATAATTAATGTATTATTTTAAAAATTATATATTAATTTATTTAAAAATATGTGTCAACTTCGATTAATTTATTTAGTATATATCATATAGCTATGTAGTATATATGGATAAAAGTATATCTTAAAAATAAGAAAAAAAGAGAATGACTTTTTTTTAGATCATGAGACTGATGATTTTATTAGCATAAAAAAAAATAATTTTTAAATTATTTTTAAAATTGATATTATAAAATATAATAAATTATAAAGTCCATCCTATATAAGATTATATGATTTTTTATTCATCCTCTCGAGATATTAAATGGTCCACATAGCGAAAACCGTAGGGGGTGTCGATAACGGCCTGGTTTCGGATTGCTAGGGCGGTACCGATCCCAGGTAACGGGGTACCAAGCTAAATCACCCTCCGATTTCAACATTCAGGATCATTACGGGAGATCCAACCTGGAAACAGAGGCGGTTCATCATTTTAAATTTTCTAGTCATATCATCGCCACTCTAACGCCAGATCCCTCGCCTCTCCCTTCCCATCCCTTTCCTCTCATCTCCACCGCTGCAGCGTCGGCCGTCCCCGGTTTTCCCGGACGGACGCGCCCAAGTCCGGCCAGCCGCCGCCGCCGCCGCCGCTTCTCTCTTGTGAGCTCTACTGTCCGTTGGCCGTCCGTCCCCCCCCTCTCTCTATCTCTCCCCATTCTATATCTCGGCCCCACCCCATCCTCCTCTCCTGCATCTTTTTCCTGCCATCTCATTCCCTTCTCGCCCGTTCTAGCCCGAAGATGGTCACTCCCTCGAGTTAGGGTTAGGGTTTACCAGCAGTAGGAGTACAGGTTTCATGTAATCTTTTTCTCATCAGCAGGTTGGCCTGGGGGGGGTTTAATATCTTTCATTTGCAGCATCTTGCCATAGTGCATGGCTATTCAGGTCGTGGAAGAGAACGCAAATGGTTCGCCTGAATAAATTTTTTTGCTTTTCTCTTTTATTCTTGTTACAAATGGTTGCATAGAATGTGTTAGGGTAGTCAACTCTCGTTTGTGTCGTTTTGCTTTGCTAATGATTAAATTTTGCTTATGATAGAATGTTTAGTTCTCACTTATGTATCCTTAGATTCCTTACCTAATCCCTGTCCTGAAATTTCTAGGGCTTCAAGAATCCGCCGTTATCAGGCCTCAAGAACGACTTTTGTTGAACTAATTTTATATTTCGGTTACATGTTTGTAGTTGCTATCCAAGCTTTGGTTGATGGTATATTATTGCTTGATCTCAGTTTTCTATTTGTTTCATGCTGGTTCTGCTACTACGTCTTGAACTCTGATATAAATTTAGAACAAAAACGGCAAAGAAGATGGGTCCCTTCTTTCTATTGGTTAATCGTACAACTCTGTGCAACTTTTCAGATCTCATTGGTCTTTCATAAGGACCCTTAGATCCTTGCCATCGTGTAATTCTCACTTATTTAACTATGAACCAGTTCATGTTTTTAACTTTCCACGTTGTTGAGGATCCAACATTCTTATTACTTAAACATTGCTTTTGTAGTGTTAAATGGATGCTTTGCTTGCATATATGCAACTATCCTCTCTCTGTCGGCTATATCCTGCCTTCCTCAGATGTTTCATTTCAAAAATTTCCAGAAATCATTTTTTTATTATAAATAGTGCTCAATTGTTGTCCAAGTGTCACACTTATTCATCTTCAAGTTTTTGTGTTGATGACATAGTTATTAAACTTGGATTGGAGACCGACTCAATGGTTGGGTCATTGGGATTGTACCATCAATCAGTTAGACTAGGTTTACATTAAAAATTTATATAAAATAGGATTATTGTAATAAAATTTGCATAAATATTGATAGTTTTCATTTAATACTATGCTGCTCTTCGAGCATAAATTAAAAATAATCACTAATCATTTAATATTTCAAAAAGAATATAAAAATATATGGAATATAGATGCCCATTCGATGGTTCATTGTCAACCACTTGATGGCCTTCTAACAATACCATTCCTCCTCCCTCCAAATTCGGGGGTCAAAGAGTTTCATAAAATGCTCTTGCGCGCGCGCGCGCGCACACAGAGAGAGAGAGAGAGAGAGAGAGAGAGAGAGAGACGCACACATATACATACATTCTATCTGAAGAAAATAGTTTACTATTTTTTATGGAAATAATTGACTAGAAAATGTGAGGACATATTTATAATAGCTTCATCTGATGTTATAGATAAGAATAATAATGCATTGTAATGAAATGATAATGAGTGCTGGTGCAGTGGTTGAGCAGTTTTATATTGTACCATAATTGATGAGAAAATATTACAACCTATTTAGTATAGCTTCATCTAATGATGTAGATTAGTATAATAAAGCATCTTAGTGAAATGACAGGTTTTATATTGTACCAGACATCTGCAATTTTTTTGAGTTACAACCAGAAATCAGCAGTTTGATTCCCACTTTCAGCCCTATTATTTGAAGCCTTAGAAAACTCAGTTCACCCAGTTTTTGCCTGCCTGGTTTGCCGTTTTTTCCAAGAAGCAAGCCAAGAGTGGTTTTGGACCAGTCGAAATGCATTCCAGTGCCCTTAAGGAACTGGACTGGCCAGGGGTCCGATTCTCTGGTTTTCTGGTCCAACCGGATGGTCCAGTCTGGGTTAATTAATATGGTTGAGGATCCATCATCTTCATGCCTCGGGAATTGTACTTCTATTACTGAATTCATATATTGGTTGCTTTCTTATAATTTCTTTGCAAATATTTCTAATATCTTTTTTCTTGCTTACTTCAATCCCCTAGCTTTGGGTATGGATTTGGTACTGCCTTTCTTTGATCAATAACTATTACATATATCAATGTCCATGCTTTTTTTAAGTTTTTAACCAAGAATTGAGAAAATCCAACTTTGTTTAATCAATGTTCTTGGATCTTTGCCTGTGGCATGTTTCTCAGCTAATTTAACCTTGCCTAACTAATGTCCTTAAATATCTGGTGTGTTGAGGATCCACCATCCACCAAGCTCAAGAATGTATACTCTTGTGACATGTTTATTCAAATTCTGTGTAAACCTCTCATTGTTTGTTTAATGGGTAAAACTACTCATTTTCTAATGCCTGGCTGTTGCTTTTCCCTTGATCTGGAATCCTACAAGAAGAATAGAAGTGAAATGTGAAGAACCACTCAAAAATTTTCTAGAGAACAAATGTTAACATTTAAAACCCCAAATAAGAAATGGAATGATGTTTGTGTTGTCGGGAAACGAAAGGAATGCTCAATTGATTTATTTTTTTATTTTTTATTTTTGGGTGCATCTTTTTGTCAGGGCATTGGCTTAATGGCCCAGGGGGGATGGGGAGACTGTTTCCTTGATGTTTTGGGTGTCTTGCTTCATTCGTGTGGTGCTCATCTCCCTTGAAAAATTATTATTTTGATATTTGATTTCAGTATCATAAGCATTGAGTCCTTGCCAAAGTGCAATGGTATCATAAGTATTCATTATAAGTTTGCTGAATCCGTGTCTTGAAATTTGTTGGTGCTGGGTCTGCTTTTCCTTAGTCTTGAGATGATACTCATACCATTATATCTATACCATTGGTGCATGCTTGCTATTACATACTGGCCTTTTATGCTTTGGTTGTCAACATCAGTTGATTTTTTATGCTCTGGTATTCTTTTCAGTGTATATAGTGCTATTTGTTCCATTTATGCAGTTGTACTGTTGTTGTTTTTGATATCTTTGACAAACTTGTTTATATGGATGTTAATAGAGAATCATTATTTTATAGACTTCAATATGGAGTCTGCAGCTCAAGATTCTCAACCCCGTACGTTTTCAATCAAACTATGGCCACCCAGTGAAAGTACAAGATTGATGCTTGTGGAGCGGATGACCAAGAACCTTTCCACGTAATCTATATTTTCCAGATGTTATGGACTTTTGAGCAAAGAAGAGGCCAGCGAGTATGCTAAACGGATAGAGGATGCATGTTTTGCTGCTGCTAATGAACATTTTGATAAAGAGCCTGATGGGGATGGGAGTTCTGCAGTTCACCTGTCTGCCTGTAAAACTAGTAAGCTCATGATGGAAGTTCTCAAAAAAGGTCCAAGACCAAAAGAGGATGGAGAAGTGGCTGTGGTTAGTGTGTCTCTTACACCTGGCAAAACTGTTTTTGATATCTCTGGTGGTCGTCGGGCTTTTATTGATGCTGAGGAAGCCAGGGAACTTCTAAGTCCTCTGACAGAGCAAGGGAACTTGTATACAAAGATTTGCTTCAGCGATAGAAGCTTTGGTATTGATGCGGCTCATGTTGCAGAGCCTATCCTCACATCCCTCAAAGAGCAGTTGAAAGAAGTAGACCTTTCAGATATAGTTGCAGGAAGGCCGGAGGATGAAGCTCTTGAGGTTATGAGGATATTCTCATCAGCCTTGGAAGGTTGTGTGCTAAGATATCTGAACCTTTCTGACAATGCCTTAGGTGAGAAGGGTGTCAGGGCATTTGGGGCACTTCTAAAATCCCAGAACAGCTTGGAGGAGGTTTACTTAATGAATAATGGGATATCTGAGGAAGCTGCAAACACCCTGAACGAGCTTGTTCCATCAACTGAAAATGCTAAGATCCTGCATTTCCATAACAATATGTCTGGAGATGAAGGTGCAGCTGCAATCTGTCAAATCCTGAAACGATCTCCTGCATTAGAGGGCTTCAGGTGCTCATCAACAAGGGTGGGCTCTGAGGGAGGTATTGCATTGTCTGAGGCCTTAGAGACTTGTACTCGTTTGAAGAAACTGGACCTCCGAGACAACATATTTGGTGTGGATGCTCGGATAGCCCTAAGTAAGACTTTCGGAAAGCTTGTTAGCCTTACTGAAGTTTACCTGAGCTATCTCAATTTGGAAGATGAAGGGGTCATAGCAATTGCCAATGCCTTGAAACAGTCTGTTCATTCCCTTGATGTCTTGGAGATTGCTGGAAATGAGATCACAGCCAAAGCTGGCCCAGCATTGGCAGAATGTGTGGGTTCGAAGCAGCTCCTCGGGAAGCTGAACTTGTCTGAGAATGAACTGAAGGACGAGGGTGCAGTTCTGATTGCCAAAGCATTGGAAGGTCATTCACAGCTCAAAGAACTTGATCTAAACACTAATATGATAAGGAGGGCTGGGGCAAGGTGCTTGGCTCAGGTAGTGTCAAATAAAACTGACTTTGTGCTTCTGAACATTAACGGTAATGCCATCTCTGAGGAAGGTATCAATGAAGTGAAGGAGATTCTGAAGGCAGGTAAGAACTCTGTCGGTGTACTCGGGCCATTGGACGAGACTGATCCTGAGGGGGAAGGTGAAGAAGAGGTAGAGGAGGCAGAAGGAAAGGAGGGTGTTTCAGGAGATGGAGGGGAATTGGAGTTAAAGCTTCAGCATCTCAAGGTAGATCAGGAGTAAAGATTGTCATTTGATTCATTGGGATACAAGCTTCAGTTGTGAGACTCAGTCTATGCTCTATGCACCAACTACTTTGCGTCTTTGGGAATGTCTTACAAATGGCAGTAACACATTTTCTGGCATGTTGACTGTCATTGCTCTTGCTGTTGAAGGCCATTTCTTTTCCTTTTTTGTTACAAGGAGGCCAGCTTTTACTGGAGATTGACAACTCTCTGTATTAGGTCCTTCGCAGGTAGCTTCGGCTTGACCTTTAAGATGTCTTGCTATGTTTCTCTCTATTGTTATAGAATAGATTTTGGATTCTGTGGTCGTTTGGGCTCTGTGCTGTGTTCCCTTGTATTATCCTGTTGGTGATTGGTGCTGTTTTTACTTGGTTTTTGAGGGTAACAACAGCTCATTCTGGATGAAGTTTGGTTAATCTTGCAACAGCAGCGGTTATCTTAGTCATCTGGTGGTGCCAACCATCGTTGGCTTTGGCTTTTCATGTTATTTGAGGTAATAAATGTTTCTGAATTATGCAGCCTGTTATTTTAATCATTGAACCACCAAATGTGGCAAGGTTCAACTTTATAATGTTTGACCAGATGATATTCAAGAGCCAATCAAATGTTGGATTGCATTTGGTTATATGGAATGTAAATGCTACATGCTTATGCATCCTGTTATGATTTGTTTATTTGCATGCAATTTGACAGGTTGCAGTTGCTAATACTGCCAATTGAGATGTAGAAGTGCAAAACAACTATTTGGATACCTGCAGTTGCAATCGTAGGCCTTTTTTTTGAAGTGCAAAAAAAGTCTAAATCTTGTCATTGATGGTGCAGGTAAAGTCGGGCTGTAATTTTTATTATAAAATTTATTGCAATTGGAAGAAGTCCTCACCACTCACCAACCATTAAAATTAAATATTATATAATTTCAATATATAAAATATATTAATTATTATAAGAAATATATTATAAATTTTATAATAGTATATGTTTTTACCATAATGACATAATTGTTATTGTTACGACCATAATATAATTATTTGATTCTTATTGTATCATAATGTTCTTGTCGTAATCTATATATGTGATCTGATAACGGTAATCATAATTATATTTTAATACTATTATATCACAACATTAGTTATTATAATATATTTAATATCAAATAATATTCATTTGTTTAGAAGATATATATATATATATATATATATATATAATTCGTTGATCAATTATATATTTAAATGTCATCATTTATTTTCTCTGATATCATTCATCGTGTCCTTTATAACAGCTATTTCTCCGATTGGACAAATAGCGCAGTCGTTTCTATGGTACCAGGATAAAAGCATAACAGGTGGGATGGCTTTGGAAGGATATCGCTATGGGCAGGCCTCAATCCCACACCTGAACCGAGACCAACTGTGTACACTGCCGTATCCGTCTACCTGGGAGAATGTCGTCTTCCTTTGGTGTCAGATTCAGATCTGAAACTCGGCCTGATGAGATATGAACCCAATCCCAGCCGATGGGCAATCGTTTCATCAGCGCATGCCAATCCTTCGTAAAGACGGCCATCATACTCCATGTCAATGGTCTATCTGGAACTACCGATCCAGCGATTATTGTTCTTCCGTTTCTAAAGTTATTTGAGCTAATCATTCTGCAAAAACCACCTCCCCTACGTCATCAGCAATTGAGATGAAGGATGACCTAGGGTGAGGCCCGGATGACCCAGCCATGCTGGGCCAAACCCTATGTGCAAAGGCTCCCGACGGGAGTGAAACTCTCCACATTCTTCGACAACTCCCGGTGGGAGAGAGTTCTAAGAGGCTGGTCCGCCTGCCTCTATTTGAGATCCCCCTTCCCTCCGCGAACCTCCATCACCGAGAACCACCTTCCTTTTCCCCTTTTTTTCTTCTTGAGCTCGCCATGTCCCGTCATTATGGCCGCCGGAAAATGAGGTCGGAGATGCTGCCGGAGCCAAGGTAAGTCCAGCCTTCTTCTCCTTTGCTTTCTCCTCTTTCCCTGGCCCTAAACCACCCCTCAACGGCCTTGACTTCGAAAAGAAGAATCCCCTATTTTGGTCGAATTTCTTCCCCTTTTCCGGCCACCGGCGTCGGTGTCCCTTGACGCCGAACCCCTGGCTAAGCTCCTCGACTCCTCTAGCTTCTTCCCCGATGGAATTATGGCTTCTTGTGATCGGCCAACGACCAAAAATAAAGAAGAAGCCCGATTCCCCTATTTTTTCGATTCTCTTTCCTTTGATTTCTTATCCGCCGGTCATGTCCACCGGCCGTCCACCGTTGCCCACTATCGGCTGTGCTATGCTGCCGCACCCAACCGGACCACCGACCACCACTCCTTCCCGTCTTCTGCCAAGAAGGAAGAAGAAGAGAAAAACACAGAGAGAGAGAAGGAAGACCATCCCTCTCTCGTGTTTCTCTTCTCCTGCTTTTCCTGTTTTTAAGACTAGTTCAAAGTACTCTTCCCCTGGCTATAGACCTGCGTTGACTCGAGTAGTTTGTCGGGCTTATCACCTCCAGCCCTGACGAGTGCTTTTGAAATTTATCATTGATGACTCGATCTTGAATTTTTGATTAAGTCATGTAGATTTGAGCTATTCGGTCAATAATTTTTTGAAAAAATTATTTAATTGAAATAAATTTATTAATAAAAATTAATTATATTTTTAATATTTTAAATAAGACAAGTGGATTTGTTCGGTAAACTTTGAAAGATAAGGTAAGCATACCACTTCTTATAAATTTTTAAGTATCATATTTTCTATACGTATGATCTGATGATTTCATCATATTTTTTATAAAATAAGTGATTAGATATGGTCAAAAAAATTATATTTTATAATGAAAGATAATTTTATGAATGTTTTTAATGAAAATAGTATATTTATGAAGTACAAATTTTATCATGCCAGTTAGTAGTTTCCTACCTATTTATATGTATGTAAAAAATAAAAAATAAAAATAAAAATGCTTTCAAAAGCTCTTGAATAGCTACGTATAATCCTAATATTCAAATCGAACATCCATACGAATATAAGCTTCATCGATGAGTATAAAATTAGCATACGAAATAATAACTCTATCGAGTTTTATCATGGGTATAAAATGATGGTAGCATAAATATTTGAGAACAATACTTTGAATTATGACATGGCCAAATGGCCAAGAACAATTTGTGATTTTATATGAATTAGTAATAATTTAAGCATACATAATATATTTTATAGCTTGTTTTATCATACAATATTATGAAATATTTTATTTTTGTAATACTTATTATTTATTGTTAATGTGAAATACTTTATGCTTGACCTGGTAAGAGGTGTAAGTTTTTATTTACTAAGCCATACAGTTTATATATATATATATTTTCTTCTTTTTAAAGAAACGATGAATAATCTAGGTTTAGCTTAAAAATTCTGTAGCTAAATATTAGTTTATTGATTGATTGTGTACTTGTAGATAATAATTTTATGAATTTTTAAATAAGATTTTGATATTATATTTTAAATTTAGATGCTTTGAATCTATTTTAATTTAATTATTTAATGAATTATTAGAATTAAATTTTATTATTATATTTTATTTGATGAATATAATTATTGGCCTCTGTACCCCTCCATAGCATTGGCAGGGCATGACAATTTTCAACAAGTACTGGATCTTTGTGACATGAATTACCGGCAGTCATAAGCAATTCTGACCATCCCCTATGCAGTCCACAAAGCGAACCACTGGACTTGGAGCTCAAGTTTGCAAATTGACACCTACAATTGTTACCTCGGGGTCTAGTAGGGACGTGGGTTGATAGAACCCAAATTAAATTGTAAGCCACCGGTACATGTAATAAGGACAACGAATTCAAAGAAAGAGCCTAATGATTATAAGCAATGGATAGATGTTCAAAAATGATGTCCATGATGCTGGACTCTGAAGAAACTCCAAATCCTAAAGGCCAGAACTGTAGATTTAAACAAAGCTCAATCATACATTTAACTTGGTTATTTCTCGGTATACAATGAAATTGGAATGGAAGAATACCACCATCCCAGATAAAAACAAAGAACCATGCATCTGTATACATTAACAAACTAAACTAGCCCGATTAGTGAGGAAGAGTGGATTTCATGCTACAAGGGGTAACGATATCTAAGTTCTATAAGTTAGATTATATTGCGTTTTTCGTCAAAATTGCATGGTTAGCAGGCCAGTGCTTGTGATGATCTTCAAATTGAAGCCAGATATGGTTCTTGAACTTTCAGATCTCCGATAACCTACTCCCACTGAAGCAGGTTTTCTTCAACTAAGCAATTGGTGGCTCAAGGGGCTGGACTAAGAACCGAGCAGATGGGAATTGTCGAAGGGATGGTGGGAGTTCGACATCTGTTGGATCTATCCGGGGAATAGCCTTTGATACGTCTTCAGTTGAAAATGGAATGCTGCAATCACTGAAGTATCAGCATGAAATAATATGGTAGTAAAAGCAGTAAATAAAAAGGGGATTAAAAATTTTGAAATCAAATAACTGTTTTCTTTATATTCAATGTGCTCTGCGATTTGGTGTGCTCATATTTACAGCATTCCTAAAGTTGACATAATTATGCAGTTTCACCGCAAGTACTTCATAAACTATTAAAACTACTATATTTCACTTCTCATAGCGGATGATAATAGATCTTTCCAGGGAAAGGATATCACTTGGTAGTGCAATTTCGAGGCAGTATGCCTTGGTCTTTAGCTTCCATGTTTTAACTATCAAGGTGGTTGTAGGAGGGCTGAACATGATTGAGGGAGATACTATTTTAGCACAACCAACTTCGTGGAAGGTTACCGAATTCTGGACAATTTAGCTTTTACAAAGCGGGGACCGTGCATGCACCGGTAACCAAGAGATGACAATGGGTCAGGTCGGGTGTGATCCATGTCAGGTTGAGGCATATGTCATAGGAAAAAATTGTCAACCTGACTTATTTATTAAATGAATCAGAAAGCAAATCCTGAACTCTTATCTATTTATTAATAGGTAAGACAACATCACAGCTAAAATAAACAACCTTACACACGAGACCCATTTATTAACCTTCTGGTCAACATTAAGCCCGTTTCTCCACGCAAACGCACAAATGAATTAAATTTGGCATTGAGAATTCATGTTTTGGTGCAGTCATTTTGGTGATTTGGATCCTTTGAATCTGTAACACTTCTGGAGAAAAAAATTGACATTTATACATGAATATATACTAGAAGTAGACTAAAAATGAGCGCGGTGCCAAATCAAGAGTTTTATTGACTTGACGTAGTGATAAAGATGTCTAAATCTTCCGGTTAGACTTAAGGTATTTAGGCCCAAGATAGAAACTGATGGCTATATGAAAGCAGTCCTACTTTGCCATTTGTCCTATACAAGCCTAAGATCAAAATCTTTATTAAGATAGAGTACCATTCCATGTGTTGCGATAGGACCATCACGCTAACATCCCAACATCCCGATCAGCACACATCTTAGAACATCCCCTATCTTAAATGCAGGGATAGGGCAGGATGGCACGTCTTGCTCCATGAAAAAATCCGAACAATCTCATCCTATGAGATTTAAAACTTTGTTTACAACCACCTTTTAATTGAAACCCATATATCTTATCCAAGATTTGCTATACCATACTTAACCGGATAGTATAGGATATGTATAGGATATATCGTATCATATAGATTCAATACCGATATGCCTGACACTCGGTATGCCGAATTGATCCTATATCGACGTAGTAATAGATTGATACTAGCATGAGATTCGAGGCTAAGATGGCTAACCTTGATTTGATCCATCTTAAAAGTTTTCTATTATGTCACCTAGATTATGCTAAAATTCCTTTATTTGTTTCCGGCAAAAAGGAGAGTACTTTGGAAAAATATGATGCCTTTGATTGCAACCAGAAATATCATAAGACAAACAACAAAAAGGAATTCGAGAAGATGACAAACTATTCTCTAGTCCTTTCCTTTTACAGGAAAAGACTAATTTTATCGATGCGCTATTGCTGTTGTTATCGTGCACTATGAAGATCTTCAATGGAGTTAATGTTAACAAAAAGGCAGAACCTTGATGTAGGAAGGCTGATGCACTGAAGTATAGAGATAAAAAGACAAGTTTTAATTGCTTTAGAAATGAAAATCAGACTAGTATATGCCATTACGGAGATAATATGAATTACCACTCCTGAAAATTTTCCGAAAACAAAAACAACCAACAATAGTAATATAAATAATAGTAACTCTGATCTAACTTAAAGAGGTCGTAAGTCCAAGCTACTGCAAATTATTTTGCATCTATTTAGCTAAGAAGGTTTTGCTAGATGAAGCAAAGCCATCAAAGAAGATGGAGCACGGGGATCTGATATTTCAATACTTAAAAAATGTAATTTCTTACATGAAGGGGTCAGTCAATATGGCTTGTCTTTCGATGGGGAATTAGTTTCGGCCATGCAAACAATGCCAAAGATATTGTCAAAGCAATGCTAGATAGGGTCTGCTAGCAAAATTTTAGGATGAAAGAGCCCCTTGATGGTCTTCCTTGTGGCTATTCCATTAGCTGAGCAGCTATTGGTAACATATGATTATTGCCTCTATCGAACAAAGTCTTCCATCGAAAAGATAAACAACAGAAAAAAATATTTCCTTACATAATGATAACCCCTGATAAACAAGTAAATATACCAGCCAATAGAAAAAGAAATAAGAAGCAACATGGTTAAAAATAAAAGTAGTCAGTGCAAGAATGTTGAAGAGTCCAGAACAACATGTTAAATGTTTGCTAGCTCAAACAAGCTCTCTCCTTGTGGAGAACTTACCTCAGATCATCATCCAGTAAAAATGAATTTGAAATAAGATTTTGAGAGTCTTTGTTCACCATATCCCTCATTGCTGCAACAACCTGCCATTTGTGCAACCAATTTTCAGAATAACAGAAGGCATCATACCATGCAAAAGTAGAATAGGAAAATGGAGATTGACCATGCCTCATTTGAGACGCTTTGTGTACTATATTTGTCATCCCAATACATTGTGCATATTCTATAAATTTGCCTTACACTCAATGCCTGTCCCGATTCAGTCAAACTCAGATCAAATGATTTATCACCAAAATCATTTCGCAAAAGATCTTCGTACCCTACTTACAAAATACATTATTAATATTTTATAAATTTGAAAAATGAGTGATGGTTAACTCTACCGGACAAAGATTTTCCCTTATATCTTCAAGAGATTTTTTCCTCTTCTGATGTATAACCTGTAATATTTCCACAACAGAATAAGAAAAGAAATCTCATAAGACTTGTGCTGCTAAGTGTTGACAATCATGACAGTTCACAAGTACCAAAAACCCAACGGCTTGTCTGATATAGTTTAGCTCATGCCATGAGGTACCTGCAAACTACAGCAGATAACGTATTAGTTTGAAATATATCAACTGCATAGGGGATAAAATTATACCCACCTTCTCTGTAGAGTCAGAAATCCACTTTTCCAGCACCGCAAGCCCAGATTTTACATACTCCCCATTAGAAAATGTGCAACATTCACGTCGCAGCAGTAGACTGAGAGTGGGACAGATGGGATGAGTAGCTTCAATTTCAAAGTCAAAATCATATTTATTGTCAATGAAAGTAACTTTATGCAAGAGTCACTTGCCTATTGAAAAGCTGGATATTGATAAAGGAAAAAACCTGGGTGACAAGCTTGCGGATAAAAAAGCTAGGTACCTAAATGAATAATTTTGATTAATCACATAATGTGAACTTGACTTGAAAGAATGACAAACAGGTGTGCTCCCAAGGTATTATGACAGTAAATTGTACATATACTAGTCAAAATATAAAATGACATAATCTCCTCAATTCCAAAGATGAAAAAAATGTGATAATGATGCTGAGTATCAAATACGTTTCCAATTGTGAAGTTGTTAACTAATCAGTTGATGTCAAAAGCTTAAGTTGTCAGGGAATGGTTTGGTAGCGTATGGCAGGCTTAACAATCCCCATCACATGTGGCCTAGGCAACACACATGGAAGTAATGGAGTCAAGACAGAGATAAGTCAAGACAACAGACAAGAATCAAGATTGCAGGGGATAATTAAATAAATAATTGAAATGGAGGGGATTTGAATTCATGACCTCCAGCAACCTGAGCCATGATACCACGATACCATGCTAATCAACCCATTGACACCAAAAAAGAAAAAAAGGAAAGCTTAAGTTGACAGGTAATGGGTCAACAATATATACAAGCTTAACATGAGTTTTACCCTAAAAAAAGGCTAGCGAGCTCCCCTTTGATCCCACAGCTCCATCTGCATTCGCTTACCAAAAACTAAGTTTTAACAGTTTTAGACCTTGCACTCTTTTTAATGTTCCATCTAGCATGTAATGTCATTATGTTTTTTGTTTTTTTGTTTTAACCAAAAATTATGTTCTGGTTTCTTGTCCATTCTTTAAGCCTAAATAAATGAATACTATCCTCAAAAGACTGGTTAAGACATGCCTTAAAAGTATAGTAAACATGTTGGAATGATAAAGAGAAGAATTTTTGTAAACACAATCTGAAGTAACCTTGAAAATTTTGTTATCAAAATTATGAGAAAGGAAACTCCAAAAGAGACTGAAACATTCAATGGGAGAACAAAAAGGTCCAACAAAAAAAATGACAAAAACAAAATGATATTAACAAGAAATTGTTGGAACAGGCTGATATTGCAGAATATTGGAAAAAAAGATACAGAGGCAGGTGGAAAAAATCTAAATGGCTTCAATCTATTTTATAAGCTTGGATACCTCAAGACATGAGAACTTCAGAGAACAACCATAATCCTATGTATGCATTGTCTGTTCAGAAGGATCACCAAATCCTCTAAGACCATGCTGGGCACATTGGGTAGGTCTAGATTGGGTCTGGGAGTAAGATCCACCACACCGAAGGATGAATCGTGCATCTAATCAAAGCTTCCAAAGGCATGACTTCTTTGTACAACATCCAATTGAGATGCTCTTTCTTTTCAAATTGAATAACTTTTTGAGATATACGATGCTGCACCCACCTCTATAGTGTTTGATGCATGCAATAATCATACAATAACATTTAAGCTTCCAAGGGGGATGGTCAAAGTAAAAGTTACCTTTTTAGGAAAGACTTTGACAAGCTATAACTCACAATCTGGGAAGAACTAGATGAAGTAGCTGGAGACAAAATTAATAAGTCAGTCCAGATCTAGCTCCAGGAGGATTTTAGAATTTTGTGATTAGTTCCACACTTCCACTAATCATGGCTATTTTGGGCAAGCCATGATGTCTTCCAACTAGAAGAAGATTCCGACCCAGATTTTGCAAGGATGGATCTTGCTAATATAAGTAGAGGGCTTGTAATCAATTTTATTATTTAATTAATAAAGGAAAAGGTACCTAGAATCCTACTTTCACAATTCTCTTACTCTTTCTTAGTTTTTTGAAATTTTATGCTGAGTTGGTTGAAGGAAATATTTATCTTCTCCTCGAATAGATCTCCTTGACTAAATCACCGTCTCTTTTACTCGGGATTGGCTTCTAAATCCTTATTTACTATCTTTTCTATCACCTCTCTAAGTCACTTCAATTTTTCCAAATCCCTTTTTGTAACTTCATTAGTTCTCTCCTCTCTCTTTTTCTCCTTCAAAACAACACCTCTCCTTATTGGGAATCTGCACCATCTAATTGGTTCTTTACCACCCTTTTCCTAAATAGTGCAACTCCTATGTCTCCTTTAACAAATTCATTCCTCGCTCTACTTTTCTAGCAAAAATAGCACACATCCATATAAATATTCTCAATTTTGTCATATTCAAGGTTTCAAATACCATCAAAACAGGACAGTATTCATGGTCTATATCATTTCAGTGAAGCAACCATGAAATACTAAGTGCAGGATGTTGAAACAGGTTCCATTCCATACTGGTTACATACCGAGAGGAAAGATGCTCTAGGAGTTTGTATGTACCAAAAGCCGGTATCTATCAGTTGGTTATTTGTTTGTGTTTCCTTATCTGTTTTGATCTACCTCGATTGTACTGGTACCATGTTGATACAATCTGGTTGAAAGATGGTATGAGGCTGATACCAGTTTAAACCTTGGTCATATTCACCTTTATTTGATTGAGTTATTCATAGAAGTTCAGTAAAAATATTGGTTGTATGATCTGAATGATGATCACATATTTAATGGTAAATAATGATCACATTGCAAGTGTACAAATTCACAAAATGTTAGATGAGTGAGATATAGACTAATAAAAGGATAACATATTGTAATATATCTTAACAGTCGATACCATGGTATGCCATACCGTATCGAACTGGGCGGTATGAGGCATACCATACCGTACTGATTTGGTACCATTACATGATACAGGGGCATATCAAGTTGGCCCCTGTATGAGGCGTTTAGACACTGGCCAGGTACTAAGACGCTATACCCTGCCCAATATTATACTTGATGGGATTTTTGACATGACATATCAATCTGAAAGGATTTGCAGGAATCAGTATTCTGTTAGAGACTAGCAAGCTGTGGTGATGATGCAGTAGATAGAGACGATTCCAATAGGTAATGAAGAAAAAGTTAACTGATCACAACATGGATGATGATGATAGTACAGAGGTGTTTGATCAAACACAGACATATACCGTAAATGGGGTGGCCTTGGTTGCAAACAATTAGGACTACAAGGAACAGCATGAAAGAATAGACCGAACCATTTTATATAACTTTCAAGAAAAGCACTACTAGGAAAATCATTTTATAGTAACCAAATATATAACTACTCATGTGGCACAACCTTTTTCATCATCCTAACATCTTCAATGCTGACAAATAATGATGATTTGAAGTGTTTGAACTTTGAAGAGATGGGAGGGTATGAAAAAACATTGTTTGATAGCCATGAAAAGTTATCAAGCACATGGAGCAAACTCATATTGCATCCATCAGACTTGCTGGTATTTAAATTCCTAAACAAATTAACAAAAAGATATCATAAGAACCAAATTCAGGCAAACTCTGAGCTAAGCCAAATGGACAGAGGACCAGCAGTTTAGCTAAAAGATGAATCAACAAAATTGCCAGCAATAGGAAAGCTGAAATAACATGACCTAAACATAATGGTCTTTATATTGACTTGTTAAGCATGGTATTCTTTCACATATCTAAGCTAAGGAATTAAATCAGGATGCCATTATTATCCAAATATATTACATATAAGACATGACAATAGAAGTATCAATAATGTATTCCCTAAAAGGGAATGTATGGAACATTACAGCATAAAGTTAAAAAGTAAAAGAAGTTCATACAAATGTTAACTTCAGCAGAAATGGTCATCTACTTAAATGTAGCTGTATTGTCTCTCACACAAAGCCATTGGAAGCTTTTGGTTTTGCAATAAAGCAGGGTGTAAGGCTTGGCATAAGCCTGATGCCTGCCAAACAACCTTTAAAGAACATGACCATTCCAATTCCCAAGATGAAGCTACCATAAGCTGTTCTTGGCATAAAGTCATCATTTATGCCTGCTACCACTTTATATAGACAATCACACGTTGCCAAAACTTATTTCAGAATTTGTAGCAAAAAAAAGTATAGAAATAACCTGTGGGATAACTTTTCCTATTATACCTTTTCTTATTCCCAAACCAAATGCAGCCATTGAGAAACAAAAGAAAGAAAAACAAAAAGAAATCTCACATAGTTTTTATGTAATCGGTCCATAAAAGAATCCAAAAATTTGATGATGCGATCCCAATGACTGCTCATTGGCTGCTGAACAGTACCATCAGGCGATTTAGATCTCCTTCCGCTTGCTGCTCGAGTAGATTTAGGTGCCTTCATATGACAAATTGGTGAAACTTAAAATTAAAAAATTGAAGGTGAATCTACCACATGCTCGGCAAATAACTTTGAATAGAAATGGACATATATCTCCTTATGCTAAAACTAATAAGCCCTGTTATAATTTTGTGCACACACACATACATATATAATGTATCCATAAAAAAGCCAAGATGTCGGAGAACATAACAAATGCATGTGTATACTATTTGTGAAAATGCTTGTTACTCTAATAACTTTTACAGAATACAATGATCATTGGATAATTCTGATTAAGGATTGAGGTATTGCATGTCAACGCCAAGATGGCCTGGCATTGGATGTTGTGCCAATGCTTGGCATGCATTAGCATATAGATGCGCCAAGCACTGGCCCATAGACATGCCAACCACTGGATTATTAATGTGCCAAGCACAAGCACACAGCCAAGACTGTGCCAGTGTTATGTGCAGAAAGATAGCGGCAGAGTATGTACCATTTTGACCTACATTTCAGTACATGGTTCTGATACCTGCACCTTTCAACATATACTGCAATAAATTAATATTCTAAACAAAAACATGAAGAGCACAGCAAACTTAAAATTCAAATTTTAAAATAACAACCTTCTACAGTTTGGGATACATGATCATGCCATCTCAACTGGCATGCAATCTTTTCAAAATATTTTAGTTCAACATCTAACATTCTACTAATGTACTCAATTTCTAGTTCTTTCTTTCAAGTTCTACTCAAGATCTCAAATATTGATCCATGCCCGCTTGCATGTACCAAGCTAAGCATTTTACACACAGCTAGCATGGGTCACCATGGCTTGCCACAACACCTAATAATTTATTTTTAAATAATTTAAAATGGAAACGGTTAACAAAACTTTTCATTTTTCATTTCAGCACAGCATGGCAATGTGCTGATGTAGCATGGCATGTGGCATGCTAGCTAGTGGTTGGCATGCCCACCAGCACTAGCACTAGAAATCTTGGTCCTACCACACCTCAACCTCAACAGTCCATTAGAAACATCCTTCGTAACAGTAAGGCTGTGGTTATGTTTGACAGTAGGAAGAATGTGACGAAGTAAAAAACCTAGCTAACAAAGCTTGGCTGTGGAAGGGAAAAGAAATACGGCGATAATATTAGCAATAGTCCTTTCACATTCCTAAGAATGTTTTAGGAAAGCCAAGTAAGGTTTGAAAGTAGCTCACCATCAATAGAATCAAACTTTACATGAAGCATCATTTGTTTATCAAGAATCAATTAGTCACACATATTAATTAAAATTGAGGTCTGCTTCTATTACAATTCTAAGAATCTTTTGGGAGAGAAGGCAACTTCAACGTTCAATAAGCAGCTGAAAAGGGCCATTATTTTTCATCTCGAGCATGAAGTAAATCTGGCTTCATATGATCAATGATGGAAGCATCGTGAGAACTATCAGTGTTATGTTATAGAATTGACTAATTTGTTGGGCATGCCTGGTTCTCTCATGTAGGATGTGCTATACAACCATATAATGCATAAAACTAACTATTTTAAGAAGTGTAAATTATCAGTAATTTACAATTTTAGATTTTTCAATTTATATCTGTATGTTGGAACCATGGCATAACTATGCAAGTAATGAATGATGTGCAAATGATAGAGACCAAATTTCAAAAACCTGGATGGGTTGAACCTATTAAAACTAGGAAATATTTAAAACCTGATTACTTGTGTTCGAATTGTCAAGAATGGTTCAATTGTTCGAATCATACGAGTCCAGTGAACCAATGAACTGCCTGTATCATGACCAAAATAAAGGGGAAGAAACACAATCCATAATCCTAATCTCACATGCAACCTACCCCACCTCTCTTTTCTCTTTCGATCTTCCCTTTTGATCGCCTTAGATCTACCGGATGCTGCCTCCTCCAATGATCAGGTGAGGGATGGTTGAGGTTGGAGCCTCACCATTAGAATTAAGGAGGCGAGGAATGGCAATGGAGGCTCTAGACCTCGTCATTGGAATGGTGGAGGGAACGGAAGAACATGGAGAGTGATCTCTTCCTTGGAGTGATCAAGGGGATGTACGATCATAGGTTCTCGACCATAGGTGGGGAGTTGATGTTTGAGGCTAGATATTGATGACAGCATAGGAGGAGATGCTATTGGTAGCTTGACATGAGACACAGAGAAGAAGGGATGACAGTTGGGGCTCAACACTGAAAGTGGCAGAGGGGAGGGACAGTAGAATAAGAGGCACTGCATAGAGCAAGATGACCCATCATATGGGGTTTGCACACTAGGGAAAGAAGGGTTTTCATATGAGATCTAAAGTCTCATCAGGCCCCACCATACTTGCTGTCAAACACCAAAAAGGTTTAGCCTGGGTCAACGAGTTAAGAAAATTGGCAAGGCAATGACTTGTGAACTTGCTTCTGTAGTAAATTTGCAAAATAATACTACAACAAAAATAGAGAAGCTAGATTCATAGTTCCATGAATTCCTCTTGCAATACAAATTATATTGATTAATAGAAAATGACATTTTTAAGATTTGACACAAAATCAAGGTTCTAAACCTTATAACAGGTTAAGCAAGTTCTTGCCCGTTTAATATAATAGATAAGTCATCCACCTGAAGGAACAAATTAGTGGAGGTGGCGGCACCATGTTCAAGTACTTAAATTAGCTTAGCCATTGTTTGGAAATCTTTAATTTCATAATCATGATATTCTCTTTTCCTGTATTTAGAAACTTAAAAATTTCAGTCAACACATTTTTTTTGGGTGACAAAAGTCAACACTTTTTAAGACTTTAAATCTACTCTAGTTAGAATTCAGTTACACAGTTTTAAAGCTTTTATGAGATTTCATGGCACTAATTGGCCATACAGGTTTCAGAGCAAGCTCCACTCACCTCGTCTTAACTCACCTTGACCAGGCACTTAGCACCAATTTCTAGAGGGTTAGATGTCACACAGACAGCCATTCATAAAATCTGCCCAATCTTTTCATAGATCTTCTCAACTTTGACTTGTGCTCTCTATAACTGACTCATATTTGATTAGAGGAGGATTGAATAATGATGATAGGATTTTGTTGCATGAACAAATTCCTAACATTCTTTTTCCTAAAAAAAGAAAACATGACTTAGCTTTCATCCAAGCACACCCGAAGCCATTTTACTTCAGAAAAGAGAAAAAGTGGAATAGGAACCACTGATTCTTTTTCTGTTTGGTTGACATATATATTCCTGAATGGAATAACCCTAGGTTGAGGGTATTTTTGTTCATATGGCAAATAAGGAATAACAGGGGACCTTATTCCAGGAAAATTTTTTTTCCATCCACCTGGAGTGGTTACTCCAAGAACAAGCAGGTTTGAGCAGAATAACTGTTTCTCCCTTATTTCTGCTTCTCCTAAACCTGCTTGGAAGAAACGAAGCTTTAACAGGCCTAACCTTGCTTTATTCCTAACATAGACACACCCCAAGTGACCAAAGATGACAACTAACACATACGAATGCAAAATTACTCTTCAAAACCTAGTAAATTGGTTCAGAATGAAGATGGTGAATTTTAAATATTAAAATGATGTGTTAAGATAATTTTAAGGCATATTATCATGATATTTTTTTTTGACAACCAAATTTAACGAATAAACCCTAAAATCAACATTATGAAAGTGTATAAAGCAAGCTACTTTTGTTGTTAGGTTGACCTGAATGCAAAGACTTAGAAGTGGTGATATCTCTTTCTTTAAATTATCCCGAATCAATCCAAATATCTTCTCCAAGCAGGCTGTCAATTGCTGCTTAAACAGCATAGCTGGATATCGAGCATCTACACGTGACCAGCACTCTTCTAGCCCAATAAGCTTTGTAGGAGATTTTACACCCTAGAATAATCAGATCAATGTAAATCAAGATACAATATAAGAAATGACTAAAAACTGAAATAGAAGTCATGTATTTAATTTAAAATTTAGTTGGTATACGACATCAACATGTGTTGTGTCTCTTCCAGGCCTAATAGCATCCATTTACTAAGCCAGAAAGGATAAGCATGCCAACAATCAACTATTTCTAACTGCAATAAGTAAAAAGCATCATGCGAGTTCAGCATTGCAAGATATAGTTATTCTATGTAAACTTAAGTTTGACCAAATCTTCAAATCATCGATCCAAATTCTCTTAGAATGTCTCGATCTTTAGCTGTTTTCTTTCCATTTTTCATAAGATTATTTATCAGAAGTCTGGATAGTTCGCTGCAGGGGTTGTGGGGGCAAAATCCAAGCCACACCAACCAACCTGCCAGAACCCACCTAGAACAAATGGGTTCTAGTGGCATTTTTTGAAAGCTGGCTTGCTTTCATGTCAACCCAATTATAAGTATGTGGGTTCAGGTTTAGCCCCCTTGATCTGATGGGTCATCATTTGGTAAACCAACCAAGAACCTCTTTATACATGATTATTTATTTATAATATTATATTTTCTTTCACTTAGCATAATTTTTCATTTGTAATGCGGAACATATTTTTTTTCATTTTATTATTTTCCATGTGGGGTGTTATTTTTATTGTTGCATTTTAGTTAGTTTTATCCGTAATTAGTTTATGAATCTCATATATCTTAAATTCCTAATCTAATTGTATTTGTGATATTATATTGGAAGTTAATTAGATTCTTTTTATTTGACATCTTCACATGTCATGATTTGTTTTTGTTTTTTTTAACTTATATGAATGATTGAAGTGAAAACTTAAATGGGTTGATGGGTGGGTATGGCTTTATATAAAGTAATGGGTTGTGCATGGATTTACATATTCCATCCTGATTATAAATGGGTCAGGTATGAGTTGAGTGATTTTCAACACAAATCTATTTCGATCTGACCCGAACCAACCCAAAACAAACCCATTGCCACACTTACTTCCCAACTGCTCTATGTAAAAAGAAACCTTTTCTAGTCAGATAAAATGGCATATTAAGAGCTTGAAATTCAACTAATTATTTGAATATGACTAATTATTACTGGACCAGAAAATCCACATGATCCTAAGATTATCAAAGGTCGTATAACAAAAATATAAATCCTGGATGCAGTAAGACCAATTGGTAAAATGTTAGACTAAGCTAATTTCTATAAACAAGTAGATATAGATGGAGCACAGAAACATAGCAACTCATCTTCAGAAAAGGTTTACTACAAAATACAAATTGTCCATGTAAGGACAAGCCAAGCAAATTCGAAGGCATTAACTCACTTGTGTCATCCTTCCACTCAATGGGAAAGACCCGGTAGAACATCGAGGTGTTGTAAGGAATCCATTTGATCGTAGATTTCTCTGCAGGAGGCATAAAAGTGCAGAAGCATTGGACAGCCAATACGGCAAGACATCATTCTCATTGTCCACCTGAAACAATTTTGACATGTGGGAATAGAAGCATTCTAAAAGGGAAAAAAAGGTTTCCAAAATATGAAAGCATATGAAATGGTCATCAACCTTGATAACATTATTGACTGCCTCAATTATGTAGTCAAAAATTGTTGTCCTCTCGGCCTCAAAAACTCGCCAATGGACCAAGCATTTATATAAGATACAAGCTGCAACTGGCTTACCATCTTTAAACCCCAAATCTTCCTTTATGCACCTCAGAAGTAGTTCGTGATACTCCTGCATATGATTTCACTCAGATCCCAAAATGCTGAACTCATGACCAAGGGGATGCAGAAGAGAAAAAAGGGGTGAAAGAAGCATGAAGAAAAAACATGACAGTGAAGAAGGGCATAAAACTCAAAATTTCAATAAAAATCCTTATGAAATAATCAACTGCCTTTTTGGCAACAGTACGGTCAAAGTATGCTGAAAACAAGAAAATAACAAGTTCTGTTGCAAACAACCAAAAAAAATTCAAAAATTCACCTCATGTCTCTCAGTCGTCCTTGATCTTCGTGAGTCGATTAATCTGTGAGGAAATGGGAAAAGATTTGCAGGTGGCGGAGTTTCCTATATAAATGGAAAAAAACAAATAATTAGAACTAGTTATTCACATGATTTCAATTTCTTAATTTTAAAAAAGAAAATCCACATGGGATATCTTACAAATACAGGTTTCTGGTTGATATTGGAAAGCACGGATGCCACTGAATAGTTCTGCTTTAGCCAAAAAACACTACCTTAAGCCATTCGTTCATTAACTGATGTCTACCCAAAATATCATGAACAAGCAGAATTTTGAATATTAAAAAGTTACTTAAAGGAGTAAAACCTCAGTAAAAGGTTTTAGAACCCCAACTAGGTTCTTCCTGGGAGATAAGCTTAATGCTTTTTGCCTCAGAAAGTGATTCTCATCTTCTAAGTTTGCAAGCTTCTCCTCCAAGCTGACACATCACCAAACCAATGCAGACATTAGCCTCGAAAATGAAATTTGAACAAATGAGGAAAAGCAGAATAAAGCAATTTAGTGTAAATTGGAAAAATGTTACGTATAAACAATATTGCCACAGGTAATTTGTCAAAATCAGAAAAAGAAATTTTTGAAAGCTTGAGATGTTTAGCAAGTTAGCTCTATTCCATTATCATGAACCTAGTAAATAGTGTCTTTCTAATGATAGTATAATACCTATGCAAGTTCTGACGAAGTTGCAAATATTTTGATTCCACATCCTGCAACTTATCCAAAGTATCATGACTGCATTCTCGAGCTTTCAGAAGCTCTTGCTCCATTTCCAAGTTCTTTTTTGTCAGAGATTCCAGTGAACTCTGTTGAGAAACATCAAAGTTTCATTATTTGACTTTTCTATAATCAGTTAGGCTAGCAATTAATAATAGCTGTGACTCAGATTTCAAAACCTACTTTCCCAGATTCAGAATCACAAAAGAAAGACAATAATACAACTATTACCGGAATGGCTCATTCCAATGAATCCATGGCCCCCATAACCAGCTAATGATGTTGATTAGGCTTAACAGGCAGATGAGCTTGAGGTAGTAATTCTTAGATTAAACAAATTCATGCACAGCAATATAGGAAAAAGAAAAGAGCATTTTGCGAAATTAGGTAAAAGGGTGCATGTCTTCACAAAATCTTAAATAAGAGGCATTAAGACCAGCTGTTAATTGATTATATATGGATGCTGATTTATGAAATGCACATGTTGGGCTATACCAGGTCCAATTTCCAATAGATGTAATTCTACTATGAAGAATATGAACTATGGTGGATGGCAAATGAACTGAACAGGTTCTTCAAGAGACTCGTATCCGTAGTCAATACTAATATACTATGTTGGCAATACATATTATGAGGCTGCATGTATGGCATATACCACTATCCTTTTCCCTTTTTTACCTTTTCTTTGTCATTTAATTCTTAGATCTCTGGAGGCCATTATAACATAGATCATAGCAAGAAGAATATTATTTTCAGTTCTTGCCAACATATCACATGATGAGAAATAATTGATATCACTGGACATGTCGTGTAATGTTTCAAAAAAATGATTCTTTTTATCTGATCAAATACATATTCAAAGATTGCTCCCAGTTTGAAAAAGAGAATAACTTCAGATAGAGGACAGATGTATGATCTGAACCTAAGTAGCTGGAATCTACCACTTATGGTGCTGCACATGCTTCAAATTTCAAAAACTCTCCCACAACCCAAGTTTGCTCCCCCACTTTCTCCCAGTTCACTTAACTAAGATCTAAACTAATAAGTAAGGCTTCTCAGTTTTTTTGTATTAATATTTAACATAAAACAACATAAGAACGATGAAGATTTTCTACCAATAGATATTTTAACAATTTCATGATGTCATGCTTAAATTTAAACCAAGAATGAAGCCATTTATGGCTTGGTTGTTAAGCCTTATCCCATCTACAGGTCAGAAATATGATTTACGCTATGATCCATTGACATATCATCAAGATTTCTCCCATCTGTATTCTGTGCAGGCTTGGGTCTATGTAACAAGTAATGATTCATCAAAATTTGAGTACATTTTATGATCAAGTAATCAATACTTAAGCTAAAGCCAACCCTCTAATGAAGAGCATGCCATAAAAACTGAAGGGCCAATTTGTTGTTAAGGAAACAAAAAAAGATAAACAGTTCAGGCTCATGCAACAATGGAGAAGTCCATCAAGCAAGGTTCGCCATTTTGGTACTGAATTCCGTATTAATAAAATTCTACTACAATATTGGTACGTGGTTCGGAACGGTACGATAATGTTGGTATGCTCCGAATGGTGTACCAGTATGAAACTGATGCAATATGGTATGTTCCATATTGGACGATACGGCATTCCATGCCATCAAGGTTTCCAAACACTTGGAACACGTCTAGATAAAGAGGTAGAAGGCAAGATTTCTATTATGATTGCAACAGTTCATAAATGAAATAATTCATATGGATAAATAGAAACCATGAAAAAAATAGATTGAAATCTACATATATCTTTCAAATTTTGATGTGTTACTAAGTTAAGGGTTATCTAACAATTTTGGATCCAAATATTGAATTTTGACAATCGGCACATGGAATGCACATCTGAGAAGGTAAGGATGGGATGGCTATGATTCCCCATAATCACATTTTTCATTATTTATACAACTTGATAAATACACCAATATCTAGAACATGCACTGTGCTTGTTACTTTCCCTTAAAGAATTGAACTTAGTATACGTTAAAGATGGGACTATCTTTAGACGCGTGGAGGTTGGTGGGAAGCATAGAGAGATGATTGATTATTTAAATATATGCTAAAACGAAATGATGTCCTACGTATTGTAAAGCCGGACTCGAAAGCTTTTATAGTAAATAATTGAAAAAGCATGGAATAGTTTAACATAGAGCATGACCAACTTATATACACCATGTAGTCAAAGTACATGGTAGGACATCTAAAAAGATAACCTATAATTTTCATCATGATCTACAATAACTAAAATGTTTACAAAGTTTTTAATGTAAGTATTAGAGTACAGTAAATTGAGCAATTTTTCAACACAGGAACAATATATTTCAACTTTCAAGGATTGTGGAACTGTCCTAAACTGCTTGATTCAGAGCATATAGAGCCCTGTCGATGGCAGAGTAGGATGGTTCCGGCAATCGAAACAAGAAATAGGCGGAGGGGGAAGGGAGAAAGAAAGAGAGGAAAAAAGAGGGGGAGAGGCAAGGAGAGAGAGAGGGACTCTGAAGGCCACCATGCTGCTGTCGAGCTTGCCAGAAAGTCAAAAGAGGGGCTCCACTCTGCTCCTGAGTGAAATGTGGGCTCTAGCCCTTGTTTTGTATTTTATTTTGCAATTTTTGGATGAAGTTGCAATGGCTTTCCAATAGGCTCCGTAGGTGTAGTGGCTTCGGCAGCCCTCTAGTAGCCTACGAAGGCCCTCTCTTCCTCTCCCTTTTCTTCCCTCCCCCTCTCTTTTCCTTTCTCCTGTTAACGTGTCGCCAACTAATAGGTTGGGGCCCCGATATCGATATGACGAACCTTGATATATTTATTTTGATCAAATGTTAGGAACTATTTGAATTATTTATATGCATCTATACAAGGTTCACCATCTTGGTATCGAATCCTATACTGGTACCATCCTATTATAGTATTAGTATGCAATATGGTACGGTAAGATTTGGCATAATGAGTATTAGTATAGTATGATATAGCATACTAGTTTGATACAACACGCTTAGTAGGGTAGGGTACTGACCGATACGACAAACCTTGCATGTATGTGCACACATATGTCATGAATGGTTGCTATTGCTGCCAAACTTCGGGGAGTCACTAGATGGAATACCGAGTAGGTGTGATGCACCTTGCTTGTACTTACAAAAAGTCCTCTTGCCAGAATTTGTCTGGTGGGGGACCCTCCAATGCCTAAGTTAGCTGGAGTTCAGGGAATAGATGAAAAGCCATAAAAGTGAGAGCTTGCCAAGCCCAAAAAAATCTTACCTTGGTCGCCCTCTCACCTCCCTTTATATAAAGATGGAATTGAACATTGCATTGTAACCTCCATCCCTTGGAGTGCGGGAACGTGGGAGTTATCAAATTCAAAGTGGGTTTAGTGGGCAGTTAATCTGGCTCACAATTTCCCAATTATGGATAGTTAATGCTCTCATCGTGTGATGTAATCCTTTCGACCCCTAATCTTCCTAGTCATGAATTACAATTCTTTCTTAGATACTCAGTTAACATCCAAGTAAGACGATCGGTTTAATATCAATGTAATTGTCGATTTATTAATCATATTACCCAACTAGTTTTCGAGCATTGTTGATCAAGTATTGTTGGTAGTTGTCCGAGTGGATCTGATGGTGTAGGTGATTGTCTGTTCCAAGTTTTGCGGACTCGGTACCGCAATCTATACCAATTGCCGGCCGGTATGGTACCGTACCATGAATAAAAAAACCAAAAAAATCCTATTTAATAGCCAAAGAAAAAGAGAAAAAAATTATACCATACCGGTACGTACTGCCTTGTACCGATATCGTACCACCTCGTACTAGACTAAACCATCCATTACCGACCCATATCGTATCGAACCGAGTGGTTCGGTGCGGTTCGGGGGGTTTACCAGAAAAAAGGGCCGAATCGAACCGGTTCCCTGCTGATCTGGCTCAGTATAGGATGTACCGGGCGGTTCGGTCCGGTACAGCATTCCATGGTCTGTCCTCAACTGAACAATATTGTCGGGATACTACCGAGGTATAGTTCCGAATAAAGACCCAACACTTGCCCCCCCCCCCACTCCCGAGTTTGAGATATTCAGAGGATGTCTGGCAAAAGGAGTAAATTGGGTTGTCGATTTTTGAGCTCGATTTTTGGTGCATTTTTGGCGTATAGCTCTTCCGTGCCATCTTGCATTTATTGTAGTCTCGAAAAAAAGCATTCAGCTATTTTGTTGTTTCATGAGTCGTGCAGTAGTTATGATTGGCAGGCTGCACAAAACGATATCTCATAATTATTCGAAAAGATTGAGCAATCCAAGTGATCTCCCTCAGGCCGCTCATAAGTAGCCACGTATCAATGTGCAGGTGGTCCAAAAGTTTTTCTTGCGGATTCATTTTATGTGGTGAAATGTAGCAGTGGTGCGCTAACCGGTCGTCAAACTCGTTGGTGAAGATTGTTGCCACGCGTCGACATCACCAGGAAGTATGGGAACTGAAGTGTTGATCATGACTGTTCAGGCTACCTATATACATGGGTCATTTCCTTTCAAGACTTTCCCTTTTACAGTCGTTCTTTCCTGCTTCTTGTTTCACAGTCAAAGCCAGTCGCTTTCCTTTGATTCCATCATCATCTTCCCTAGTTCTTTCCATCAGTCAAGCCCTGTTAAGGTCATTTTCTTCTCTTCTTGATTTGTTTTTGATTTAAATCAAGTGCAGATCCCTTTAGGATACATTTCGGTTCTTCTCTATTGTTTTCGGTTTTCTTTGTCTTTTTTGTTGATCTTTGAAATGTCATCCTCTAGGCAAGAGTCCCTCTTTCTTGAGAGATCAAGGTTCTCAAGCCCCTCTTTCTTGAGATAGAGCCAAGGAAGTTCCTCAGAATGCACCCAAGGAGGTAACCTCTTCTCAATAGGACCAGTCAAATTCTCGGGGATTGGACAATCCGGTCGTCGAGAATTATTTGGGTTCATTGCATGAAGGTCAAAGCTGACTGAGGTTGATATTTGATGTCTAAAGGACTGATATCGGGTCTCGAGTCGATATCAATTCTTAGCTGTAGGCCGAGATCGTCGGGTGACTCATCTCCCCGATGGTCACCTAGCCATCTATAAAGAGTTTCTTTAGTCTGGACTCCAATTCCCACTTCATCCATTCATTTGCAATGTTTTGGATCTTTACCGAATGGTCGCTCAACTGGCTCCAAATTCCATTTGAATTCTGTGCTCTTTCCTTATTCTCTGCAACATTCTTCATATCCACCCAAGAATATCTCTTTTCTGAGTGCTTTTTAGCCTCAAGAAACATCCTCGAGATCGAGGATGGTAGTTCTTCAGTCTCTAGTACCGTGGTCAGTTCATTACCGGACTTCTATTTTCTATTCACGAGTGGAAGAATAGATTTTTCTGTCTCGACTGACCATCCATGGGGATTTAGCTAGATTTGGAGTGCTCCTAACCTTTCCCCAAACAAGAATGATGTTGTCCTCAATGAGGATAAGGAGCATTACCATCTAGTGCTCAGTGCTGAGATCCCAAAGTAGCAAGAGCTATTATTAGAGCAAAACTTGTATGATACTGGATTAAGTCCGATTAACTCTTTAGGTAGAGTTTAATCTTTTTGAATTATCGAGTTTCTTTGTTGTAAATTGTTCTGATGCTAACTTTCTTTCTCGATTTTGCAGTCATGAAGATAACTACCGAGTCAATCCAACGAGCAGTGCAGAAAAGGCCGGCTTCTTCCCGAGGGGAATCTTCTCAGGAACCCTCAAAGAAAACATGGGAAGAGTCTTCCTCGGGAGACCAAAGAAGTGCGCGGCCATCGAGGTCAGCTCCTCCGATAGTTTCTCCTTAGATTGGAGTGTCCTCAACTGCCCCGATAGAAGTTGACGACAATGTAGTCATTTTCGGGGGTGCACTAACCAAGCTGGCCCCAGTAGTTCAGGCTTTGGTGGCATCTACCAAGCTGTGTTCGTCCTAAGCTTTGTCTCCATCTTGCTGCCAATCATCTGTAGAGGTGGGTCCTGTGGTGTTCGCTGGCCAGTCGTCAGGTGCTGCCTAAGGAAAGGGACCTCAGATCCCTTCTCCAATCGATCAGCTTCCTCCTGAGTCATTCGAGGAAGATTATATTGCCCTCGAGATGCGGTCAAGGCAAATGTGGCAGTGCTTTGCAATTTGCAAGTTGCTCAGGGGCTAATGAAGATGGTCATGCTCCTAACCAATTAGGAGGAAAGAAAATCTCCTCCAATACCAATTGGGAGGAAAGAAAATCTCCTCCACTGGAGGAGATTATCACTGGTTGTTATGGGTCACTTCTTGCGGTAAGCCCAATTACTTTTTGGAATTTATTGTTTCATTCCCGAATTTTTTGGACTTCTCGCGGTAAGCCCGACCAAGGGGCTAACCAACTTCGACCATCTTAGTCGCTCACTAGAAGACAAGGTCCAAGTTATGAAAGCTCGAGCTGAAGTAGCTGAAGAACTTCTCCATGCTGCCGAGGAGCGGGATAAGTAATATTAGGAAGACATTGCTCGGTTAGAGGTGGAGCAAGCTCCTTCTCAAGACAAGATTGTCTCATTGGAGGTCCAACTGAGAAAGGAGGTCGGCAAATGTAAGGGAGTGATCATCGACCTTGAAAAGAAAGTTGATCTGGCCAAAGTTGCTCTCAGGGAGGCTAGAGAAAAACAGGAGGTTGCCGAGAGAGCCGCTCGGGCTACTGAGGAGAATGTTTTAGCTGCTGAAGCATGGGCATAGGAGTCAGCTTCTCGGGCGGTTGCCGAATATAAGTCTTCTTGGGAGTTTGAAGACAAGGACGCCGAGGGGTCGACCATTGCCTATAAAGTTATTTTTGCAGATTGCAAGGCCGCCATTAGTCGCTTTCATCCCAAGTTGGATCTCAGCAAGGTGGAACCTGAAGGAGCGGAAGAGGAAGAAGGGGAAGTAGTCCCTGCCGCCCCCGAAGCCGCTGAAGAAGAAGCTATCACTGCTTCTGACATAGTTCCTTAGGAATTTTTTCTTTTTGTTTAGTTGCTTTGTATTTTGCTTTTTGTTCTCGATTTTTATTTGAGCATGTAGAAACAGGCTTCAGTAATGAAATTTTCTTTTTCAAATCACTCCTTGTCTTGTCTTGTGTAAATCAACAAAATTTCTAAGTATGGTCATCGACATGTAATAGAATATGGCTAAGTAGATTTGTCGGCATAACAAAATCGGTATTTGTAATTATCACATTATCGATTACAGCGAGTCTTTTTCTTGGTCAGGTGCAAACCAACCATATTTTATCAGGTGTCAATCGACAATATTTTTGATTTGTCCGGGTGTCAATCAGTCAGGTTATTCAGCTATTTACCAAATATTCTATAACATAGTCGATTTTCTATTGGTCGGTATTCATTACTCACAACATGTTGAAATAATGTAATATAAGACAAAGTGCTTGTATAGCATAACCTGTGATAAGGACTTATTGATAGTACATACGTAGTTTCTCGGCATTCTAAGTTTGAAGAATTTCAGTACTGTCCAAGTTTTCAATCTTGTAAGCTCTAGGTCGGAGTATCCTTGAGATTCTATAAGGATCCTCCCAATTCTGGGATAATTTATCTTGTTCAGTAGACTTGGAGACTTTGGCTCATCTGAGGACAAGATCTCTTGGTCAGAAAATCTTGAGCCTTATCTGAGAATTACAATATTGGGTCACCCATTGTTGATACGAAGCAATTCTAAGTTGAGCTTGCCTTCATGTTTCTTCAACCAAATTCAAGTCGGCATGTTGTCGATTCGAGTTATTTGATTCTTTGTAGTGCTTGATCCTCATAGTCGATAGTCCGATTTCCAATGGGATTATAGCTTCTATTCCAAATGCTAAGTTGAAGGGACTTTATCTGATTGGGATCCGAGGAGTTGTTTGGTAAGAACATAAAACACTATATAACTCATCTGCCTACTGCCCTTTGGCTTGAGTTAACCTTGTCTTCAAGTATTGTAATATAGTTTTATTAGTTACCTCAGCCTCATCGTTTGATTGTGGATGTCCAACCGAAGTAAGCTTATGGATAATATGAAGTTCGGCATAAAATTTCCTGAATTTAGCATGGTCGAACTGCCGACCATTATCCATAATGATGACTCGTGGCAGCCTAAAGCAGCAAATGATTGATTTCTACAGTAAGTCTGTCGTCTTTTTCTCGATAATCTATGTTAAGGGTTTCGCTTCCATCCATTTTGTAATATAGTCAATTGCGACGATGATAAACTTTCACTGTCCAGCAGCTGGTAGAAACGGACCGAGAATGTCGAGTCCCTATCGGGCAAAGGGCCAAGGTGCCAAAATTGATGTAAGATGACTCACCGGTTGTTGCTGTATATTGGCAAATCTTTGATATTGGTCGCACTTTTGAACCAACTTAGCCGCATCTTGCCATATTGTTGGCCAATAATATCCTGTCAAAGTATCTTATAAGCCAATTATCTGCCCCGCAGATGATTGTTACAAATGTCTTCATGAACTTCTTAGAGGGCGTAGTCGGCTTCAGTGGACCGAAGACATTTGAGCAAAGCCAGGAAAAAAAACCTTTTGTGAAGTCGTCCTTCTATAAGCACATATCGAGATGCTAGTCACTTTATCCGACATGCCTCTATAGGATCTGTTGGTAGCATTCCATCGATTAAATATCCAATGAATGGGTTGATCCAACTTGGCTCGTGATCGACTTGGTGGACTTCTTTAGGATAGTTAATACTTGGCATGTTGAGATGCTCTATATAGATCTTTCCCAACTTACTGTATCCCAAGGTAGCAAGTCGGGACAAGGTATTCGCTCGAGCATTTTCTGATTTTGGTATGTGAAAAATTTCGAGGTAATCAAAATCCGACTTTAAAGCTTAGAGCTTTTGTAGATGCCTTATAAGAGTTGGATCTTAGGCTTTGTATTCTCCCTGAGTTTGTCCGGTCATCAATTGCGAGTCGATGAAACTTTTTAATCTTTTCACCCCAAGTTCCTTGGTGACCTTTAAGCCAGTGATCAAAGCCTCATATTCGGCTTGATTACTGAAGGTGTCCAAAGCAAAACGAAGGGCATATTCGGTGACAACTCCCTCTGAATTGGTCAAAATAAGACCCATCCCACATCCTTGTGAATTGGATGCTCCATCCACATGTAGAATCCATGCGGGATTGGCAGCTGATTCCTTGGGTACTTTCAAAGCTGACTTTTCCTCTAGAACTATGCATTCAACAATGAAGTCGGCCAATACTTGAGCTTTAGCTAAAGATCGAGGATGATAAAAAAAAATCAAACCTGCTAAGCTCAATAGCCCATTTTGCCATTCTTCTCGAGGTGTTTGGTCGTTGAAGTAGAGCTTTCAAGGGCTGATCGATCAGAATTACCACAGAATGGGCTCAAAAATATGGCCGAAGCCATTGTACTGAGATGATGAGAGTATAAACTACTTTTTCTATCTTCGAGTTCCTTGTCGCTACATCATGTAGAAGCCTGCTTATATAGTATACCGACTTTTGTACCGCATTTCGTCTTCTCAGACTAATACCAAACTAACGACTTCCAAGGAGGTAGCCAAATACATAAATAGTATTTCCCCCATATTCGGCTTCGACAGCAATGAAGGGGAACTCAAATAATTTTTCAAATCCTCAAAGGATTTTCGGCACTCATCTAATCAGATGAAGTCTTTCATGTGCTGCAAAATCTTAAAAAAAGGAAAACATCATTCTGCTGACCTAGAAATAAATCGGCTGAGGGCAGCAATATGTCCAACCAGCTTCTGAACTTCCCTTTTTGAAGTTGGAGGTTTCATGTTGAGAATTGCCTTGATCTTTTTTGGATTAGCCTCTATTCCTCGCCTTGTCATCATGAAGCCGAGAAATTTATCTGAGGTTACCCCAAATGCATGCTCATTCGGGTTCAATCTCATTTGGTGCTTTCTCAGTGCGTTGAATGCCTCTCCCAAGTCGCATATATGTTGAGAGGCCTCGTCGCTTTTCACCAACATGTCGTCGACATAAACCTCCATATTCCGGCCGATTTGGTCCTAAAAGATCTTGTTGACAAGCCGCTGATAAGCCACTCCAGTATTTTTAAGACCAAAAGGCATGACTTTATAATAGTACAAGCCTTTCTCGATGATGCATATTGTTTTCTCTTCATCTTCGAACGCCATCCGAATTTGATTGTAGCCAGAAAAAGAATACATAAAACTCGATAGTTGATGCCTTGATGTCGCATTGACCAATTGGTCAACTCTTGGTAGTATAAAGCTGTTCTTTGGACAAGCCTTGTTCAAGTCAGTATAGTCGATGCATATCTGCCACTTGCCATTGGCTTTTTTGACCATGACCACATTTGCCAGCTACTCCGGATAATATGCTTTCTAGATGAAATCCATGGCTAGCAACTTGTTGACTTTTTCATCAATTACAATATGTCTTTCAGGAGCAAAGTTCCTCTTTTTTGTCGCACCGATTTCTATTTTGGATTGATATTTAATCAATGGACAATTACATTAGAAGGAATACCTGGCATATCTTAAGCCGACCAAGCAAAAATATTAGCATTCTTCCATAAGAAAACCATGAGGTCTTCTCGAAGGCGGTCATCCGATAGCAACCCAAGTTGTACGGTCTTGTTGGACTTGGATCATCCTCTTTGAGTGGAATTGAAATTAGTTATTTGGTAGTACTCCTCAGCTTTCTTCCTCCCGTTGATCCAACCCATCAATCGAAAGGGTCTCTAAGGGCTTCTTTCCTTTGATTATGGTCATGTAGCATTGTTAGGCTAGTTCTTAGTCTCCCCATATTTTACCAACTCCATTCTTTGTTGGGAATCAGACGAGAAGATGATAAGTCAAAACTATTGCCCGTAATGCATTTAATCTTGATCGTCCAAGTATAATATTATAGGCTGAAGGTACTTGGACTACAAGAAAGTTGAGAAGGATGATACTTTGTCGAGGTACTTATCCTGTAATGACTGAAAGAATAATTTCTCCCTCCATCTTTACCGAGTCACTAGAGAATTTGACTAAAGGAGTGTTGACTTTTTTTCAATCGGTCAATAGACAATCGCATTCAGATGAAAGCATCATAAAACGATACATTGGCAGACTTTCATTATCAACTAAAACTCTTTTTACATCATAATTTGCTATTATCATAGAAATGACAACAATATTATCATGGAGAGTTTGGACTCCTCGAAGGTCTTTATCAGAAAAAGAAATAATATTATCTCCTCACTGTCGCTTCAAGGAGTTCTTTGAACATTCTGCCTCTCCAGGCAGCATTCCTCGGGAGATCATGTTAACCACTCCTGCCATTGGCTGATTGTTGATCTTCACCTCGGTTGTGGCTGAGACTGTTAATCGGTAGGTGTTTAGACCGGACGATCATGTAGATATTTGCTGAGAGATCTCCGATAGATCAATGCTTCATTTCATCCTCCAACTAAATGCACTCTTCGATGTCGTGCCCATGATCCCGATGAAAACGACAGTATTTTCTCTTGTTGCGAGCCATTGATAGAGCCTTCATCTATTGAGGTCCACGGAGGTAATTCCGCCCCTCGATTTTCATGAGAATCTATGTGCGGGGAGCAGAGAGGGGTGTGTAGTTGTCGTATTTATAGCCCAGATTTCTCGGTCTCGATCTTTGTTGTCGTAGTGGAGCCTCCTTGTCGACTCGGGCCCTACCGAGCCCCTCCAAAGCTTCTTTCTTCTTTTTCTTCTTTTTTTCTTTGACTTGTTGCCGATCAGTTGCACCTTTCTCGGCATGCATATAGTTCTGTGCACGCTTGAGGAGTTCAAAGTAGAGGATCTGGGGAACTTGTCCAAACAATAGGCGAACCTAGAATTTTAAAGCCCCCGCTTCATGGCCACAGAGTCGTTGAGATCATGGATCCCCAATGTGGCGGTGTTGAAGTATGCCACAATCTCTCAGAGACCCCTTCTCGCTGATAGATGGAGAAGAGGCTATCAGAATTTCGCAGCATCCTTCTACTAGTACTGAAGTGCATGACAAATTGCTGCTCAAACTGCTCGAAAGAATAGATACTTCTCGGCTGAAGTATGGAGTACCAGACCTAAGCAGTTTTTCAAAGAGTAGTTAGGAAAGCTAAGAAAAGAAGAGATTAGTAGCCCCCTAAAGTATTATGAGAGCTTTGTAGCTCTCAAGGTGGTCGAGTGGATCGATGGAGCCATTATAGGGCTCCAGTTGCAGCATCTTGAAACGAGCCAGAATTGGCTCATCCATAATTTGTCGGGAGAAGGGAGGATGGGTGTTGAATCCGAGGCCATCCAATAGGCCTTTGTTGTCCCCTTATAGCTCGACAAGTCAATGCTTGATTTTTCATAGTTCTCAATTATAGTCGTCTAGTCAAGGCTCGTCCTAGTGTCAGAAATACCCTAGAGTGGAGTCTTCCCTGGATGAAGTTGACGGAGAGTGTTGTCGCTTCTCCTTCAAATTTTGTCGAGGAAGAGATTGTTGCTCCTCGGGAACGACACGATGGGAGTGCCAAGTAGGTTGGCATTGCTATGAAGGTCACTAGGGAGATCACCAGCTATGCCTTGAAGGTGCGGCATATGGTGCTGGCTCCTCTGGCAGTTGTTGTTGTTGCTTTTCTACAGTTTGCTGTAGACTGTGAACAGCTTCTGTCAAGATTTTCATCTGTTGTACTAATGTGGTGAATTGCTGTTGGTCCGCCATGACCACAGGATGTGAAGCACCAGGCTCCACGTGCTGAGTACGGTGCTCTTCACATGTGAAGAGCATCTGACAGTGCTTATGGATGCATTCTGCATGCTCATTGTGAAAAGCATTTGGCAGTGCTTATGGATGCATTCTGCATGCTCGTTCTTGCCATGGTTCTTCCTTTTAAAGGGATATGTAGTTTCCCTTTTCTAGTAAGCCAATTTGTTGCCGCCAAACTCCTGAGAATTACTTGGTTGAGTACCGAGTAGGTGTGATGCACCTCGCTTGTACCTACAAAAAGTCCTCTTGCCATAATTTGTCCGGCAAGGGATCCTTCGATGGCTAAGTTAGCCAAAGTTCAGAAAACAGATGAAAAACCATAGAAGCGAGAGCTTGCCGAGCCCAAAAAAAGCTTTGCCCTGGTCCCCCTTTTACCTCCCTTTATATAAAGATGGAATTGGACGTTGCATTGTAACCTCCATCCCTTGGAGTGCGGGAACATTGGAGTTATCGAATTCAATGTAGGTTTAGTGGATAGTTAATCTGACCCACAATTTTTCAATTATGGGCAATTAATGCTCTCGTCGTGTGATGTAACCGTTTTGCCCCTAATCTTCCTGATCATGAATTATGGTTCTTTCTTAGATACTCGGTTGACATCCAAGTAAGACGATCGATTAAATATCGATGTAATTGTCAAACTATGAGTAGCCGTATTGTCCAACTAGTTTTCGAGCATTGTCGGCAATAGTCTGAGTAGATTTGATGGTGTAGGTGATTGTCAGTCCTCAACCAAACAATATTGTCAGGACACTACCGAAGTTGTAGTTCCGAATAAATGCCCCGACAGTTGCCTAACAAACTCATGATTTTATATATCAGATAGAATAACGAGTAATGAGATTGACATTTCTCTTCCATATATAATTAGATGTAGTTTTTTTCCTAACATGAGATGCTTCATTCTTATTTACTTACTTTTAGCAATGAACAAAAAAACGGGATCCAATTCCTCATTCATGAAACCAACCACTGGTATGGATGAAGTTGGAATACCTAATTTATACAATCGCTAATTATGGATATTGTCCATCTTACCACAAGATGGAGGTGCCTTTTCTCAATTGGACTCAACACCTTACCTTAACCAATATCAATGCATGACTTGGTTCTATGATACTTGGACTCAACACCTTACCTTAACCATGCTGACATGAGAAAACGCAAGTATAGCTGCAAGATCTGAATCAGCAGGTCAACCAATCCTTCATACACACCTCTTACTTCTTAGAGAGATCAAGAAGTAGAGATGAAAAAGGTGAGAGAAATGCAGTTGGGTGTTCCGAAATTACAGAGAGGACCATTTAAAAGAGGCATAGGATACCTAATTGGGATAAGATTGGTTGGTGGTTAGCTAAATTATCCAGCTTGATTCTCCTATATTCTACTGATTTTTAACTCCTCACATTCTAAAGCTTTTTTGTATAAATTAACTTAGCACTTAGTTGAGTTCTTTTTCCATAAATACTATATAGTCTGCAAATAGTATACACCAAGATTCACCATTTGAAAACCCATATCAGTTTCATCCTATTACAATGTCAATATGTGGTTCTATATGGTATGAGATAGTGTACTGAGTGTCGATACAGTATGAGACATGGCACAGTATGGGGCAGTATGGCAGACCTTTATACACTACAGTAAATCTTTCTAAAACTTAGCATTAAGTCCATTTATAATTAGTGTGACTGTATATGGGCTTAGTATTGCTCTCTGCTGCAAGCCTATTGTAATTGGAGATATGCTTGTTAAACCACCTTTCTTTCTTTTTTGCTTTTCTGGAATAATATATCCTTCCCTCATAAAGCCTACCAAATTACCTTTCATGGTACATAAGTATAAGCTTTCTCAAAGTGGATAAGAATAGGACGGACCGGAATTAATCATGGTTAAAATACTTGACATTACTTCCTGCCGACTTTAGACTATATTTTTGCACTGACAAATTGTTATAATAGAATATCTGCCTCACCCCACCCAACAAAAAAGTATATATAATATAGATGTAACTATCTTACTGTTATAGTAGTTTTGAAAAGACAGAAAAACAGTCCACTACCAGTCAATATAAGATGTCGATCGTACCAAATCCACATGTTAAATATCTGCCATACCTTCAATAACAAGTTCTCCTTATTCAGTTCTGCCATTTCAACAAGACTACTCCTTATAGTTTCTTGATCCTTCATTGACAACTCCAACTGAATTTGAAGCAAGGCATTTTTATTGCACTCACTAATGGTGGCCAATTTGGCTGCTTCCAACTCAGCATTCAACGACTCCAAAGCTTTCTGAAGCTTTGAAATTTCTGCTGCCTTTGAATCTTCAGCAGCTACCTGCATTCCAGATTTCATATCATAAAGAGCTAAATACTAAGAATAAAGCTGCATTTTGAATTCAAACAGGCACATCTGCAAGCACTACACAAAAGTGAGAGACATACTTGAAGTAAAATAATAAATTACATCCATTGATATGGGCAAATAATTTGGGTACGAAATCTTGAGCCCTATAGAACATTAATGAGAGAACTTTTAGCATTCACACATGTTTATTTGTGACTGCAAGAAGCGACGCTTCGGATGTATAGCAAGTCTGTAATTTATGATTATATGTGTACTTGACTGAACCATTCCTGTAGTGATTTCACATGACAAACTTGTACATTTATACATTGGAATCAGAAAGAATGATGAATGGTTCTTCTCCCATTTCTTTTTTTTTTCCTCTCTTCCTCCAACTTGATGAGTACGATAAGTTTTATCAGAATTGCTTTACCCCAATGTAACATTCACCATTCTGCTGAATAGCATGGTCTAATCACTAATGTTCCAACAAGTAGATAATATCAATTTGACATTGTCTACTTTGAGAGATACCAATCTGATATTTTCATATAGGTCCACTTCCATCTTGATGCTGAACTCTGCAAAACTCTGCACGCCACTTATCTATGTTACCCAAGTATCACAAGCACCAGTTCCATCACAGATCACCATCAGGACTCATGCTAATAGGCTTGACAACAACCAAAAACCATCATCCAGCTACTGTCACCAATAGCAGCGATAGTTCCTTGCATAGGTCTGTCATAACTTCTCACCTTCAAATCATCATTCAAAGAAAATGCTTCTAAGGCTAGGTTGATGGGGCAAAACCATAAAAGGTTCGCCATACCACCCCGAACCATAACCGTACCAAGGGTGAAGAAATGGAGGCACCTTTCCACCCCTTGGTTCAAAAAATCAGGTGAGGAAGGGGGAGAGGGACAAAAAGAGAGAGGAAAAGAGGGGGGGGGGGGGGGGGGTAGGGAGGAGGAAAGGGAGGAAGATAGAGAGAGGTCGAGAGAGATGGGAGGAGGCTAACAAGGCCTTCCTCCCCTCTCTCGGCTTCTCTTTCTCCCTCTTCCTACAAGGGAGCCTCGTCGGCCTCCCGACCTCTCTCTCTCCCCCTCTCTCCCTCTCCCTCCCTTTCCCCCCTCTCTCCCTTCCTTTCTCTCCTTCTCCCCCTCCCTTCCGGCACTTCCTTTGTCATTACACCCTGGAACGGCATGCCATGGTATTGTACCATTAGAAAACTGGTGCGGTCCGACTATCAATACAGCTAACCTTGGAACCATATAGTTGGATCCTATATATGTGAAGAAGGCTTAACAGTGGCGAGTTTTTTAAACAAATATTATTACTCGAATTCCAATTACTACAAATAATGACGTTGAAGTTTTATTAAGATTTAAGATGTGTACATACAATCAAGACTTTCAATCCCTTGGAATGAAGGTGTCTCGGTTTCTCCATAGAACGGGATGCCTTGCTGTCCCATCTCGTCCCAACAGCAGTTCCAGTCATGCATTTTAGTAGATATCCTCCATCTTTCTTCGCTTCTTCTTTCCTTTGTTTCTTTCTTTTTTCTTTTTTCTTTTTTCTTTTCCTTTACCTTCCTTTTTTCCTTTCCTTTTCCTTTCTTTTTCTTCTCTTACTCTCTTTTTTATTTTTTATCTTCTTTCCTTTCATTTTTTTCCTTTTCTTCATCTTTCCTTCCTTTCTTTTTGTCCTTTTTCTTCTTTTCTCCCTATGTGGATGGGTTTCAGAGTCCCAAACCCATCCCGGTCCTGTTTTCTCACAGGAACATGATGCGTCAGGATGGCTAGAACGCCCCCGATCCCCCTAGAATGCAAAACCTTGCATACAACATAGAAAATGTTGGAATATCTTTAAAAGTATATTTGGGTGAGTATACTACAAGATAACGATAATTTCAAAACTTCTAGAGAATTTCTGGTTTGGAGAATCATAATCTTGAAAGGCATCAATGAAAAATGTTGAATGGAAAATTGACGAGGATAATTGATGCAAGAAAATGTGGTCTTCAATAAGAAATCCCGAGTATGGAATTATTCACACAAAATGCATCAAACAGAGAAACATCATTAGACATAGTTTCTGTTCTTCTCTATGCGGAACAAGAATTTCAGTTGAAGCAAATCATGGAGGAAAAGGAGGCGAGATATATTCACTAAATCCAATATTCTTTGATTAACCCCTCCTTAAATTCTTGACTCTTTATCATCTTGTGGTAGGCATCAATAGGTGCACACATATCCAATGGTCTCACCTAAGAGCTCTGGTAAACAACATGCTGTTATTGAACCTCCAAATGGTTAAACTTTTCGATGTAAAATGGGATTTCAAATAGTGTTTAAATGTGTCTTAACACCTATATAAATTACATTAGGAAAGTGCATCCTGGAAAAAATATAAAATACAAAATACATGTGCATAGAGGATAATAAATAATGAATCAGATGGGCAAATTTCAACTTTTAAAATTCAAACAACTGTGAAAACAAAAAAATTGAATCCATAATCTAGAAAAAAGTATACTCTTAATCTTTTTTCCAGTGTTAGTCGCAATGTAAGATCTTCTAAACTCTTCTCAAGTTTGTCTTTTGCTTTACGTAATGCACCAGCTTCATTTGCAGCCTAAAAGGAAATCCCAAACAGAAGAAGTAAGGAAAAGCATCTTTTCAAACCAAAAAATGAACAGAGAACAACACTAATTATATAAAAATGAATTGCTAGAACACTACAACAACTAGATGGAAGACTTGTTTGATAAAATAGAAGAATAGCAGCATCATCAGATGACAGGAACAGAGGATCTTTCTTGTGAGCTTTCATTAACCTCAAACTAGGTTCATGAAAAAGATTGCAATCTACACCCATAAAACACCAAATACTGCATATAACATCAAGAACAGTTAAGCAAAGAGAAGGAAAGTTGCTTCCTCCTCCTTTATTCAACTATATGAATTCATTTTTCCACCTTTTTTGATGCTTTGATGGAAGAAAAAGTGAAGACCAAAATAATTAAATCCATTCTCAGAATCATGCCCACCCCGGTAGACTGATGGTATTTTTCAAGTTTCTGTTGCTTTCAAATTTTCCATGAACTCATCTGGTATGCAAATTGATGATCTGATGAGGCTTTAGTATGGGTCCGCAGAAAGAAGTGAAGAACAGATGCAATACAAAAGTGTTGTGAACAAGGATTTAGAAAGGGATGGAATGAAAGTGGATGTATCCCTTAACAGAAACAACTGGTTATAAAAAATATTCACAAAATCAACCCCGTAAAATATCTAGATATTGCAAAAAACCAAGCAGAAAGTAGCAGGATATCTTGTCTTTTTAGGTTACTTCTAGAACTGAATAGCCACAACAAATAATCCATGTCTCAAGAGAAACTCTAAACCAGGGAAGAAATTATTAGAAAAATTCATGCAGCATGGATGGAATAACGCGTGAAGACCTGCACATCAGGTTCCAGAAGCAACAGCTGTTGTGTTTTGGATATCAAGATTTGCACTTTATTTCATATTGCAAGCAATTAAGATCAGATTCCCTGATAAATATACCATTTAATTAATAGCAGTCAGATGCATACATATGTGAAGTAATTCACATATGTATGTGAAATAATTCATAATTAAATTCATAGGGGAACAGTGACAATTAATAAAAACTGCAGGCAATCTGAGAGAGCAAACTTTTGCCAATGCATGCTGTATCAAAGATGATACCAAACGAATAATGTATAATAGCAACCAGTAACCAGTTCACTGCACTTTTAATATGCAGCAGTACACTACCAAGGTGCTTGTCTTGCAAGCTTGAAACTATCTCCCCATTCTCTGTACTTCCCGGAATTAGAGAAAACAAAAAAGTAAAAGTGTATGACCAAAACTGACACAGTTGAATAAAAAATTGCAATAAACAATCTCAGCAACATTTTAACATATAGAAGAAGGATCAGAACTGAAAGATGAAAAACAGAAATGAGTATGATATTGGAAAAAAGAATACAGTTAATGATACTATACTTTAGATAGACTAACAAGGTAGCTAATCATCCCCATCCTGATTCAGACTTGCACGAGTTGGGAAGAGCATTTCTTTATGACTGTCAGAGAAAAAAGACAGGAGGGAATATAACCCAACTCCCCTACACTCTCCCTTCCCAGACAAAAAAAAGTCAAATAAAAAAAGAACTAAAAAACTATATCAAAAACTTTATTTCGACAAAATTTACTAGCATATACATGGAGGCATAAGCTAGAAAGTAACAGAAAATTTAAATTTCCATAGCATGCTACCTTCTGCCTGAAAGAGAGGAAAGGTTCAGGAAAAAAAGTGAAATACCTTATTCTTTCCCAGTATCTTTACTAGTTGCACACGAAACAGTAAGAAACAATTTTATCATTTACACATATACTTTTTTAGTAAACGCCCCTTGGAATGAACCAAAAAAATTAAAATTTCAAGATAATCTAATTGCTTAGAAAGTGTTCATACCAATTTGAGCCTTCTAAGCTCTGTTTTTGCGAGCTTCCGCCTCCAAGCACATTGTATGGATATTGCAGCATGTTGATATTGCCGATAAAGCAAGGAGATCTTTCGCATCCTCCATTGTGCCTACATGATTTAAATAAATATCAATAAACACATTCTACTTTTAACATTGATAGTTTCCAAATACTAACTCACAGAATGAACCTAAATGTTATCAGATAGCAACTAACCACTTTAAAGAACAGAGAACCAACTTCAGTAACAACTCACAACTAAACAATCCACTGGAAGATCATCTATTGCTTCAAAAAGCTAAAGAGTACCAATAACACAAACAAAAATATATTTCAAAGCAAGTGATGTGAAAACAATAAGCTCTCAGAAGCAACACTTAATTATAATCACTGATTAAACAAAACTAAATGCTTGTGATAATTAGTAAAGAGCATACATAAAACAAGTGAGGTTGAATATGTTAGATGAACATGAACATATAATGTCTCTTGGTCATAGTCATCACGAACATTTTATTACTTAGTCTTGTCATATTTTTTGCCAATATAATAAAAAAGATCATTCTTGCTGTATATATTTGGGTTATTGCCCTTAAAATTGCAATGTGAGGATGAGCCTAGGCACAATGGTAAGGTTGCTCCATTCTAACCTGAAAATCATGGGTTTCAAACACAGAAACAATCTCTTTGCATGTAGGGATAAGGCTGCATACATCTAACCCTCCTAGACCTTGCAATTGTAGGAGGTTCATGCACTAGGATGCCCTTAAAATTGCAATATACTGTGCATACCAAAGTTCGTGGACTCGGTACCACAACCCGTACTGTTTGCCGGCCAGTATGGTACCATACCAACCCGTACTGCCAATAAAAAAATTTAAAAAATCCCATCCAATGGCCAAAAAAAGAAAAGAAAAAAACTGCTCCGTATCGATGCCGTGCCACCCTATACTAGACCAAACCATCCGGTACCGGCCTGTACCATATCGAACTGACCGGTTTGGTCTGGTTCAGGCCATTTTCCGAAAAATCAGTCTGAACCATTCCGGTTTTCCGCCGGTACGATACAGTATGGGGTGTATCGGCTGATTCGGGCAAGTACGGAATACTATAGTGCATACCATACATCTTAAAATATCATGGTATTGGAGATATATCAGATCCCTAGATTGGTCATTGAGGCTTCTGATAAAGTATATTGAGGATCAGACTGTTGCCAAAAAGAAATAGGATTGCCTCTTTACACTTTTTACTTTCCTAAAGGATTGCTTATCCCAGCAACTGCTCTTACATGGTGACAAGAAAATTCAGAGGAAATGATTAATCGATGCAGATACCTTCTAGAATTTAAATGGATCTTGCAATGTGATCAAATTCTACAAGTATCTTTTTAAGTTAGGAGATAAAATAGAACCTTCTTGTTTAGATTATTGAACAAAATACCAAAATTACCATATCTCCTTCATCTAGTCATCTTAGGACTAGTAACATGATACGTTTGTTCTTTATCTCATTCTCCACCTGCATTATACCTATGGATTTTCTGCTATGTCCCAAAATTAGCGCAAATACGCCAATCCACCTGAAGTATGCACATTTCAGTATATCTCTCTCACATCTTGTAGTCTAATTGATGTCAAACCCAGAAGGTTCCTATATTAACCTTCTTAACCAATCAATGATCTAGGTCTCAAATCCCAATCCACACTCAACATACCTTGGCCTTCCAATTTCAAATCAAACTAATCATAGTTTCAAACCCTTCAATCAAGAATCTGAGACCATTAAACTCAAACCTATTCTTAGAAGACCAAATATTTTGGTCTTAACAGCTGCACTTGCTTCAAAACTGTTTTGGAGTCTCACTCTTGCATCCTCCTCCACATGAATGTAGCCTTGTGGATAGGGGTACAAGGTTTTAGTTTTAGGAGAGAGAATAAAGAAAGAGAAAAAGATATAAGAGAAGGAATCCACTAGAAGAAAGTTCTATAGTCAAAAGTCAATCATTACCTTACAATCTCAAGATCTCTTCTTGGCATCATATAGATAGATAGCAATATGAGACCACAAGATATATACATCCAAAAACTTCCAAATCAAACTCATTACTACATTAAGATTGTTTTCACGACTACAAAATAGGACTCCAAATCAACCAAAAGAGGTTGAATTCCTGATCACAAGGATTTTCGAACCAACATTCAAACACTTAATTTAAAGAGTTCTAAACCAAGTTTCTCCAATTACTTTTGACTCTTCAACCTGAAATGTTAAATATTAAAGTATTTTAAATCTCTCCATTAAAATTGGTCATTGAAAGACCCCTCTTTGGAATTTGTAAATATAAACCTCTTTTATCCCAAAAACTTCCCACCATAACCCAAATCAATTTTTGATTAGCCATTATGAAATATTTGCCATGCTTCTTCCCATCTCTCCTCTCAAGTAGTCCTTTGGAGCTTCTAGCTAGTAACTGTATTATCCTTAACAAGGTTTTACTGAGGTTTACTCGACCCCATACCAATAGCATCCTATTACAGCATCGGCATGCGGTTCGGTATGGTACAAAATGGCATACCGACAGTCAGTACATTATGAGACACCATACCGTTACGAGACTGGTACAGTACAGTACAAGATATAGTAGGCGGTTTGACCTTATATGCCATTCCATGGTTTTACATCCCAGTATGATGAGGGGTATCGCAGCCCCATCCCATTCTATGAGAAGGAAAGAAAAAGGTGAAAGGAAAGAAGAAGAAAAATAAAAGAAAGAAAGGAAGCGAGAAGAAAAAGAAAAGGAAAGAAAGAAAGGTAGAAGGAAAGAAATAACAAAAAAGAAAAAAGAAAGAAAATAAGAAGGGGAGGGTCTGAGAATAGCTACTGGGATGCATGACCAAGACTGCTGCTGAGATGAGATGGGATAACAGGGTGTCCTATTTCATGGAGAAACTAGGATACCTTCATCCCATAGGATTTAAAACCTTTATTCTGAACAAGAGTTTAAATACCGGTATCATAATCTGGACCAAAAATTTTCTATTAGAATAGTATTACTGTATTAGTATTGACCACATACCAAAACTGAAAATCTCAAAAAAGGTAAACCATTTATATATATGGTTAGTACAATACCATTGGTATGTAGTAGAACGAGTGATAGTACCGATATGGATGGTTTCAGCCAAGATTTGCTATCTTAGTACCCCTCTCTGTACCGATAACCATCCTATTATAGTATCAATATGTGGTACCATACGAGACAATGAGATATATCGAGCGTCCTATGTTATGAGATTGTGTACTGATTCAATATTGGTACAATATGGCAAGCTCGCTATAGTATATGGTACCTATCAGTATGGCAAACCTTGGTTTCAGCATCCTGACATGATTACATGTATTTTATTATATATTATTAAATAAAAAGCATAAAATAAGTCGATCTTTGTTGGAAGCTTTCAAATACTTTAGTTTTTTCTTAAAAAAATATATATGATTCATATTATTTCATAGTTTGATTGACAACTGAAGTGTTAGCACTCGCTTTGAGATATTCTTTAATTGGACACACCAAGATCCATATTTCAGACTATAATTTTGTGCTGATATAACTTGGACATTCCATTAATGAAGTGTTAAGAAATATCATGAAATATAACATCAACTCCAATATTATGAGCACTCACAAAATCCTAAAAGTTGAAATTTCAAACAAAATCCAGAAACCAAACTCCCAATAACAAATGAAATGACAATGAGTAAAAATTATCCAACAAATGAACAAAGAATTTGAAATTTTGACACTTCAAATGAAGGAGAATGAGTAATGAAAAGCTAACTATGTAACTTCCAATTAGTTATGTGAGAAATCAACTTTGGAAAAGTCTAAAAAGATAAATAATAAATGCACAAAGTACACCTAGCAAAGAACATTTGATAGAGGCATCAAGAAAAATGTTTTTATTTCAGTAGATATGAAATTAAGTGAAGTTAAATAAAGATGTCTTCAGGAATCTTGAAAATATGAAAACCGACAAATGGTTGAAGAGAAAAATAAGCTGAAAAAAATGAACTAGCATGCAATCAAACAAGTAGAAAATGAAGCTATGGTAGAGGAAGTACAAAAGAATAAAGAAAAAATGATTGAAATGTGAGAAGCAAAATCATCATAACAGTTAAATGGGTGTTTTGTACTCTCTAATCATTAAAAGCTTAAACAGACTACCAAATAGTTAAGTGGTAAAAAGCTATACACCACTTTAAATTATGCCATTTTACATGAAAATAATGATTAAAATAATAAACTGTACATAATGAGTTACCTAGTTGGTATCAATAATACAATCAATATGAGCATAATTTTATCATCAACTTTAGGAGAGAGCTAATGAAGAGAAGTATTAGTAGGTATGAGAGTACAAAAATATTGGTAGTCAAGGTGATGATGACCAAAAAAAGAAGGGAAAAAGTGTTTAGAATGATTTAAAATAAAAGAATAAGGAGAACAAAGCATCTAAAGTTAAAACGCAAAGAAAATTGAGAAATAGAGAGAGGAGGGCAAGGATGCCTCTCTTTCACTGATGGATTACCAAATGGATTACATACTGTGAGATTAAATGCTAAGCTCAAGATGCAAGTAAAGGAAATGATTACATTCCTCTTATCCTAGTATGCTTAGTCAGTTAGTTGTACTCAAAAGAAACATGTTCCAGATTATGCAATACCTTGAAAGGAAACAACACTAAGTAAAATAAAATCTCATTTAATTGTTAGATAATTTAGATATTATATAATTGTATTTTTTAGTTATTTAGTTAATAGCCAAATATACAAGATATTGCACATAGAAAATTTCAAAATAAATGGCTAACAATTATTTGAGAAATTAATTGGATTAGATAGCCACTTAAGCACTTAAGCAGATGCCCAAATGGCTAACCTGATTACACAACTGCTAAACACTTAAGTGGTGAAGCACTGAATGGTTGTTTAACCTGCCATCCAATGTGCTGTTTCCAATAACATTGCCAAGAAGCATTATAACCTTATTCCAAAAGGCAAGGGATCTATTTTTCTTAATTGCTGATAAAATATTCCGACAGACTTATGGGACGATCAACACTGGCTTGTGTTTATATGGAGAAAAAGCATATGATGGAGTACCAAAACTGATATTTTTATGGAGATTAAAGAAAACATATTGGCAATGGAATATTTTGGGATCAGACAGGGAAGTAGATAAGCAAGAAGAAAATTGTGGTAAGGAGCATCTAGGCTAAATTTTTTCTCTCTTAAATGCCAAATCTGCATTAACAATGCCTTACAACCATCATTACTTAGTTAAATATGACAGTCTTACTAAAAGTGTTACAAAAGAAAATCAATCATCCAAATGAAAAATCTCTATAAGCAGTCCTTGAATCCAGGGTTTGCCGAATTGGCCTGAACCGAACGGTTCAAGGCATGCCAAACCATACCAGCGGCCTACCAGTATGGTTCCGAGGTGGAATCTGGAACATCGAAGGACAAAGAAAAGAAGAAGAGAGAGAGAGAGAGAGAGAGAGAGAGAGAGAGAGAGAGAGAGGAAAAGGTCGGGAAGGCTGTCAGAGGTGGTTGGAGGAGGGCCATCGTGACCGTCGAAGGGCCGCAGATGACTATGCATAGGAGAGGGTGAAGCAAAAAGAGGAGAACAGAGAAAGAGGGGGGAGGGAGGGAGGGAGGGATAGGGAGAGCCAGCCATGGCTAGCGGGGGAGGGCTCTTCGAGCACCTTCCCAACTCTCTGTCGGCCACCACCCGCTCTCCTTCTCTTTCCCTCCCTCTTCCTACCTCCCTCTCTCTCTCTCTCTCTCTCTTCCTCTCTTTGATTGATCCTCTCCTGTGCACCACCATCATTTGCGGCCCTTCAGCGACTACTACCATGGCTGGTCGGCCACTCCATCTCCCCCCCCTCTCCCTCTCTCTCTTTTCCTCTTCGGTTCTCCCTCTCCTCCGCTTTCTTTGGCATGTTGGTTCAGACCTAGTATGGGGGCATATGGAACCATACCGTTGGCCGATCGACGCAGGGTCTGGTTCTGGTTCAGTGAACTTTGTTTGAACTCTTTACAAGCTCCATCACCAGAGCAAAGTTTTGAATACTGGCACCACCAAGTAAGAGCAAAATGCATAGTTGGACACTGCAAGAGAGGCATTGCAAAAACCTATAGTGCCTAGCTAGCTTATATCAAGATAGATTTGCTAATGTCTTGTTGCGTTCTTAATTAGAGACACTTTAGTATGTGCCACATCATCTATTTTTCTGATTAAGGGACAGGAAGGAAAGGATAGAAAAGTCCTGAGAAAAACTAAATGAACTATGCAGCAATGCTAGCAAGGAATACCAACCTAAGCCTTTTTTTTAAAGCAAAGATCAAACTCATCATGGTTGCAAGGAGACATCATCGGTGTCTTGTATATCCTTACTACCTACAATTGTAACAACATTTTGTGGATGTTCTGAATTGCTCACTCCTATAATTTTCTTTTCTAGTACTCTTTTCAAATTTGCTTTAAATTTTTCCACAGAAATATATGCATTCCAACTGTCCCAGCCAACTAGTTTTGATACCAAATTAAAAATTTAGTTCTTCAATTTTGAACATTGACTTAAAGTAATTCCTCAAACTCCACCAAGAGTGAAGGTTATTCCCTATACAAGGAGATAACAGTATCAACATGTAATTATGAAGCTGCTTATATATCAATAGTCTCCAAAGGAATGACGAATCCAAACTAAAAAAATCATATGCCAGTGCAACAGAACAAAGCAGCCAATACTCCACTATGCTCAAACAAAAGAACAGACGTGAACACAAAAAGAAAAAGAATGATTCCCATGCAGCTAAAAAAGGAAAAGAAAGGAAACCTGGATCAGCATTGCAGCCCTATGCTTCTTCATGCGCATGAAACTTTGGCGAACGGCATAACCTCGAATGCTGGATTGAATAACTAAAACAGCTGAACAACCATGCAAGAAAGCACAGTGTAATATCCATCTTCGTATATTTTTTTGAATTGTGAGAGCTGCTGCTGTTTGTCTTTTAATTTCATATCTACTTTGAGCCAAACAGCCTGGAAAAAGTAGCAGAAATTGTGGGAAATATAATTTAATTAGGTCTAAATAGTCACAGTTTCGCATTCATTCAGCATACAGTGGAGTGAAAAAACAATGCAGTACAAAAAGTATCAGCATTGATAGGATGATCCTTCTTTCATAGGATACACCAATGGCATATATTTGTATGTGCATGACCTCATAAAGCATCAAGCAAACATTTAAAAATAAGAGGATGTACTTTAAAATAAGCACAAACTTTGTCATAATTCATGAGACAACAAAAATTGATTTAACAAAGGATGGTTCTTCAGGACAATAATTTTCAATATTCAAAATTAAGATTCACACATTTTATAGTTGGTTAGAACTGGCAGGAAACTGTTAGAATGGCCCAAGTTGCTTTGTTCTCTTACATCCACTCTTTTTGCTAACCATAATTAAAGAAGCATACCTGCACAACCTCAGCCTACTTTGTGACAAATCACCAATACAACATAGTCTAATAAAAATTTACGTTACCCGCTTGTTGCATTTTCTAGATTTTAAGTTCTAAAGATCTAAAAATAATCAACCTGCAGGAGCATATTATCATAGAACATACCCCGGCAATATGCTTGCAGAGTAATTGCAGCCCTCCTAGTTATAACAAATTCCTTGTGAGCAATAAATGTCCGTAAATACCCCTGAATAAACCTTGCTGCATTATCCAGAACCTCAGCACGCCGAGAATCTAAAACTGCAATCTGACCAGCCCGAAGGAAAATCTTGGTCCTGCCAAGCTGCAAAAATCAAATATTAATATACCAAAGATGATAAAAAAAAAAACAGGTCATCTTAAATATTCCATTGAATAAAGAAAAAACAACAGAAAGAGGAGAGTTTTACTAAAAGGTCAAAGCAGACTATCATGTACATCCATTTTAAAGTTCATTAGTGTTGCTAATCTACATCAAAAGGCAATAATTCTACTAAGGTTATTGTTATACCTCAATACACTAGTATCTTAATCATCATCATTTGTATATATGAGCCAAGTAAATTATAGCAACTATTGATATGCATGCATAGAATCCTCATGAGAATGAATCTTTTATATGGGAACTACATCAGTTAGTAAAGATTAGGATATAATTACTAATAATATTCTAAGAATAAATTAAAAAAGTTGAGGGACTAAATTGCTAATACTGGAAGTTATGGCCATCTCATTCTTAATACTGCCTCATGCTTGTAGATACCTCATGCTTACATAGCTGATTGCCACCTTGTGCTTGACTTGCCATCTCATGCTTAACCACTAAAATGACCATTTCATACTTACGAGTTACTACCACCTCATGCTTGCTATAAGACCATCACCTACTGTGTATCATTACTTGAAACGGCCATGCAGTGCTTACCAATCAGCCACCAGCTAAACCTTACCTTGATGCCCTGCTACTATTTTATGATGGCTGGAAACCTCGTGCTTAGTGCTGGCCTCCTACCATTTAGCAACTCTAGATATTATAATATCATACTTTATCTGCCATTTCCAATTATGAATGTTGCTAGCTTAGTGATCCATGTTGAGTCAGTCAATGTCAATACCAATATTGGCACTCTAGAATCAAACACCCATTGAAAATGCAACTAAAACACTAAAAATATAAAAGAAAGTCATCCCAATCAAGGTTTTACGTCCCGGCGGGATGGAGGGCATCCCGGCCATCCCATCCTATTCCAAAAATGGGACCGAGATAGGGTCAGGACTCCAAAACCGATCCATGCAACGAAAAAAGAAGAAAGAGGAAAGAAAGAAAGGAAGATGAAAAAAGGGAAAAAGTGAAAAGAAAGAAGAAGAAAAACAAAAGAAAGAAAGGAGGGGAGAAGTAAAAAAAAGGAAGGAAAGAAGGAAGAAATGAAAGAGCAAGAAGAAGAAAAAGGACAAAAAGAAAGAAAGAAATGGATAAGAAAAAACCAAAGAAAGGAGGCTAGAATAAAAAGAAAAAAAAGGAGGAAAAAAGAAAGAAAGAAAGAAAGGAAGAAGAAGAAAAGAGAGACGGAGGATATCTACCAAGATGTATGACCAAAATGGTTATCAGGACAAGTTGGGATAGGATGGGACAGCAGGATGTCCCATTCCATAGAGATGTCAGGAGATCTCTATCCCATGGGATTTAAAATCTTGATCCCAATAGCCTTGTTATGTACTAGGATGGAGCCTTATATTGTGTCAGTACTAGGTGGACCGATACCATACTAGTCCAGCCAAAAACTAGTACCAGTTTTTAAAACCTTGTATACTAATTTGTATTAAAGTATATCTTTAAGCTGTAAAGTGGATTTTGTCTTAATTATTTTTACAATATTTCTAGCTATATATTGCTGGATCGTATGGTTTCTTTTAAGGATTTTAAATTTCAATGATGTTTTGATCGATCATGATGATCACACCTAGGGATTCAAGCAAGGTTGGACTGTAACAATAATAGACACAGGTCAAGAAAATTTCAAAAACAACTAGTCCTAAAGCATTCTATTTATTTACATGTGAGACTTCTCACTTTTGCACATTGCTATGACTAATAAAATTTTATATTTTTTTATAATTGTTTTTCATACAAACGAACCAATAATGTTTGGCCAACTCAGTTTGGAGCATGCATTGACCAAGACTTATTCTTGCTTTAAGTAAAATTTCTGAGGCAAAAATTTGCACTATATGATTCATTCCTAAAGAATCCATTTAAATAAAACTTGTTTGCACAAGTCTATGTCAAACTCCATTTTATTCAACAAGAACATTTTAACAATTCATAAGTATATTTCTAAAGACAAAAAGATGATAAACATAATGCTTTCTTTCAAAAAAAAAAAAAATTATAGATACATGCTAAAACGTTATTCATCTTTAAAAATTCCATAAAGTACATTCAAACACAAAGTTGCAGCAGATAATAAGATACGTAAACAAAACATTATAAGACATTTACAAAACAAAAAATGGAGAGGCGTACTTGGAGGTTCTCAAGTTTCAACTTATTTATTATTTTCTCTGTGATAGACTTCTCATCAAATCTGCAAGTACAAAGAGACTGTAACACTTGATACAAAACCTATTAAAAACACATAAAACAGGAACATTGACAGTGAAGAGGCTTATGAGAATAAAGTAAAGACTTGGATTAATGTATTTAAAAGTGAGTAGAAAACATCCATTTGGGAAGGCCTTGGACTGGACATGAGCTGATGAAATGATATCTATACAGCTGATTGCTGATAGGGCTTTTAATTTTGACACAAGTTGACAAAAGACAAGAACCTTTGAAGTTTGAAGTGTCCGTAAATTACCTTCCATCCATACATTCTAGAGCCAGGATTCCAAAACGATCTACAAATTCAGAATATGCCCTCCGAGTAGGATAACCGGCAAGACTTATCCTAACTGCCTCAAGAACACCCTGTAGATCAATGTGCCTTGCTCAAGAATAATTATAGATAAGACATGGTCTATTGCCATTGTTAAAGAAACAAAAGAGTACTCAGAAGCACTTAAAAGATAAAAGAAAAATTAGATTAACAAAACCAAATATGATTTGTACAACCTGGATATAAATTTAATATATGGAATTGTACAGTGTTAGATCATCATATATCAAAGTAACCCGAGGCAAAGGATCATACTAGCCAGAGAAGCACCATTAGTAATTAAATATACATCATCTACAAGGACAGCCTTAGCAAGCAAAGAATGAGATAACTTCAAAGTTACAGACTCATTCAAAATTACAATGGATTACAGGAGTTGTTACTATGGACAGTATCTACTATATTGTTTATGAAACATTATCAAGAGGTAACATGTATAGCAAGGAATGAGGTACAACATATGGTACAACATATTATTTACTAAGTATGTGTCACATAGTAATCTATGGTAGAACATATCATCTCCATATGAGAGTGATATACACACACTATATCATGCATTCACTGAACAGCCCTGTAAGCTATGAAATGGTTAGCACAGCCCAATGAAATTGTCCATATAAGTTATAATTAGTCACCCGACATCCAGAACTTATCTGAATTTAGTTATCTCGAGGCAATCATACTGAAAAAATTGATAATAACAAAGATAAATGAAAGAGATCCCATAACTTTTCGCTCCAGATAAATTAAATATGTTCAATTAGGAGGCAAAAAAAAAAAGAGAACAACAGAAGGATCAATGGAACAGCTAAGTCAATATGCATGGTTTTCATGTTTCTTCATTGAAAGAATCATTAAGACATGTTTCTATTTCAAATAATAAAAAAGGTTGAAAAATAGATTCATAGATTCTTCATTAAATACTTATAGAAAAACTATTTTCTTTTTGGTCAAGTTCAAGGTTTGAAGTGGCCCTTAGCATTTTTGTACTGCTCTTTGGGGGAAAGGGGCTTGGACTGGACTAATTCACTCAAAACTGCTCATGGATCGGGTGGCTCAGGCTGTAGCCCCTCAATTTGCCCTTGAACCAAACAGCTCAGCAGCAGAACTGAGCAATACAGTGCAACATTGCTTGAGAGCCCCTTATGTCCTTTCTACTCTTGTTTCCACTTCTTGGTAGAAACAAAGAGAGGGAGAACCAGGTGACTTCTTAGAAGGTTTCAAGCATCCATTTGGAGCTAAATATTGACATATTTGGGAAACAAAAATCTTCTTCCATGGCCCTTAACTCTCTTTCCTCTCTTTTTATAATTTTGGAAAAATCTGACCCCAAATCCAAATTTATTTGGGGGAAATTCTGTCAAATTTTATCAAAAAGCTATTTGCTGCTCAGTTTCGTGCTTTGAAGCATGAATCTAGGATCAAATCAAGAGTTTTGCAGGTTTTGGTTTGAACTCCAAAACCTATACAAAGAACCATGTAAATCTGGAATTAACACGATAATTTTTTTTTTAATTGTTGATTTTTGGATATGTTGTTGGGAATCAGCAATTTACAGCCCCACTAGAATTTTTGTGACCTATGTTTCCTTAAAACAAATAATTTTCACAAAAATAAGTTTAAAAATAGTAAATAGCTAAATTTGGGGAAAAATTTTGGTAGTATGTTTGTACTACTAATATGCACGTGCTACCAAATTTTCAAGAATTGCAGGTTCAATTTGGGCATGCTCAGGTTCCACCTAGTCCAGGGCCTAGAAATGCTGTAAATTTAAAATCAACCAATGAAAAATGAAAATACATTCATTTGCGACTTGATTTGAGTTCTATATATGATGTACATATGAGGCTCATCTAAAATGGATCTTAAATAGAAAATGAGATTTTTAAATAATTATTGAATTAGTTATTTATAAATTATTAAAATTTTATAATTTCAAGAAGTTATACATACAATATTGCATGGTTATGATATTACATAGTTATAAACTAACTTTTGAGATAGGTAGCATATATTTTGCAAAAGTTGTTTCTTATTAATGTTCTAATTTTAATTAATTTAAAATGTATATTTGAAATTTAGAATTAAAACACCAAGATAAGGAAGATAAATTGATGCAGTTGTGCACATAATTTGGATGCACTAATGAATTGCATGTAACGAACTTGCATTTCAATCTAAGCTAAAAATATTTCTAAAAATTAAGAAATTTGATAAAAATAAGGAAAATATTTTGGGGCTTTTATAGACTAGTTCAATGCACCTAAATTGTTAATTTATAATAGATATGTTTTAAATGTAGTAAATTACAAGTTATGTTCAGCTTATGTTATAAATATGCACTTACTGCCCTTAGTTGCAAAGAAAAACCATAAATTGAAGCACTAATGTTGTTACTCCCAACTGATTTCTTGCAAAGATATAGAAAGTTTCGAGAAAAGAAAATACGATAACAAGTTGAAACAAGATTTTGGAAGCCAAAAAAATGTTATATCAAGGGTGTTTTGGTGCATCTATGAATATCCATTGATATCCATTATTGTCAACACAATCCTTGGTTTGGCACATGCCCTACCTGGCTTTGGACAATACCCAGGGTAGCAGAACTATCCCGAACCATCCAATTCAGGGTACATTGAGCCATGCTGGAGGTTTATTGGGACGATTCCGGCATTTGAAATGAGAAACTGGCAGAAGTGGGGGAGAAAAAGAAGGAAAGAGGAAAAAAGAGAGGGAGGGAAGAGAGAGGCAGAGAGGGCTGCTGGACGGCCAATGAGGCCAATGAAGGGCCACAGGAGGGGCTCTGCCCTCCTCCTGATCGGTTTCAAATATGTTTTTTTTTATTTTACCCATGTTTCTTTTTTTTAATTTATGAGCATTTTAGAAAAAGAAATTGAAAAAATTCTCAACAAACAAGGATCTGAGAATGAGTTCATAATTTATCTTCTTAAAATTAGAAAGATAAAACTAACTAAGAATAGGATTGTGAACTACTTTCTAGAGATTGGCAATAAAATACTAAAATTTATCAATAATAGGATCGCAAGCCATCTTCTCGTGATTGGCAATCCAAAACCATTAGAATTTGTCAATCCAATATTCGACACGAGATAGGAGTAATCTTAAATAAAAGTTTGGTGAAGACATTAAACTTGCTCCTAGGAGGCAACCCAGCTTTCATATTTAAATTTCCTTTTCATTCTAGTTTAGGTTGACTATGTTTTGCTCAAGTATTGTCTTAGGAACCTAACTCCAGTGAGGGCTATCAGCTAAGTTGGGGAAAGAACTACATTTACTATCCTCAAGGCCCAGGCTAAGCTAAGAACAAATAAAGTCTAGGTGAACTCCTTCCTTTTCCCTTCTTTGTACCTATCACTCTATTTCTCTCCTCCATTAAGGACAATGTCAATTAAATTATGGGGGAGAATAATAAATCAATAAGTCCTCTAATAAGTTAGTATTTAGCATTTAGGCATCCGATTACGCTCAAGAACTGAGTTGAACCAAGAATTTTTTTAAAAAAAATGAAAATTGATGCACAGATTAGAGAGTTGGTGAGATATTGAGAGATTAAGTATTAAGAAAATCCAATAAAGAGTTAAGTCTAAAACATAAATAATTTTTTCTTGAGCATTTCTAATTCTTCCTACTAGCATCAAAGAAGAGTTTACTTTTTATGGGCTTGTGTAAGATAACTATATGTTTCTTTATAAAAAAATAATTACTTTTAAAATAAAATAGTTTTCAAGTACTTCTCACTGAGTAATTGAGCCTTTTTGCCAAAGTAAGCATTGAGTTTCATGTCAAAAGATGTGAAGGGCAAATAAGCTCATTGTAAAGCTAGTCTTAACTCATAGCCTGTTTGATTCGAGCTAGCAAGTCCAAAAGGTATTTCATACCTAGTGTCCTAAAGCTAACTAGTTTGGAAGTCATTGGCTGAAAACTCACTATATGGATCAGATAGAAAGCTTAAGGAGTTAAAACACTCAATAGCAATACAATGTTTAAAAAAAAAAAAACATTGGTTTCTCACCAAGTAACCGAGTCTCGTTACCTAAGCAATGATATTCACGTCAAAAAGTGGACAATGTGAATTAAAAAAAAATCAATAAATGAAGGACAAAAGTAACAATACGCTCGCCCATATAAAGATTAATGATTTAGAGATAAAGATAAGGACAATTTAAAAAAAGTTCAGAAAAAGTTTAATGTTCTTTACTTAATTTTTATATTGATTAAGTAGTAATACCCCAATGACATGCCTCCCTCTTACCCTACTGAACATTAATAGCCTTTTTGAAAATTGCTCGGTAGAACTTGAAACTCTAAGCTAAAAGGTATCTAATTCTAAATCCTTTCTTTACTCGAGGACGAGCAAAGTTTAAGTTGGAAGGTGTGATCGATATGCTAAATTTATATCAGAAGTATCAATACTTGTATTAATTAATTTATTTTATTTGAATTTGATGCTTCTTTTGTTAATTTTCAGGTATTATTGGTTGGGAAGCGCGAATCCATTATTTGTGAAAGATCCGACTTGAAGACTAAGTCTGACTCCGAGTTCCAGGTCAACCCAAGAGTAAATATGGAAGAGAACTCATACGAACGCGGCATGATATAGCATGCAGGACTGACACTGGTGTGATGCAAGCACGAAAGGGCACTGCACATATGGAAGACCTATATGAAAATAAAGCAAGGGATATGCATAGCATTAGCATAAAAAAGAGATTTCTTTGGAAGAAATAAGTTTTGGACATGAGCATTAAAGAGGTGAGGCCTATGGTATTTTAAAACTTCTCCAAAGTTCTCTCCTCACTTTCTTATCTTATGCATAGCACAAACTCTCTTAGACACCCATCCTACGTACTTCTCTCTCCCATTAATTCGTAGGCCCCACTTTCTTTAATTCTCTATGCATCTTTCTTTCTCTTAAAAATTTCACGCAGCCCCTCCTCTCCTTTAATTCTTCATGCGCCACAAGATCCCATGCTATCCTCAAGACCTCACACGGCCCTCACTTCCTCGAATTCATGCATTGCCTCCTATCTCTCCACAAAATGCGCCACACCAAGACCCCTCTCTTCTAATCCCACGCATCTCCTCCTGCCTCTAGAACTCTTCACCATGGCTCCACCTTTTTAAGCCATAAACCAAGTCCCATCCAAACTCCCTCGCTTGACCCACTCTTCACATGCACCTTCCCTCCTATGCCTCAACTCCTCCACATGCTAACCTAACTTCCTAAGCTGTCCAACTCCTTTGTCTCATGCAATTAATTCCATGCGACCCCCATCCTTTCTCACAAAAACAACCCAAGTTCCCTTACACGGCCTCTATTCCTCACACATCTCCTTCTCTAACACAAACTTCTCCTCACATCCCATACTCCCTCCTCGCTATAAATATCTCCCTCTCCTCATCTTTTCTAATATTCTAAGGGCTACATGCCCCCGTTTGGGGATCACCTCCCTAAGCCTCCTATCTCTTCCTCCCTTCTTATCATCTCCCTTCCATCCATCTCTCTCTCCAAGCCTCCACCCTTTCTCTCTTCCAATCAAGTTTCCATGCCTTCCAATTGCTGCCTAGATATACCCTCAGCCCAAGGATGTCAACAGGAAGAAGCTCCATGGTCGGCTAGTTCTCCACCTTCTCGGAAAATCATTGAAAAGCTTGTAATGATAGTATTTTTATCTCTTTATCTTTTGTACTATCTTCTTTATATGCAATAAAAGATTTGGCTTTATTTCTTTACTTATATGAATGTCTTTTATTTATTGTGTTCTTAATTTTTTTTAATATGATATGAGTCTTTGAATAGCCTATGACCACGTAGAGATGGGTCGTGATCAAGCGATACGATCCATGCTCAGTGAGATGAGCTATGCTTGGGAATCATCATAGATCTACTTGCATAAAAATTTTATTCTAGAATATTTTATGTCCCTTGGGACGAGCCATGATCTAAGGGTACGGTTCGTGCTCTTGGAATAGATTATCTTTAGGTAAAATTTCTTCTATCATTATATCTAAACAATTTTGACTAGCCTATAACTTTAAGAGACAAGTCATGATCCAAAGATACGGGCCGTGCTCTCTAAGATAAGTTATATCTTTGTTGATTAGATACTAATTCAAGGCATATTAAGAAGAGTACCAGCTGCCTAACAAGAAAGCAATTAAGATCCGGAGAATCCATCTTCATACCTGAAATCAAACTTTATTTAGTTCTTTATTTACTTGCTTTTTTGTTTAATAGTCTCTTAATTAATCAAGCTTTTATTTGTCTTCAACTTAAAATTGAAATCACTCAACCGCAACTAAACACAATCCCTACGGATATGATCTCGACTCACGCTACCTACATAGTAATGAGTTAATCTTTATTTTGACCGCCTACAACAGCGATCACCAACCGTGATATTTGCTAGAAAAATCGAAGGAAGAAAGCCTTGTTAATCTCCTATTTTCATGTCTAAAAACCCACTATTGGGGTTATTGCCAAAGATTGTGCTTGGTCGCCTGGATCCATTCATGATGGTTACCAGAGTCCAATCACCGGTAATCCTTGGATACAAGCCCAAAACCCCTATTTTTGAGCCGTCCTTATTGTTTGCTTCCACCATCGGGCACCCTATCGCCATTATTGGTGGCCCCTTATTGCTGGTCCTCTGGCTTTCGACCACCACTATGGCCATGTGGCCATAGTCTTCCTTCCTCTTCTTCTTCTTCCTCTTCTTTATTCTTCTTCTTTTGTTTTATTTCTGTCCCTCTACTCTCTATTCTTTTCTCTCTCTTCTTAAGCTATCTCTCTCTGGATGATGGGTGACCTTAATAGGTCCCTCCCTTGTAACCTGTGTTAACCTTCGTTAAAAAGTCCTAACCCTTAGTCACCAAGTAGCACACCAACCTCCACCGTGTTCCTTGTCAGGCCCCACTAAATTTGGACATTTTCGATCATTGTGAGCCGCCTGTACTCTAATTTAACCTTTAATTGGATGGAATTAGCTTGACCGGACCAATCGAGTTCTTAGGACCTACCGCCTAGCTAGCCATGTCCCCTGCAATATCCTTGTCGAGTATGGGGTCATGTCCCTAAGAATACCTCAATATAATCCATCTTCAAGGTTTCTTGTTTTGTTAAGGTTTTTAACGCGTTGATAATAAAATTAATTGTATGTTAATGACATTGAATAAGTGAAGTCGACCTATCTGAAGTTGGATTTTGAAGCATGAAGAGGTAAGTAACCAATACTTCAAAGTGTGTTTTCTAATGATCTTTAAAAAATTATAATTTGTTAATTGAATTTGGTTGTAATACCTATTTTATATTAATTAAGTAAAATTAGCATGCTATTATTACTATCATAATTATTTAAAAATATGTTATGTACTCTTGTAAGATGAAATTTGGAAAATTGGACTAGATAATTTATGAAATTTATTTTATATATATTCTCAACATGGCTATGATTTGGCCCCACCAATGAAAATTGTACATTAGACCTGTCAACTTGTAATTTGAGAAACTAGTTTTGACACCGAGCCACTAGTGATTAGAATAGTGGTATCTATTATTTGGCACTTTGTATATCCTATATCTGTTATCTGACCCATGCCACTAGGTTATATGGCTATATAGCCTGATGTTGGGACTATTATCAATTTTTAAAAAATAATTTTTTAAAGAATTGTATATAATTCGAGATTTGTTTTCTTCCCAGCCAGTATTATTTGATTATTTAATTGTTCAGCATACTTAGACCCCACTTTGATGTATTATATTACTTACTAGGCTAGTGTAGCTCATTATTCTTTCTTTTTCTATTTTTAAATCTTGAATCATGATAGCTCAGGACTTAAGGGAGGGTGCTAGATTGCTTGGAGATATTCGAGTTATCCGAACTTTTAGCTTAGTTTAGTTTAACTTAGTTCGTTTTAATTTTAGATATATTATTCAGATGAAAGATTATATCATGTTACTTAAGGATATTTGTTATGAAAAATAATTTAATCAGATTTTTATTACATTGATTTTTGAAAATTGACAACATTATTATTTTGAAATTATTATAACTTGATTAGTAGTATTGCATGTTTGTATGGTTTGCCTTATAGGCATGCGGTGTCTGTTATGCTGGATTCAAGGCTTGACAGAATTAGTGGTATTAGAGCCTAGGTTTTAAGTTCCTTAGGATTCTTTGGAAAGTTGAGAGTTTGGTGGAAACTAGGCACGGAGATATCTCTACTTGCTTTCTTGTTAATAACTTTATGACAAAATTAGAGATATTGGAGCCTAAGTTTTAGGATCCTTGCATGCTTGTATGGTTCACCTTACAGGCATGCAACATCTATTACGCTCTGGACTTAGGGCATGACAGAATAAGCGGTATCAAAGCCAAGGTTTTAAGAGGCTTCATTAGAAAGGTTGAGAGTTAGGTAGAAACTAGGCAATGAGATGTCTCTACTTGGTTTCTTGTTAGTAACTTTGTGTTATTTTATTTTAATGTTATTTGTGATGTTTATTTATTTTTACTAAATTAGAATGCTGCCTTATTGTGCTAATTGATGAAATCTTAATGAGAAGGTTGGGGGCTCTTAGGACGGAGCCCTACTAACCTAGCAACCAAGGCACCGTAGCGTCAAGAATATCAGAATGTGATTCCCAGTATTCACCAAAGACTAGAGGCTGGTCAGTTGATAGTAAGCCAATTTTGGGTCCTCCAACGATTATACAAGGGCATATAGTTGGGAATCCAGCTAGAGTGCTTAAATTAATTGAGGATGTTTTGAGATTGGTATATCAACAGAGATAGCAACCTCAGCAACTCCCATATGACCCGATGGCGTTAGTTAGATAATAAATATAGGGTACACAAAGTGCCAGATAATAGATACCACTATTCTAATTACTGAAGCTTTATGTCGAAATTAGTTTCTCAGATTACAAGTCAACAGGTCCAACATATAATTGCTATTGAGGGGGCCAAATCATAGCCATATTGAGAATATATATAAAATAAATTTCATAAATTATCCAATCAAATTTTCACAAAATTCATCTTATAAGAATGCATAACATACTTTAAAACAATTATGACAGTAATAAATAGTATGCTAAATCCACTTAATCATATATATAATAGGGATTACAACAAAATTCAATAAACTAATTGTAATTTTTCAAAAATCATTAGAAAACACATTTTGAAGTTTGAAGCTCTGGAAACTTGCCTCTGCACACTTCAAAATCTGACTTTAGTGAAACAAGTCAGCTTCACCTATTCAACGTCATTAACATACAATTAATTTCATTATCACTCCTTAAAAATCTTAACAAAATAAGAAACCCTAAAGAACCCAGAGAGCCTAAATTGAGGTATTCCTAAGGACATGGTTCCATGCCCAATTAGGATATCGCTGGGAACAGGGCTGGCCGACAGGTAGGGTCCAAGAACTATATTGGTTCATTCAAGCTAATTCCATCCTATCGAAGGTCATATTAGAGTACAGGTGGCTCACAGCAATCAAAGAAATTCAAATCTAGTAGGGTCTGACAAGCAATAGGGTGGAGGTTGGTGCTACCTGGCAACTAAGGGTAAGGGCCCTTTAAAGGAGGTCAACACAAGTTATTGGGGAGGGACCTATTCAAGTCACCCATCATCCAAAAAGAGACAAAGCTCAAGAAGAGGGAGAAAAGAAGAGAAAGCAGAGAGATAGAAATAAAACAAAAGAAGAAGAATAAAGAAGAGGAACAAGAAGAAAGGAAGACCATAGCCACATGGCCATGGTAGTGGTCGACAGCCAGAGGACCGGCGATAAGGGGCCATCATTGGTGGTGATAGGGTGCTCGGCGATGAAAGCAAACAAAAGAAACAGCTCAAAAATAGGGGTTTTGGGCTTGTAAACAAAGATCATCATTGATTGGACTCTGACAACCATCATAAGCTGATATGAGAGACCAAGCAAGATCTCTGGCACTAACATTGGCAATAGGGAAGGTAGAAAAAAAGATAAGGCTGGGTTTTTAGATTTGAAAATAGGAGATTAATAGGGTTTTTTTCCTCCAATTTTTTTGGCAAATATCACGGCCGGAGATAGGAGTTCAAGCAAGAATAGCAAGGGAGAAGATTAATGGCCTTACTTGAGATTCCGACAAGGCCTTGGCTACAATCTCCAGTAAGCACAATGAGCCCAATCACTGGTTTCCAACAGGAGGAAAAGGAAAAAGAATGGTGGTGGCTACAGCAATTTCAATTGAGGAGAATAGAGGGTTTAGGAGGCTTTAAATAGTAGCAGGGGCTAGGCTTTTCTTGCCTCCGATGAAATCCATGGTGGAGGACTCCTCTATCGTGTTCAAGCAAGGTACTGCCCTATTCAGATGTGGAAACAGGGCCTTTGGGACTCTTAGTTGGCACCGAGCTAGGCCAAAAGGTCAGCCCAATGAACTGGGCCTCACAATAAATTTGTTATAAAAGAAAGCGCCTTTGATTATGATGAATCACCCTAGGATTAAGAAGACAATGATAATGATTGAGGTTTTTATCATCAAAATTGTGTTGATATCAAAGAGTTATTCATTTGTAATGTCATGGTGGTTGTCGAAATTATTATGATCAACCATGTTTTCAAATATTAAAGATCAAACTACATTAACCAAGGTTCACTATGTCAATAATAGGGCCTGGACCAGTCGAATAGTAGTGTAGTTTGGTACGCCCCTATGCCTTCCGTGCTAGGCTCGAACTGGCACAGCAGAGAGGGCAGGAGAGGGAGAACGGACGAGAGAAAAACAGAGATGAAGGGGAAGGAGGAAGAGGAAAGAAGGGAGGGAGAGAGATGGTGAAGGCCGATGAAGCACAGCCTGCCGGCAATGAGGGCAAGAGAGAGGAAGAATGTTAGAGAAGAAAATAGAGGGAGAGAAAGGAAAGGCTACCAAATTGCTGCTGAGGCCACTGCAGGGCCGCTATCACATCCCTGTCTCAAGATTGCGAGCCAAAGGTCATGGCAACCACCACATACTCATGGAGAACTATTCTCACAAGCATACAAAGCATTTCAACACAATATTATAAAGCAACAGTGGAACAAATAATCAATAAATTAACTTTCAAACTTAATTTAAATAACTAAATCAAAAGTCCTACAAAATAATATTCTATAGCCTTGAATCTAACTTTAATAAAACCTAATCTAAAATAAAGATATGAAAATTCTTCTTCTAATCATTCTCCCAAAATGAATCTCCTAGTCAAGCTAGTTATCCGAGTCTGTAAAAATAGTAAAAATATAGAATAATAAACTACACAGCCCAATAAGCAATAAACACTTTAGTTTGATAAATCAAGCAAAAATAGTATACTGAAAATAAGCATACAAGTTACATCAAGTCGAAACATAATTTAAAGATACAATACTATCCAAACAATAAGCATGCGGATCTAATCTTTTCGTAATTCAAATTCCATTCATAAATCATTTTTTTTCAAAAAATCACATTCAACTCGATAGCCATAGACTATGACCATATTTATACCCCATGGCTAGGCAAGAAAATTTTTTTTTTGATGAATTGGAGAGTAGTGGGAACAACCGACTACTCACCAAGGAATTTATTAAGAAAGAACCAAATATTTACACAGAGATGGAACAAAGGAAAATGCAAAAAAACATCTCATTGTGGAGGATTACAAAGAATAGACAATGATAGTAGGAATGATCCAAAACATAGGATAGTAGGCAAAGGAGACTCAAAGAGTAAGATATCAAACATAGGCTAGGCTACAATATGAGCTTAACCAAAGTTGCATTGTATAACTACCAATGACAGGATATCAAAGTGCCAACATCCCATTAGTAAGGTATCAAAATACCAGCACACAATCCCCCACTGGCAGGGTATCGAAGTACCAATGTATGACCCCTCGAATTGGCAAGGTATCAAAATGCCAGCATATACTGCCTCACTAGCCAGGTATTGAAATACCAACATATAACATCCCACTGGCAGGGCATCGAAACATAGTCTATCTGCAAGCAAAAATCTATCTCAAATCAAAATACTTTTCAAAAAGATATTTCATGTTCCAAATTGAATAACTCATAAAGCCATGCGGCACCAAAATCAATTGGATATAAGCCAATTCATTACATTCGATCATGAATCATTTAATATTTTCTAGAAAAGGGCATATTTGGCACTTAAAAATACAGTGCATTAATTTCATAGATCATAGCAAAAAATATTTTATAATTTACTGATAAATCTAGAAAAAGTAAAGTATTACTCAGCTTGCAATTAGAATTAAGCAACAAGTCTAGTTAATTCCGAGAATCTCTCTTACAGCATGTTGCCATTCCATTAAAAGCCTACATATCTTGTTGTGTAAGGGCATAGACCCTTCCATGGGTTCGGGGTTCCAAGTTTCCATCCATATTTTGTTCAACTATCAAACAGACGAACTCTCCATTCTTTGTGGACATTTAGCTATTTTGTTGCCCTTCTGGCCACAATCAAAGCATGCACCAATGTTCAATAACAATTTTTGTTAACATAAACTTTGCTGCATCAAAAACATTCAATGATATCAGTCGATCCAGAGTTATCACTTGTTGATCTCTTGTTTGCACTCTCGGTGTTTCTATTATTCAGCCCTTGAAATTCATTTGACCTATTTCTTTTCTTTTAATTTCTTCCCCTTTTTGCATGTTTTTTATTGACTTCTCTTTCAATTATTAATGCATTGTTTACCACAACTGCATAGATTATCAGTTCATACAGCACTGCTTGCTTTCTAATTTCGGTCCTTGGTCCCATCTCAAATTTATGTATTTGATCATGCTAATCCTCAACCAACTTCAGAACAAATTTGGCAAGCTCCGTAAATTTAATTTATATTCCACAATCATCATATTCCTTCATTTTAGATGAATAATGTCCTGCTCTTTCTAGATCCTTACACTAGGGGAAAGTACTTGTGATAAAATACTCCTTGGAATCTTTCTTAGGTGAGTTGTTCTCTATCTTGTTTATATTTTTGTTCCAGTATCCACCATTATTTGAACGCCTCACCTTGCAACATGTAAGATGTATAAAAGATCTTCTCATCATCATGGCATCTCTAAACCATAAATGCTTTTTCCATCTCCTGTCACGCCCCGAACCCATCACCTGGGTGACCATGTGACACGGCCAAATGAATCCTAAAGCAATGCCCTAGAGGTCATGTAAGGCTTATAAAATATATAAAAGCTCCAAATAAACCAAAATTTATTTAAGATAATAGATGACCAAATATGTCAGAAACAACTAGTTCAATTATAATTGTTCAAATATCCATGGTATCAGAAATCAAACTAACTAATGAACTAGCTACTCTAGTACTTGAATCGCTTGTCCAACCCATCAAAACTAAGGGTCTTGTGCCTCTAAAAAAAATACAACATGGGGTATGAGCTTTCCAGTCCAGTAAAAATCTCAATACATCCACACCAATATAATAATAATGAATAAGAAGTTATCATAATTTTTTTTTATTTAAATAACCTTAATGTCAGAAAAATACTACAATCATGCATAACCACATATCACTTAATGCAATATATTATATCATATAATAATCTCAACATAACAAACATCAGATCCGATAATATTTAGGTACTCTATCCTTGATTACGATGACCACATTTCCAACCCATGGTAAGGCAATGAAAGTAGCTAGTCCTATGGACTATCATAATCACCTGTGATAGGATAACAAAGTGGCTAATGCTGTGGACTACCACAACCAAGTTTCAAGCCTGTGGCAGAGCACCAAAAAATTATCTAGTCCAAAGAACCATGGTTGCTCAACTCTGAACCACCACAACCACATTTCAAGCCCATGGTGGGGCACTAATAAAACGGCGAGTCTAAAGAACCATAAGTGCTCGATCCTGAACTACTACAACTGTGTTTCAAGTCAGTGGTAGGGCACCAATAAAGTGACTAGCCCAGAACACCACAACTTTATATTCAATCACACAATTCAATTACATGCTTATTAAATATTATAATTTAAGATCGCACTCTTTTACAAAATTCTATGTACATGATTACCAAAATCCACCCAACTCAGGATTAGTGATACATAACATCAAACAAGTCATAAATATATACTTAATAATTAAGCATATAGTATATCATTATCAAAAACACATCAAAATCACTGATGTACAAAAAAAAAATGTATATAAATACATGATCAATGTCCAGGAATTCTTACATCTAATGATGATAATTTTAGTCACAATTGTTTACTAGTCTACTCCTAGCATGTCCGATAGATCTATATAAATACAATTCATTCTCGATCAACCATCAGCAAACAAATAATAAATCATTGTTAGATTCCTATTTCTTAAAGTTTTAATATCTGAATTATTCTAATTCCCAAATTTCTCGATCCTACATAAAATATGACTAAGTCAGAAATAAGGATTTAGGATCTACCTTGCTTTAGGATTAGAGCGACAATGCCCTTGCTCAATGTCCTTGTTTGATTGATCGTATCCATGTATAATCAAAATCGATAACTGGAGAACTCATAAAGCAATCAAAGTCATGGTAGAAAATTATGAGAGGACACAACTATCCAGATAGTGATACTTGAGAATCCAAATGGATCAGGTCCAGGTGACTTGACCAATAGATCAAGAAGCAAGACTTCAACATGTTCAAAATAAGCATTGCCAATGATGGGTGTTCCACGAAAATCGAGATGAAAATCAATACCAGTCCAGGACCTTGTAATGAGGTCACTTGAAATTCATGAAACAAAGGTCCAGATCCACCTTCTAGATCTGTAACCATGTAGAGAGAGTAGATAGAGAAAGAAAGAAAGAAGAGAGAAGGAAAGAAGAGAGAGAGAGGAGAAAGAAGAGAAAAATCTTCTCTACTTCGAATAGGAGGAACTCTCCCCCTTCTTCCCAAACTCAACAGTAGCAAGGCCAGGCCAGTGACTTGTGGCGGTGGTTGATAGCGGTGGCAGACATTTGCCCAAGCATGTCCTCCAGCAAAGATCCAAATGGCAACAATGGCAGCAGATGGTGGCAGCCAAAAACAGAGGAAAAGAAGAGCAACCAATGCTCCATGCTCAAATAAGGAAGGTTGAGGCATTCCAACCCACCGGCCGATGGTCGGGCTTGGCTACAACAGTAGAGCATTGCTAGAAACCCTCCAACAAGAATCTCAATTTGAATCTCAGGAATCAAATGGAGAACCAAAATAGGGAGATACAAAATAAAGCATCTCATTTCAACCAAATCTAGTGACTTGTCGGTGACCATCCGATGATCGAAGATGGCTAAGGAGCTAGGAGAAGGTGGAGATGAAATCAGGCCCCTCTTACCTTGACTCCATAAGTGAATTAATGGTAAATCAAACAATATCTCTCCAAGCCCCACTCAATGAAAAATTTGGATAGGAACCATGGTTTCGCTAAAAAATTAGAGATGAAAGCCGATGCCTAGAGGAGAGGATTGAGGGCCTTTATAGGCCGAACCAAGGTTCGTGGACTCAATACCAGAACCCGTGCTAGCCAACCGACAATACGGGTCGGTATAGATCCGTATTGGTTCGGACCGGCGCAAACCGACATAGGCAAAGGAAGCAAACCAGGAGAAGGAAAAGAGAGAAAGAGAGAAATAGAGAGAGGGGGGAAGGAGAAAGAAAATGGAGGGGAAGTCATCGGAGAGGCCATTGGACGGCCTTCGGCTGGTCGCCGTGGCCGCTGGATGGCGCACTCCACATGTGTAGTGCCGCAGGGCTCTTGTTTCATATTTTTTTCTAAAAAAAAGCCGAAAAATAGTGAAGCTGGCAAACCAATTACCGACTTCGCTTATTTGCCAACTTTACTTAAGTGAAGCTAATGAACCCATTACTGGCTTCATTATTTTTGACTTTTTTTTTAAAAAAAAATCAAAAAATGAAGCTGGTAATGGATTCGCCGGCTTCACTATTCATTGGTTTTTAAAAAAAAATCGATAAAGGAATAAGGGAGGTCGCCTCTATTCCACAGCTGCGACTCTGTCCGTGTGGTTTCTGCCCCCGGTGGCCACGACGGCCACCCAACAAATTTCGATGGCCCCTCTGCCGGCTGTGCCTCCCTCCAATACGTCGCTCTCCCTTCTCTTTTTCGCTCACTTAAAAGCCCTATTGGGCGACAGTCGAGCCATGTAGGCTTTCGTGGCCCTCCGGCGGCCCCTGTAGGCCACCACCAGCCTCCGACGATATTTTCTCTCTCCCTCTCCTCCTCTCTCTCTTCCTCTTTCCCTCTTCCTTCTCTGATATACCACTTTTTCTGGCTAAACCGTCCCAATTCCTCATCGGTCCGACTTAGTACGAGGTGTACCGGCTGGTTCGGGCTGGTACAAAATTCTCTAGGCCAAATCCTAGGGCTTTTGCTGGAGTCTGGCGAACCCTAGGAGCCCTTCTCCTGATGGAAATTGGAGAAGGAATCGGACTCGATCAGGAGTCCACCTGCTTGCCTTAAGTGCCAGTCATGTGAGGTTTCTTTCTTTTTGAGGTCTACTTTAAAATTCATGCAAAAAAAAATTAGTCAATGGACCGAGTTCTGATATCTCCATAAGCCAATTTTCAACTTCTAAAGATGGTCCCCTTGAAAGCTGGTGCAGCCAACTTCTTATACTCTGTAATGTTGCTTCACTACTCTTACTACTCCCCATGTCCTTGTGGTGGCTATGTTTGCATTTGTTATTGCACTTGCCATTGTTACAATAACTATTGCTGTAATTGTTGCTGCGTTTACATCAATCCAATTAATGTCTGTATTAGTTGGGTGATATTAGGTTCCAATTGCTTTGTCTAATGATTCCTAGCAGGATCAATGGCTACCTCCTATTGAGTGCCACCAACCTATTGGGGAGTATCACAAATATGCTGATTTGATGCCTCACTAATACTATTTTTGACTACCATTTTCATTCAACGTGGAGGCATCTTACCCTTGCATGAACAACAAGAAGACAATCAATTGATCCCAAGATTCTCCTTCAAAACCTAATATTCAGAATTATATTTTTATCAGATTTTTGCCATGACTATTTTAAGAATAAAAATCCTAATTCCCAACACCCTCACAGGGCTGGCAATTGGTAATGCCCGGCATTCTGATCAATCTGATCAAGGGCATCCAATTGATCAACTACAAATCAAAAATCTTCCTAGGATGCTAAGATGCAATAAAAAAGAAGAGAAACAAAATTTCTCTTTCTTTTTTTCTTCTTTTATTTTCTTTTTTCTTTATTTTTCTTTCTTTGGTTCCATGGAAAAATAGGGGACTCCTAACTCGCCTCTTTTCCCAAAAAGAGGGGGTATCTCACCAGCGGTGGTTGTGATCGGGCCACAGCATTGTAGCCAAGAGTTCTACAACTAGAGGTCGGTGGTGAAGATGGCCGGAGAAGGAAGAAGAATATTTAGAAAAATCAACTAAAAATAGGAAAATAACAAGGCCTTGGGTCTTCTAAGAAAAATCTAGTGATAGCTGGTCAGAATCAAAGCTTTAGTGGCTGAGGACGAGGGAGAAGAGGGTTAACAGGGTTTTGGATATGGAAACAAGGGATTAACAAGGCCTTTTACCTCTAATTTTTCTGGCAAATATCACAGTGGATGCTACGAGTTCAAGCAAGAATAGCAAGGAAAAGATCAATGCCCTTACTTAAGATTCCAGCAAGGCCTTGGCTGCGATCTCCTATGAGCACAGTGAGCCCAATGGCCGGTTTCCAAGAGGAAAGGGAAAAAAAAATGTAGTAGCTGCAGCAATTTCCGGTAAGGAGAATAGGAGGTTTAGGGGGCTTTAAATAGCAGTGGAGGCTAGTCTTTCATAGCCTCCAATGAAATCCATGGCAGAGGACTCCTCCATCATGTTCGAGAAAGGCATTGCCCTAATCAAATGTGGAAATAGGGCCTTTGGGCCTCTTATTTGGTGCCAAGCTAGGCCAAAAGGCCGGCCCAATCAACTGGGCCTCACATTTATACTATCATTTAATTTCCCTTGCTCGCTTGATAAACACAAAGGCTGCTCCTACCCTATACACCTTTAAACAAATGATGCAAATAAGGTAGTTTGGTCTATCTCTTCCTTGAGCATGGTTTACATAGTTCATAAGGTTACCAAGACTCTTAGTTTGTCACTCGACGCTCACCATGGTGCTCTCAAACGAGAATTTTCCTTATTCACTCCAGTTGCACTTCAACTCAAGAAAGCTTACATGTTGGGTAGCAAACAATGTTACAAATCAACAATCCATAACTTGGTATGGTGGTCCATCATAGCAACTTGCCAATCATTGCATCCTGAGGGAGTACAAAACAAAGTATTGCCCTGTGACTGATACCATGGTAAAGATTTCAGCATCTACTATTCTCTTCATGACAAGGGACCTTTTGTAGACAATCTATGCACCTTAATGTTGTGACACTGAGAGCCATGTTTAGAATTATTAGAAATCAAACTTAACATGAGTGTGCTAAAATTGTCAAAACACTTAGTTTGATTATCAGTTCACACATCAATACTGCACAAAGATGCTCTCCTTACCAATTTACCTAGCTGACTTCATGAATTTGAGTTCTGCTCATAGCTTGTCTTACCTTACGCATAATTCCTTGTTGCAGTCCAAAGGAGGGGATGGCATCTGAATGTACGAGTATTATTCTACTATCACAACTTCTGCAGTTCTTAACCCACTTATACACTGCAGATAAAGTTTTCTTAATAGAGGTTGCATGAGAATCTCCAGCCAAAGATTTAAAAAATAAAGGTACAGACTGTTCATACCACTGGCCAGTATGGTGGATACTGCATAGTGGTTTGGGGTCAGTATGGGTTTGGCTTGGGCCCATATGAGGTCATTTCAAACAAGCAAATAAAAAAAAGCACCAAGTGACATGAGTTGGTACAGGTTCCACCTGCAAAACCATCCCAAGGGTTGCAATGTACTGATCATCAGCTGTTTATGGTTTGTACTTAGCAGTACAGGGCTAACAAGGGGGAACAGTAATCCTTATCTCAGGTTTTCTCTCCTTACCTTTCTTCTTTAAGAAACAAAAACAAATAACCTTTAGTTTGCCAATTTGACCTAAATGATAAGATATGATGTCAACCTTTTTTCCAGAATGCTCTTATTAGATAGCAATTCCAAATAATACTTAAAATGCTCTCAATACAAGCACTTGCAAAAAATACTCTTTTAACATAGACCACGAAATGTTTCTAGAAAATATGCAATAGTGCACATATTGACAATAGTGAAAAGTGGATCTTGGAAAAAATCCCATATAACTATAAGATAAGAAGCATGACAGCATGCAGGCGTGGAATAAAAAAGGGAAACAAGCAAATTATTTAATTAAGGAAAAAAGAAATGGACCAATAGTACTAACCCCACATCGTAACTGATGTAAGACACTCTGATTTTCAAAATTCTGAGGAGAATTCAAAGAATTAGGCTTTATACACCGAATATAATGAGGTTCGGTTGAGTTGAGTGTTTCCATTAGTGCCTGGAGTTGTTGCTATAAAAAACCAGACAACCAAAAATGTCAGATAGCAAGACAAATAGAAAGGTAACTACTTAAAACAAGCACAATGAAAGAAACTAATGACGTCTAAGATGGATAGACTTATGCTGAACCATAAAATGGATAATATATGCAAAAGCCAAAGCTGCTAAACATCCTCAAACCAAGATGTGAGTACCAATTTTGGTACCCATACTGGCACTCAACCGGTAAAGGTCATACTGTCATACCAAGTGTCTGTGTGGTACATCCTTGGTACCTACACTCAGAGCAGTACCTGGTATCAGTTCCCTCCTGATCTGAAACAGGACAACCCATACAAGTCGATATGTTTCAGTTCCTAAACCTTGTTCAAAACAATTATATTGCTAACACGCCTTTTAATCCTTAAAGTTCAGAAGATAAAGGCATAAGGTTGAACTTGAATAGCTAAAAAAGCAAAAACCATATCCAAACAAAGGTAACATCCAAAGCTTAAGATCAAATTTGTTCATGATCTGATGACAAATCAGCATGTCATGGATGTCATTTATAATGATAAAAAAAAAAAGCCCATATCGGCATTATGAAGACTTTTTTTTTTGTCTTAGTTATTTATATGAACATTCTGTCTAACTAGTGTTTGGCACATGCAATGCACGTGAGAGTGAGGTAAGCACAACTTTGATGTACCAGCAAGAGGGATATTGACAAAGAAGCCACAGGAATATCAAATACTAGATTTGTAATGTAGAGATTATGTCAAAAATCTCAAGCCCTATAAGAAACAAGGTAAAAAAAACAAATATGTTTTTAGCCCAGCCACGCTTTGTAGATTCCATGTCTTTTGCATTATAATACAAGTATTTGAAACATGAGATGCATGTCAAAGGGGGTATGATGGTTGGGTTTTCTATGGAAGGCCATAGGACTCCAATCATTCACATTGAGTGGGGCCTGCAAGATTTTATCATTGAACTACATCAAAGAAGGCCTCATTGAGGCTACTTCAAGGTAGAGATTCTGACCATGTGGGTAGCCATGGAGGCTTTCATGTTATACATGATGAGAGAGATAATATATGGATTCAATAGTCATGAAGATGCACATAAAAAAATTAAATCAATAAATTAGAAAATATAACAATTGCAACAACAATATGAGATTTGTATTTATGGAAGGGTCTCAAAAATATCATTGCACAGTTTTAACCAAAAAAAAAATCTCATTCCTTCCCTCAAGAAAGTGCTTGAAGAAGGGCCATAGGGTCCATGGTTCTAACGAGGAGGCTTTAATACCACTAGATGTGCTCTAGATAGATACAGCTGGAAAATAGAAGGGATTAAATTGACTTGTCCAACTTCATTAGGGAACAAAATCTGATTGACCTCCCACTTGAAAGATGTTTCTCATGAAGTAATAACAGATATGACCCTCTAATGGAAAAATTGGTCCATCCATCCACACTACATAGAATAGGACGATCTATGCCCAAATACTATTCAAAATGTCCTTACCTAATTCATGTGCAGATCTCCTAAGCAAGGTTTGCGGAACCGGAACCAATCGCTGTGCCGACTGGCTTGCAGTATGATTCAATACGATTCCATATCAGTCCATGCCGGGCCGAACCGACAAGGCAGAGAAGGGTAGAGGGAGAAGAAATAGAGGAAACGAGAGAGAGAGGGAGGGGGGAGAAGGAGAGGAAGAGGAAGAGAAGGCCAGAGAGGTGGAGACCAGGAGCTCTTACCGGTCCTCGGATGGACACCACCACCGTCGTGATGTCTCCGACGACCGACGAGCAAGTGCCAAAGGTGCCCAAGGCCGAAGGAGCAGAGGAGGGTGCTGGAGGAGCAGGGAAGGGCCTCCGCCCTCTCGTGCAGAATAGGGGTTCACCCTTGTTTGCATTTTTTTTGTTTTATTGGTCAAAGTCGGCAACTGCGTTGCCGACTTCGGCATTTATTATTTTTAATAATTACCATTGTAGTTGGCAAACCATCGATAATGTAGTTGCCGACTTCGACTGATAAAACAAAAAAAAAAATTGAACAAAGACGAACCCCTAATCCACGCGAGAGGAGGGCGAAGGCCCTCCTCTGCTCCTACAACCTTGGGCACCCTCGGCGTTTGCTCGCTGAACGCTGGATATGGCGTGGCAATGGCAGCATCCATCCGGAGACTGGTAAGAGCTCCCAGTCTCCCCCTCTCTCCTCTTCCCTCCCTCTGCCATTACCGACCTCGGAACAGCTGTCGAAGGCCCTCTCTTCCTCTCTCTCCTTCTCCCCCCTCTTTCTTCCTCTCTTTCTTCTCCCTTCCTCTGATACGGCCACCATGTTGGTTTATACGCTGGAACTGGATCGATTTCCTGTCAGTACGGTATGGAATGGCCTGAACCATCCGATTCAGGACAATTTCGAAAACCATGCTCTTAAGAAAGGCAGAATCATGCCAAACTGTATTGATCGACTACCAACATAATTCTAATCATTTATTTGGTTCAATATAACCTCCTTGTTTTGATCTTTCCTCACCTGCGCCCATCTTTTTGCATCATCGTCTCTCCTCTAAGCTTGAGAACTTCACCTTCACCCATGCTTGGACCTCAATGACGTGCCGTCAAAGGTATATGTTCTCCCTTTCTTTCTTTCATATTTCTTCTTCTTTTTTCCTTTCACTTTTTCCTTTTTTCCATCTTCCTTTCTTTCTTTCCTCTTTCTTCTTATTGCTCTGCATGGATCAGTTTCGGAGTCCCGATCCCATTCGCCTCCCATCCCACCGAGATGTAAAATCTTGCTCAAAACCACTTATCATTAAGACATGGATGTCTATAGATAGAAATAAGGTTAGCTATGCCGATATCAATGCTGGACTAGTCAGCTAGCAGCACAATTTGGTATGCCCTCATGCTGTTTCATGCTGGGCCCATATCAGCACAGCAAGGAGGGTGGGGAAGAGGGAGAATGGGAGGTAGGAAGAGAGAGAAAGGGAGGACCGTTGGAGTGGCCCGTATAAGCATAGCAAAAAGGGCAATGAAGAGGGAGAATGGGAGAGAGGAAAAGAGAGAGAGAGGGAGAGGGAGGCAGAGAGAGGAAACAGGAGTGAGGAGGAGAAAGAGAGGGAGACGAAGGGCCACGAAGGCCGCCGGAGGGCATGGATGTGGAGGGATGGAGCAGCTCCACCCTTCGGGCAATAGAAAGAGAATGGGAGAAAGGAAAAGAGAGCGAGGGAGAGGGAGAGGAAGAGAGAGTGAGGAAAAGAGAGAGAGGGAGAGGGAGAGGAAGAGCCATGGAGGCCGCTGAAGGGCATGGATGTAGAGGGATGGAGGAGGAGATCCACCCTTCAGGCAATAGAATGGCCCCTATTTCGATCGCCCGATGGGTGGAGCCCCTCCATTGGCCCTCCGTGGCCGTTCCTCCCTCCCCCACTCTCTCTCTTTCTTTTTTTCCTTCTCCCTCTCCCCCTCTGATTTTTCATTTCGAATGTCGGAACCATCCCAATCCACTACTAGCATGGCTCGAAACACCACAAACCAGGCAATTCAGGATGGTTCCACATTCTTTAGATAGAAGCGATGATGCAATAGCCATCATCGTCAAAAAAACTCAAATACCAATATTTGAATTGAAATATTGAAAAGAATATAGATTCAAAACTTGCTTCTCCTAAAATTCCAAACTATTGGATGCCACAAAGAAATGAGATTGAGTTAAATCAACCAGAGATCTTACACAAGTTGAAAAGGATGAGAGAATTAGTCTGAGAAAGGAATATGGAGCAAGGTTCACCATCTCAATACCGCATCCCATCTCGATAAAATTCTATTATAGTGTTGGTATGCAGTACGGTCTGGTATGATAATGCCGACATGAGATGGTACAGTATACTGGTATAGTATGGGACATCCCATATCGGACGGTATGGGGCGATACAATAAATCATGATATGGAGTAATTCTAGCAAAAGAAAAGGTCCTTTGTTCTCAAATATCAAGAGCCACATGAAACAAAGAAGGTGATAGGACTATGGCCCTTTTCCATAAAATTGCCAATGTTAGAAGATGCTTTAACAATTCCTGAGATATTTTATAATGGCACTCAAGATCAAAGTATGGAAGAAATAGGAAGAAAATTTCTAGAATATTTCAACATCAAAGGCTTTCAAGTTTCAACCAACTCGTAGGTGTCAAGTATATCAATTAGCAATCATATCATAACCACATTTTGTTAATATCAAATTACGGTAAACTTCGTAGAATGTTCCTAATCAAGATTTGTCGAATCAGTATTGTACCAACCAACAACCAATTCAATATGATACAGGTACCTACTATACTGACCTAAGCTATAATGGAACTAGGGGAGGGAGAGGAGGTAGAGGGAGAAGAAGAAGGAGAGGCAAGAGGCAAGCGAGCGAGCGAGAGAGAGAGAGAGAGAGAGAGAGAGAGAGAGAGAGAGAGAGTGGAGGGCTTCCTCCAATGAAGAGGGCAACTAAGAGTGGATAGAGATGCGAGCAAGAGAGATAATGGAGAGAATAGAGGTGAGATAGTGAAAAAAAGAGAGGGATGTGTACCATTCTATCAGTGTCATTGTCATTATTGGTGGTGGTTGTGATGAAAACCTAGCCCTAGCAAGAGAGGTGAGCGAGAAAGAGAGAGCAAGCGGCTTCCTCAAACAAAGAGAGTGAAAGAGGGAGGAATGGAGATAACAAAGAGGGCACAAGAGAGAGACTTAGAGAGGGGACGCATATTGGTTCATCATTGTCGTCGTTGTTCATTGGTGGCAAGGGTGGCCATTAAGCCCTAGTCCTAGTGAAAGAGTGAGTGGGGTGAGCAAGATGGTTTAGGTCAGGATGTTGGCAAGGCTTAGAACATAAATTGAAATGTCCTCGGAGGCAGAAATGAAAGGGCTAACGTGTAAATATAAAAAAGTAGTGAAGGATAGGGAAATTGTAATGCAAATTGAAATTAAGAAAGTGAGCACAAATAATATTAGTAAGGACATTGCAAGACAAGTAAAGGCAAAGTTGGAATCAAGATATAAATGGAGGTCTGAATAGCATACATTACATGCACTAGTGTCGATTAGCATCAAGGATTAAAATAAAAGGAAGAAAAGAAATAACTAGGTAAATGATTGGCATAAATTTAACAAAAAGCTCAACAGATTGAAGTATATTAAAATTATTTAAGGAAAAAATGTAATTCTGAGAGTATATCTAAAAATGGTAAAATAACCATAAAAATCAGCAATCATTCTTGACATTTATGCAAAATCCAAATACATAACTTGGTTTACACTAATAAATTCCAAAAACAGTCTGTTGGAAAATTCGGTATTAACTCAAGAAACTTCCAAAGAGACCAGGAACAACTCAAGTATAGAAAATCTAATGTGTAAAATAATTGGGTATGAAGGCTAGGAAATCAGTGATTTACAAAGGGCAATGTTTTCACAAATGAGAACGGATATAAACTGGATGCAAATAATGGGATGTAGCATAAGAGAATAAGATATGTTTACTACAGCAATATCATTATCCAAGCACAATCTATCATCTTGCAGGTACCATCTGAGTTGAGATTAAGGGTAGTGAAACAAAAACTCATAAGCAGGCCTTTACACAGTTAAGTTCATTCATTTCAGTAAAAACATAATATTAACCAACCCTCTTTCCAATATGTAATATCATAATATATTGATTTTAGAAACTCTTGGACAATGAAATTGTAAATATAAAAGAGTAAAATAATTTAGTTGCTTGTAGGATAAAAGGAAATTAAAAACAAGGAGTTTCAAATGTCTTGTTTGTTAAGTTTCCATCTCTCTCTGTTTCAATCAAAATCTTTGGAACCCATATGGCAGACAAACACAAGGACTTCACTAAGGACATATTAGTGAGTTAAAGGGTATAACAAAATATCGTGCATGACAATATTTTTCAAAAAAGGTGCTTCTTCTGGAAGCGTCTGTTTACTCAAGCAGTACTTTCCAATTACATTGTTATCATGCAATTTTATAATTAATTTTAAGAGTGAAGTAATGTGACCCTATGTCAAAGTTTCATGAACTAACAACTTAAAGGTGACCTGTTGCTTCATCACAATTTACAATAAGTCACTGTCACAGAAATTCAGAAATTTAGCATGACATAATCCAATCTTATAAATTATAATAGAAAAAAGATCTGCACGAGAATACCTTAAATCTAGAAGAAACTGAAGAAAACTTGTAAGAAGATCTTGACGATTCCTCTGGCAATGAAGTGAAAAGCCCAGAAATGAAAGAGCATTTTGAAGAAGATAACAAATTGCGGTGTTCTATAACAACATAGTCTCGATTTTTATCCAAAAAAGAATCTGTTTGATATATCACCTACAACAAAAAAAATTATGATGGAACAACAACTTACCGTTTATCAGACTAAACCTTAATATATACTTTTATTGCTTACTAGCATAATTGATTCATTGAACATGCCTTTCCAGCATAATGAGATAAAGTAAAATCTGTTACAGAAAACTTCGGCTTTTCCAATCTCGGATGTGTGCGGAAGCTTTGAAACAACTTGGATGTAAATGTTGCATGTGTTGATTTTGGAAACATACTGAAAATCAAAGCAAGAGTGAAGTCAATTTGTAACTTTCTCATAAAAATAGAAAATTGATATAGGTGAAAATTTAACTTTTACCAAGCTTCATCTAAAAGAGCAATTATTCCAATCGGCTTCTGCAGAAAGATTATGAACTGGCATGAGTCAAATGGTTCCACTAAGACTTTTGAGAAGACAATGAGCAAATGAATGATATGAGAGTGGACTACATCTGTAAAAGTTCTCTCAGGTTAATTTTCTAATATCAACATGTTTCCAGTGTTCTTTTTAAATAAATGAAAATAATGAATAGAGATTACATGAGATATGCAACTTCTTGCCATTATATTCAGAATAAAAGGTGCATAATAACTGTAGGGCTTGCCAGAACCATTTTGAATCTAATGGCCAAGATTTTCTAGAAGTATTCTGTATATATGCCTTGGAGATCCAGCAGGTCAAGGTTCCATGGCAGCTGGCAATACCATCCTGTCATTTGGCATCATTTGTGCACTGAACAAAGTATAGGCATCTGTAAATTTTAGTAAATCATGAACCGAATAGACAAGCCATTGTTGTTGAGGATAATTCTTGACACGTATTATTAGACTTGAAGCTACTTCTAAGTTTAAACCTCCAAAGTTTGCCTCCAATTCGCTTATTGTTGTACATGTTCTGTGTTCAGATCTCAATTGAAAGCACTTAAAATTATGTCCATCAAGCAACATATCTATGCAACTTAATTAAAAAATAAATATGATACACAGCAAACCTAGTGTTTAGGATAATATATTACCACCCAATTTCCTCTTCTTAAAGGAATCTAAGGTACAAAAATAAATACTACTCAGTAACTAGCACTAGTAGTTGATACATTTGATGCATGCAACTGATTCAACAGGGAGGATTATTTTGATGGTTGCCCGCTATTCCATCAATTGATAAATGTGGGCATCATTTTTTTTATTCACGAATTGAAAGAAAATATTTATGACTTTGCAAAATTCTGTCTGAAAGATTAACATAAAGCTTTCTGAGCTTTTCATCTGAATAGAGAGATTGTGCCACAAATTTGAGACGTGGTCTCTAAGTTGTCACCCTGAGGAATTTGGATTCCCCACCTTTACTGATAAATATCATAGATCAAATTCAACAGATAGAAATCAGCTTATTATACCTTATACGTGAACTAAGATAAGGAATCCTCATTTATCTAACGACTTAGACGAAATTGCCTCAACCAGCGTCTATGTTTCAATATCATGCATGTCCAGATGAATCTTCAGTACAATACTTAACTTTGGTGAAGTTATTATACCAGCAGGCTTAAAGCAACCTTAGAGACATTGTACTGAGTCACATAGTAACCCAAACAGCTTCATTTGGTTCACCAGTATCTTTGCACTATGGTTTTGCAGATGGAAATGTTATAGCAAAAGAATAGGAAAAAAACAAATTTATATACGAAATAGTAATAGGATATATCTGATTGAAACAAAGCAGAAATTACTGGAGACTGGAGAGAGGACAGACAGAACTATGCAGTTATCCTTAAAACACAGAACATGTAAGCCATGATTGACGAAAATTTAATAAAATACACCTCAAGAATATTCAATCAGAATGAGAACTAATTGGAAATACGCTTTAAAGTGAGGAGAAAGCAAAACCTTTTCAATCAAATCCAAAACATCTTGATTATCTACAAATTCAATGTAGCTCCAATTAATTTTCTCATTTTTGTATTCTTCCTGCTCCATCTTAAATACATGCTGAAATAAGAATAAAAAATAAAATAAAGTAGCTTATAATATCAAGGAAATTTTGAAATAAGGATAGGGCAGCAGAGTCATCAAAAGATAAAAACAAACTGATCATAGCACACCTCATTGAAATGTTGTTGAAGCTTCTCATTGGCAAAGTTAATGCAGAACTGCTCGAAACTAGGCAAAGGAATACGTTTTCAGTTCATTAAAAAGCCACATATGCAATGAGATCACGAGACAATTTGCACCAATAGAGAGGGAGGGAGGGAACAGAGTAAGAGAGGCTACTGCCAAGCAATAAGAGATGATATCACTGTAAAACATAACAATGAAGCTCCAATATAATCAAGAAGATTCAACAACAACATGCATGGAGCATATCTATATATTTGGAAGATACTTGGACTAAATCTGGAGCTAAATTTTAGAGAAATAGAAACCAGCAAATATCCAAATAGCCAGCAAAGCTTAAAGAGCCCTTAAACATAAATAGAAAACCTAATAAACCACCTACTTTGCAACTTTTATGACAGATATGAGCAGACTGCACCATGATCCGAGCCAAAAATTTTTAGCACATATAGATCACCTTTAATGCTATAAGATATGTAAGTTCCTCTTTAAAATTGTTTCAACATATAGATCATCCATGTCATCCTAGGTCTTTCCCTCCATCTACTTCCTTTAACAGAAGTTAAAGTACCTCCCCTTGCTAGAGCCCCATAGATCTTCGTTGCACATTCCTAAACCATATAAATCAATTCTCCATCACTTTGTCCTTAACTTATGCAACTTTAACAAATCCTCTAATATACCAATTTCTCAAGCTATCTATTTTAGTTTGACTAGACATCCATCTTAACATTCTCATTGCTACTAAATTTTCTTTGTTTCCCTAAACCTTCTTCATTGCCCGACATTCAGCTCCGTACGACCTTGCAAGCCTCATTGCTGTTCTATAAAATTTTTCTTTAAGTCACCAAGGTATATGTTTGTAACATGATACCCAAAAAGCACCATGTTACTTCAGCCAACCAATTCTGATCCTATTATATATATCTTCATTTATCTCTTTATTATTTTGTATAATACACGCCAGATAACAAAGTTATCATTTTATGGTAACTCTTGCAGACTTGCATATTGATCTTAATTTGGAACTTCATCTTCATCTCTAATTTCTAAGACTTTGTCCTCTAAAGCTTTCTTCATTGAAATTAATTTAGCATTTTGTATCCTTCTTTCCTCATCAACCAACACTATATCTTTTGCAGATAGCATACACCAATGCACATCTATCTAAATATGAGGCATAAGGTCATTCATGATTAATAAATATATGGACTTAGCATCAATCCATCATGGATAGAAATACATTTCTTGTACCATAACAAACCTTAAAACTTGTCAAAGCTCTAGCATACATATTTTCAATGATTTCAACGAACTATCTAGGGACATCCTTCTTAAAGCCAGCAAATTACCATTTTGGCACTTAATCATAAGTTTTCTCAAGGTTAATAAAGATCATGATTTGCTGTACTGGTCAATACCAGCGCATACCATACTAGTACGTGGTACAGGGGCATCCCAAGTGCTGGTATACCGAACCAGCCCCATTATGGGCACACTAATATAGTAATAGGATGGTTCCAATACGGGGTTTGGTATCCAGATGGCCAACCTTATTAAAAACCATATGTAGATTTTTTTACTTCTCTCTATATTTTCTCTCAATTGTCTAAGTGTGAAGATAGCCTCTGTTTTGACCTCTCGAGCATTAATCCAAATTGGTCATCTGAGTTTGTTGTAGTATTTCTTATCTATGTTCAATTGCCAACCATTACTTAATAAAATGAATCACATAAGTTTGATCTCTATATAAGAGCAATTTTGTACATCATCTTTTTCTTATACATAGGTGCCACATATTGCTGCTCCAGTAAACTGCAAACTTAAGAATAAAATAACAATCTTACTACTTTATGGAGGATGAACTTTGATTGTAAATTAGGTTCTCAGGCTCCCTTTTTTTCATTTTTCCTTTTGAGTGGGGAGTTGGAGAGGGCGGGGGATGGGGAGGGAAGGGGAGTGGTCAAAGTTGGTTTCAAAGCCTTCTAGAGTCCAGCCGGACCTATCACTCAAAATTGGTTTTGAAGTCTCATAGGAATATTGCTAAACTTGAAAAGGCCACATGAAAGCATAGAATCAATGGAGTTGGCTGATTGCTGGAGTTATTCGATTAGTCTAAATTTCTTCTGGCCTTTTCCTCCTTTTTTGCTAATTATTGGGGAGTTATTGATGTTTCCTGACACTAAAACTTGGTGCCCATTTCATGAAATCAGCAGAGTTTTCCAGATACTTATCATATTTTTTAAATTAAAATTTAGGACTTCATGTAAATAGACATGTTAATTTTAAATGTCACAAACACCATACTATCAACTCATGCTAGAAAGATAAGTGTAATGACAACATAGAAGAAAAGCAGTATGTGACAAATAATACCTTTCACAAGACAAAAATTGTATGGCATATATAGGTTCACATCTCTAGACTCTAATCATCAAAAGAAAAATGATGCAATGCTATTATTGTTTACAACATTAAGGCACCATAAATAGTTTATAGTTTAAACTAGATTTTGATCATTCATGACCTGTTCTTTTTAAAGCATTCAAAGCCGTATATGTCCAAAACTCCAATCCGTATCCTAGAATCAACATCTTGTCCAACAGACTTATTAATATGTTCAACAAGCCTGAAAACAGCAGTTGACAGATAAGCAACTGTAAGAAACCTCACAGGATGAAAGGGGAAAAAGGAATATGAAGAGGGCATGCCAGTCAAATAAACGAGCATATACAGTCTTAGCTAAAGCATCACGACTAGCTGCAGCAGCAGCACAGTCAAGTGCTTTGACAATACTTCCTTCACGAGTTTGTATGGAACGTGAAGACAAGGTTGCAAGCAGAAGGCTCTGATCACACCTGATGCACCAAACAAATCAATACGAGAATGGTGAAGGTAAATTCTGAAAAACTCTTAGAACAAAATACATAAAAATTCACTGGATTAAAGAGATTGTGTAGTCACATGAACAGGAGATGCAAGATCCTTGTTATTCAAGAAGAAGAAGATTTGACTTGCTCAAATCAAAGTAGCATTAATATGGAAAAGAAATAAGGCAAACCATTAAAGACCCAATAAGCTCACATATACGCCCCAAGGCATAAGAATAGGTTTCATGGACTCACCTCCTTATGCGATAAACATTTATAAAAATAAAAAGTCTCGCAGGAAAAGGAAACAAGATGGAGGACATAATTGTTATTTTTGTAGCTCAATGCAATACAAACATTGATGAGTTTGTAAACCAGAGCAGTTCAAGTGCACAGGAATTATAAATATATCAAAGAAAAAGATTGACATTAGTCCTGATGCTCCTGTAAAGCTTACAAAAATACAATATTCCAGTCTGGCATGTAGGTCCATAAACCACAATATGTTCGCAAAAATAAACTTTCTGTCCCTCATTTTCAACTAGTTAGGGAACAACTGACAATAGTTCATAGAAGGTCGAATATAAGTGTAAGGTATACAGCTTACAAAAGCCTCTCCTGCTGCATCACATGGACTCTGCATAAGCCTCAAGGAGTTTCTTAGGTGCATCTAATTGTCGTATGAGGTAAATATATGCATTCTAAAGAAAGAAAAAAAAGGTAACCAATAGGATTTTGTAAATACCATCATCAGGAGCTTTAACAACCTCCCAAGTCCCACTATGGTTGGTTAATATAGTGGTCTACAACTAGCATCAATTTTCAACAAGATATTAGCTCATGAAGCATTCCGGAATAATTCTTACAAGGTGTGCAAAATTTCAATAAAATGTAAAACATAAATTGTGGTGAAATTTAGATATAATCAGCAAAACAAATTATTTTCACAATTGCACTGCCATTATCAGGTCAACAAGATGTGTTGTGCAATACCTTGTGGCAGGCCAAATCCTGGAACCTTAGAGCCCCCTTTCTACTTCTTCCATCAAATTCTCTTCTGGTGAGACTGGTATACCGATCCTCTTCGACATCTCCTTGTTAACATAAGAAATCCTCCTGATATAAATGTCTCGGGCACAAATTGCCCATGGACAAACCCTGTTCCATGTCTCTCCCTCTCTTTATCCTTCATCGTGATTCCTCAAATTTACTACCCATATCCTTCCTACTTTTTACACATCCATCTAAACATCCTCATTCTCACAGATCTCCACTTTTTTTTGGTAAGATGGATGTATTATATTAAACTAAATGTGAAGAAATACATCCCCAAGAATATTTTCATGGATCTCTTTCACTACCCAATATTTTGATCCAACCAGAGATCCAGGCTTATCGGAAACATAAACTTTCCATTTATGTCTAAATGGTACAAAGTTATTGAGGCATCCACCAGGTTTGCACTTCAAACTAGGCAAGTACACAGCTTCCAAACATTACATGACCAAAGTTAAGTCATTAGGTTGGATCAAGTTTTGCTTGAAACATCAAGCCAAAATCAAATGGGGATAAACTTCATAAGAATTTTATCAACCTAATAGTCCAGCAAGTTCAGTATGAAATTTACAAGCATAAATGTATGTATAGCACAGGAAAAGGAATTCTTTCATTACAACTAACTTCCAAAAAACTATAATATAGGAAATTCCCTTAGAGTAATCAAATCATGATGTCTCAAAATACATTCTACTGCTTGCAGTAAATTGAGTTTGCTAAGGTTATATTTGCACTAAACTTAAACAGGCTATCCTAACCAAGCCATGATTAAGTGACAATTTTATCAGAACTAAAGACAAGGTAAGTCAAACTTTGGTTATGACTTCAACTTGGGCTAACAAATTTAGCTTGAACCTACTAACCAAGCACAATCCACCTACCATCAGCACATTCTTGATAATACTAAAAAAATAATTCCAACCTCTCCTCTCCCTTCCTTTTCTCTGTCGATCCTCTCCTTTGCTTCCTCTCCCTTCTCTTCGTTGTTCTCTCTCCTTATCCCCTCTCTCCCTCTATTTCCTCCTTCCACCCACCTCCTCGCCCTCATCTTTAATTCATCTTAGTTGTTAGGCCCATTCCCACGACCTTTACAACAACCCATGACCCATTGATCTGTCTTCTATCCATTTCCAAGCATCTTTTTAGTTGTTAGCATCTTTCACCACTGCATCACTCTGCTTCTCTCCTCCCCTTCTTCCCTCTCCTTGTCTTCCTCCCCTCCATCCATCATCCTCCTCACCATCCTATCTTAAAACTTATCTACTAACCCTTCTTATAATCTTCACAAACCTCGCCGCCTTCTTAGGCACATTGCTCCCGTCACCTTTCACCACCCTTTCTCTTATCTCTTCCTCTGCTTTTGGTCTCTTATATCTCCTCCCTCAAGTTGAGTCTACATCAACCTAATTAATCTATCTGCAAGTTTGGATCTAGTATTTTGACTTGTTGATATGTCGAGTTTAACTTCAAGCAATAGAGCTTTCATAGACAAGATTGACATGCTAAACCCCAATCTAATATAGCCATTCTGACCCCCTACATTATATTGTGTAAGCCTAAACCACCTCTAACTATCCCAATTACACAAAGTGCATATTAGTTATCTCTTACTAGTTCATTCGCAATCCATACTGCAATATTATGGATATGCTATAACAACCCAAGACCTCAGCTTAATGGGCTAGTCAAAAGTTATAATTAGAATCCTTGGCCCCTGCTTAAGTGCCCAAAACCTCCCTAACATATACTAGATATGACACTAAATGAGCACCTTCATGGATTTTCACACACTCCCCCCATTTAAACCCTAGCATCCTCACCAAGGAAGGGTCTAATCACAAACATCATGACCAGCTCATGGTCAGCCGTAAAAGGGCCCATGCTATAATAACCCCTAGCTGTATAGGCTATAGGCTAGGTTGGCTCTAATATCATTTGTAATAACTCAAGACCACACCCAGAAAGACTAGCCATAATTTTCTTCCTATTCAGGTATCCAGGACCTCCCTAATGCACAGTTAATGTAAGTAAACACATGGCCATATAAGTCCTCACACACTCTTCCAATATAAGCCTTGATATCCTTGCCGAGCGAAGGGTTTAGTCACAAATACCATGACTGCCTTGTGATCAACCCCAAATGGACCCATGTTGTTACCATATTGACCATAGGATGGGTCGGCCATGATACAAAATGTAATAGCCCAAGACCTCAACAAAGAGCACTAGCAAGAAGCTTACCAATTAGGATCCCTGGCCCTACTTAAGTACCCAAGACCTCCTTAATACACAATTGGTATGGGACTAAACACACTCCTACATAGGTCCTCACATATGCACGACAAAGATTTGAGTCACCAAGAAGGACGATTCTTAGAGTTTATAGTAGAGGAGCAAAATGAAGACAAGCATAACTAATATAGCAACAAGAAAACACTTAAACAAGTTGGCAATAAACAAAAGATGTAAATATATGGCCCATCATATAATGGAACATATAAATCCTATAGCCATCCTAAAAATTGTTGGAATAAGACTTGTTGGATATATTAGTTTAATAGTGAAGTAAACCAAGAGTCATCTACAAAAGAAATACGAAAAGACATCCAAGACAATGACTAGGTTCTTATAACACGAACAGCTACACTAGCTAGTGTCGATCAAACAAAAAGCTCCTCACTAGGTGAGGGTTGTTAGTAACTTAGTATTATTGAACTAATCAATCCAAGATAATACTTGGCTTGCAACATATTTGAAATTATACGAAGTCCACAAGTTGCTATAAAAAGGTTATTTGTCCCAATTTCTACTACATTTCAACATTTTGACCAAAAAAAGAAAAACAGAGAGAGAGAGAGAGAGAGAGAGAGAGAGAGAGCATGTTTTAAGAGTGAAGTACAATCATCAATCAATTCTACCAGACAGCATGGAATGGCTTAACTAGTCCATGAAAATGGTAATCACTTGAATATGGATGAGTAAGTCACTAACATAAACAGTTCAGCAGCCATCTGAAGGTGAAAATTAGACTTTGCATCCTTTATGATGGATGAATCATGTTCTTTTCCAGGTGAAAACTCAACATTTCCAAGATGAAGGATAGCAGCCAAGGTGCGAAATATAGCTTCCTGATAAACAGAAAAGATAAGTGACATTATGAGACATTTTCCAAGAGGACGGTAAAGAATAACCTCTAATTCTGGAGTAGTTATGATGCAAAAAAACATTTAAACCTGATCAATAAGACTTAAACCAACAATATCCATTGCTCTTCGTGTCTGCAAATATTCTTGTGCACTGCTTACTCCATCTATCTCATATGTTTTGCTCTGATTCAAGTAATGGAAGTTGCTTGGGTGGGCAAGCTTGTACCTTTCTGCATCCTGGAATGTGAAATTTGTAAGCTTAAAATCACCTCTTGACAATGTACCAGCCACAATATGACCACTAACAATGGAAAGATATAACTGGTTATCCTAAACTAAAGCAGAAGTGCTCTTCCACATCAAACAAACAGCACAACCGTCTTGAACAACTTTGCTCATTTAATAACAATAATATGCAAAGATTCTTGATTGATGATTAGAGAAAAATGTTATATCATACTAACAAGACTAAACTAACAGTGTATCTGGACACACAATAATACCATGATATTTTTATAATTTCTTAATTAATCTACAAGTTACTGTTCTGTAATACCAAGTTTTTGGTTATGTAACTCCCAGGTCTAGGTTTTCTCTCTCCTTAATTTAAAAAAAAAAAAAAAAATTAAACCATCTCTTTTAACTACCAAACATCTCCTAATAGTATTTCAGTTCTCAACATTCAAAAATTTTGATTCTAGGAGAAGGATAGAATCATGAATTTGAATATAAAAACATGTAAACATAATCCGAGAGGGAAAATACCAACATTTGCATACTAACTCAACCAACCAAATGTAATTTCAATTTCTCCCAAATAGCTCGCACAAGCAACCACAGCTTTTTTTTTGTATGAGTATTTTCAGGTTTCCTTTCTTATTTGTTCTTGTTACAAGTGAAACAAGTTCAAACACTGCCAAGATTTACAAAGAATTAGTAATGTGATCCCAGATGAAAATGAGAAGTTCCAATGAGCTTTTACACCTTTATTTTGTGTCATTAAGAGACAAAAGCGGTAGGCTAAGACTCTAACTTTAACGAATCAGCTTCCATTCCATTAACAAAATTCATTGTATACTTCCATTTCTGGAATGCAAATAATCATTTTACAATATCCAAGGCCCCATGAATTTGAATTCACAAAGTTTGGTTGGTTTGGTCAATTTTGTATCTAAGTGCATTTATGTCTAATGACAGTAACATAAGAAAAATTTTACTCATCTATTCATTCGTTTTCATTTATTGATGAACCAATATCACTTGATGGGCATCACATATCACTTTATGTGCATGAAATTCCATACCGCATCACACCATCTAGAACATGGCATATCATACCGTACTGATATGGTACCGGTATGGTGTGTCATACTATGCCAAACCATATACTGACACTGTAATAGGATAGTACCAGTATAGGATCCGGTACCGAGACAATGAACCTAACTTCCAATTCAATTCTAAAACAAGGACCATACAAAAGCATGATTCTGATCATTGTAAGTTTGTAACATTATTTGACAGTAGAAAGTTCTTTTCTTCTCTTTCTCCTTTCCGTAAGAGAAATAGGAAGAATATTCCCTGTAACAAGTTATAGCTTTGACCTTATTAAGAATTGAAGATTCCACTCTTCATTTTGATAGGACCATTAATATTCAGCTTAATCCTTATTTTAAATCACATATCAATTTAAGGCTTGATAAGTTCAGAATAAGATTAAATTACATTAAATCAATTCGAATTTTGACACTAAAGCAACTTGTTATGTGAATAATTATGATCAACAACAATGAACAGGGCAATATGATGTGCTAATGATATGAACAACAATGTGGTGGTTTGGCCAATCAACTAAATCAGCAAAAATAGCAGAGGATACAAGCTTTGCTGGCTTTTATGGATAAGAGCAAAATGATCAACTTTGAAAATCCTAAGAAAGCAGAATGATTATATTTAATAATTTAGGAGGATCAACTGCACCTATTGGAGAACTATCTAGTACTCATCCAATACCATGATTTTCTGATAATTTGGAGACCCTAAAGAAAGAAACATATATAAGCAAGGTGAACAAAAGTTGGATCAAAGAATGCCATAGAGGGACGAAGTTTATAGTACAATATGGAGGAGCTAATATGATACTATGAAGACCCTAAAAGAATAAAGCTTCTAAAAGCAGGATGAATAGAAGTTCGGTCAACAAAAGGGTGTCAAGCTGCTATAAAAATTATAGCACTACCTAAAAGAGGTATATGAAGATTGTATGGAGCAAGGTTTTAAACCATATGGGATGGGGGCATCCTGGTTTCTCTATAAAATGAGGCACCCCGTGTCCCACATTGTCCTGTAGCTGTCCAATCAAGTGTCTCAGTAGGTACCCTCTATCTCTCTCTCCTTCTTACTTCCTTTTTTTTCATTCTTTCTTTCATTTCTTCCTTCTTTCCTTCCTTTCCTTTCGTTCCTTTTCTTCTTCTTTCCTTCCTTCTTTCCTTCCCCTGCTGCTTCTTTCCTTTCTTTTTCTTCTTCTTCTTCTTTCTTTCCTTTCCACCTTTGTTACCTTCTTCTTCATTCCTTTCTTTCTTCCTCTCTTTCTTTCTCTTGGTTTCTAGCCGCATTATTAAGAAAAATAATCCAAGTGAATTGAGACTTCAAGAGCCCCGAGAAGGCCTTCTACACGGATCAGGAGAACAAAGTCCCAACCTCCCAAGGCCCTTCCTTCCTGGACTTGGAGTCTCCCAACCCTTGTCATCCATGGGATAGATGGTAGATCGGTGGATGTCCCACATGAGACAAAGGTGTGATGAGCGAGATGCCATGCACAGGTGGGTTTCAAGGTCCTGCCCCCATCATAGTTCATCTTTTCTCATAAGAACATGTTAAGATGCCCAAAATGCTTCCCATCCTACCAAGATTTGAAACCATGGTATGGTCTTATCAAGAGACTACTGCAATAAATATTCATCATCATCTTCTGGGAAGATAGCCAAAAAAAACCACGTTTAACCTACCTAATATCCAGATCTCAAAATGAAATCATCGCAGCAGAAGCAAACTCATGCAATATAATTGCAAGATGGCATATTTACACACCCGACTAAACATTTTGAATCTCGAGATGTAGTTGCAGCAAGGCAATATACTGCAAATTGATGGTGGCAAATTTGTGTTCGTTTCAGCATGCCAATTTTGAAGTAATAAGTGTACATGTCTTAGGTAAGAGAATACCAGTTTTTGAGCATACTTACAACCTCTAACAATACTTATGATTGAGTATGTTTAGCATATATTTATAAATTAAAAGATTGAATTAAAATATGATGACATAAATGGTGTTGAAGTTTGACAAATTCAGAGGTAGATTTAGATAATTTTTTTCTTTTCTTATCTTAGGCCACCAATCAATCTAAAAAGTCATAATACTAGTTCGGAGAGGGGGAGAGAGAGAGAGGATGTGGTGTGAAAGAAGGGAGGTAGAAGAGATCTTACACTGATCCACAATCAAACCAAATTTAAAACATGCAAAAAACTCCTTATGTTCCTCTAAGACACTTATTGGGCAGGTTTTATTCACTGCAAAAACATTCCACAGCCAAATGGAATGGAGATTTGTGTTTCTTGTGTCTTCTTTCTCCTTTGACTTAAACTTCAGAGTTAAGAGATTGTGCAGGCATTTATTATTGAAATCATGGAACAACATCATGACAGATGATACCTATGAATTAGGTTTAATAAAATATACTCCAGCCTAGAATAGCCTTTATATTATTCTACTGATGGGATATGTATACTTTTGACTCAAAATCAGATCATGGAGATGTTTGATGTCTTTCATCAAGACTACAGTATAGGATATTCTTTATGAAAATTTGTCAATTGGAGCCAATAAGCTTAAGAAAAGGACTTGTACGGTAAGACCACTCTTAAGAGATGATGATGGATTTATAATATAATTCAGTTCAGTTGATTTAAGATATGTGTCATAGTGAACTCCAAATTTCATGATTTGACTTTTCACCCACTAAACATTCCCCTTTCAATTTGTATCAAGGGCCAATAATCACACATTCATCATGACTAACACCAAAAACCAGAAGTTGATGTAAAGAACAGATAATAATATGTGCAAGCAAAGTCATTTAGAACAGACTAATCTCTGCCTTGGCACATCTTCAACAAAAATATGCGGTTATAAACACCTTAAATAAGCAGATTCTTCGGAAACATATATCAACTTGCTAGGGGAGCACAAATAGTTATGGGCTGCAAGACTAACAAAAATTTATTAACCTGCCATGTATGGGTGAACAAGAATGTAGTCCATGATTAAAAGTAAGTAGCGGCCACAAATACTGGGGATACACAACACAATAATATTTACCTTTCCAAAAGCACATAGCTGATAGAAACAGTGGTAATTCCTTTCAGGATCTGTAATCTGCACAACACGAGATCTTTCCAAAAGGTAGGTTCTAATTGCAGCACCAGAAATTCTACCACTTCGATCAAACTGGATTTCGACAAACTTCCCAAAACGACTGGAAAAAAGAAAGAATAGCGAAAATATCAACATTAATAATAACTATGAAGAAAACTAAAACTGCATATATGGTATAGGACTTTACATTCAAACATATCGCTATGCACAAGAGACTAGAACAAAAGAAAAAAGAATTTAAAAGACACTACAAAAGAAACTTTCCAAACAGCAGAAAACAACAAAAACTGAAGAGAATTAGAGCTGATGCTAAGTAGGAAGAAAACTTCAACTGCATTCCTGGTGTAGTGTATAATATCCTGACAAACCATTACATATGCAAGAAAATAGATCAAAGAAAATAGTCAAAGACATTTAAGTTTTGAAAGATTTGATGGAAGAAAATTGAAATAAAACCTCTTCGATAGTCAGATTATGTGAAAACCATATCGAATTAAAAATACAAATTAGATAAAAGGAAAAAGCACAAGGATGAGACATTCAAAAAATTTTTATAGAATAGAAATACAGAAGCTAGTTAAAAAAATAATAATAATGATAACTAATGAAGGGTAAAAAGGGCAATATTGCCACATGATGGCACCTCTCCATACACCCATTATTATCATCAATAGACTAGGGCCTTTGTCCCATGGAGACCACATAATATAAAGGTTTGCACTCAATATGAAGCAGTTGTAATGCATCCAAAACCACCTAATTCAGAGCACATACCCAAACTGCCACTAGAAAGCAAGACAATAATACAAAGGTTTGCACATCAATATGAGCCAGTTTTAATGTGTCCAAAACCACATAATGGACTTAAATAGATCAATATGCCATGAATGCTAAAGTCACTAATATAAATGATGTAGAAGTTGTGGTGGGACTTTGCATGAGAAATTTAAAATGCACACCCTCCTCACCTATAAGCACCATGATAGAAAAATAGCTGTCAGCAAAGCAAGGCCAACTGCCTTTTTATGAGAAAAATAAAATGCTAATAAATAAGTGTTGAGTAAATAAACTGCTTGGCATAGTAAAATTCTAAAATGAACACAAACCTGGAATTATTATTTCTAACTGTTTTTGCATTACCAAAAGCCTCTAAAAGTGGATTTGACTGCATCAAAACATAAGAAAGCAAGATTAACTTTCAAAAAATGGGTCAAAAACAATGTGTCTAATTGCGAAAACAACAGATGAATTCTCAGTAAACTTGTCCATGATGGTGTGTAGCACTCACTTCCAAGACTTGTTGCTCGACTGTTCGGTCATCACCAACAGCCCGACCACCAACATATGTTAAGTATTGCATAATAAGCTTCGTCGTTTCAGTTTTTCCGGCCCCACTTTCTCCACTGACCAAGATAGACTGGCTGCGGGTGTCCTTCATCATGGCCCTGAAACAAGAAATAAGAAGTCAGCCAAACCACCATGCAGAATAATATGGGCACATATGGAGCATTATACTACAACCCACCTGTATGAAGCATCTGCTACAGCAAAAACATGCGGACTTAACTCCCCAAATCGAACACCCTTATACTGCTCCATCATGTGCCCATCATAAAGATGAGGAAGCCTTGTGAATGGATTAACCGCAATCAGGATGCTTCCTGTGTATGTCTATAGAAAGTGTAGATGTCAAAAACTATGTACAAATGAACATTAGAGAAGAGTACAAATGAACATTAGAGAAGAGAGAAAGGACGATGGAGTAATGTGGGCATGGCATGATTGCTCCATCATAAAGGAATCAAGACATGCACAAACATGCATGCATGCATGCATACATGCACAAACACAGAAACACAGAGATAGATATGTAGTTTATGCTTGTATGTTCAGTTTCCTCATGCTTTGAGAGATCCCTTTAGTGCATAAGATGAATCTTCAGATATCTCATATTCTCATTTGAGTTGTACCTTCTCAGCTATGAATGCTCAAGCTCATTTCATAAGCCACTTAAACTATTTTCAAGACAAGCCTAAGATGTGGTTTATATTTGTCAGCGAAGGACTAATCAATCTGAGCCTTGACATAAAGATTATAGTTGGCTCTTTTCCTAACAAAACAGGCTTCGATGAGCTCATATCTAGCCAAGTTCGAAAAAATCATTAGCAGCTTATTTATTTGAATCCCTAACTATGCACGGGTCACCTTTGAGCCAGAAGACTATATGGAGTTGGTTGCACATTGAGTTCCTGGAAAAACTCAGTTGTTTTGATTGTGAATCACAAGGGTTCGTCAAACAAGTTAAATGAAATGGCTTTTTTTGTAGGGAGAGAAAATTTGACCCTCCACTTGTGCTGGTATAAGTACCCTCATATAGAATGAGTTAGGGCATAATCATATAACCAACATCTTCCAGAAAGATAATTTACCTTTACACATATTAGCTACTATTATTAATGCAATTCTCAAACAGAGATTATAATCGCATGCAAGGAGAACATGGCTAAGGCCCATGTCTTAGTGAAGTGGTATGCAGTTGGGCATTTTAGGAAATGGGTGTATGAAGCAGGATGTGCAATAAGTATAATTTCCCTGTAACATTATTAAATTGGCCATCAACAATTTCAAAAACCCAACACAAACTAAGCTTAATTCAAATTTCAAACAAAAGACATGAAAATGAATCCAAGAATCGCTTACATATATATCATTGAGAGCGTATCTCCTTGAGAGGTTATAAAGAACTCCCGGCTCGTTAAGATACGTCAATTTGGTCATATCATCCACTCCTCCAAGATCTGCCTCCGGATCCCTGGGCAGCAATTTCTCGGGAGAGGTCGTGATCTTCAAACAATCAAACAGGAATACTCAAAGATCATATAAACACCAGATAAGTCACCCTAAAATATAAAAAACACGAACCTTCTTTCCTTGAGAGGTTGTCACGACCACGGATTTATCTCTGACATCAACCACCTCCGCCTCCGCCCAGGCGCATTGCTTGTCTTCCACCCACACCGCCGCGCCTCTCCGGTAGCTCATTTCCAAGTTTTTCAACAAAAGATCTCCTGGGAACCTAGAAATCTCTCAAGAAATGGCGAATCCAAGAAGATCGGACCAAAAACCGGCCCTTGAAACGTCTATTACCTACACCACCGGACCCTTGAAACGTCTATTCTTTCAACAAAAAGATCGCCGGAACCCTATAAACCGCGTAAGAACAGGCAAATCCAAGGCAGAGAAACGAAGAAAATGGTTTATCAAAACGCCTATCAACCCACACCCCGGGCATTCCCGATAGCTCATTTTCAATCCATTCAACAAAAGAACGATTAAAAAACCCGGAAATGGCTCAAGAAGTGACGAATCGACAGCAAATACTCTAAAAGTAGGAGAACAAAGGGACTCTACAAACAGAGGAAAAAGAGAGGAAGGAGGAGGGTTTTCTCTCGTTTTAATCTTCGCTGCCCTCAAAATTTCTAAAAAAAAATGGTGCGAGTGCCGAGAGGGTGGCATTCACGGTGGCCCGCCCTTTATACCGACGCTGAGATCCTCCGCTTAGGTTTAACGGTGATCGGTGGCCAAACCACGCTGAGGTCTCGAGCGGCGTTTCTCTCTGTCAATGGTGGAGCTTCTCCAAGGCTAGCGATGGTGCGGGCACGCGGTAACCGAAGGCGAAACGCTCGTTCGAACTTCAGGTTTTTTGTAAACTAGCACCCCCGCCTTTCAAATAAATAGCGAAAATGCAAAAAGAGTCTTTTCGTCTTTTTAGTTGAATAATCTGATTGTAATTTGGACGAAACTATCTGGACCGTTCATCCAATCATGGATCTTTTCTGATCCTCTAAAGCAAGAATGTTGAGCGTTGATTGTCATACGTGATAGGGTGGACGGACGATTTTACCCTCGGGGGCTTCCGCCTCGAGCCGGGTGGGGTAGATTCGGGGCCCAGCGCGCATGGCGGTTTTGGTCACGTGCACGGCGCGCGAGAAAACGGATACGATACGAATTATATGGAGAGTCGATCGAGACCGTCTGATCGGACTCTCAAAGGCAGTGGAGTTCTTCTGTAGCATCAGATGGCTGACGTTGTTTGCATATCACCTGCGATGGATCCGAGACCCCTGGGTCCCACTTTGGTCTCGAATTTCTGGAACTGCCGCCACCTGTCAACGACGGATGCAAACGTGGTTGGAAAATTGCACTGCGCTTTGAAGCGGTGATGGCGCGGGCTTGGACGGCTGGATGTGTGCGGTAAGATCCGTGGACCCACATGATGCGTTTTAGATGGGAAACCTTCCGCGATGCGAAGGACAAAAAAAACCAGCTTAGTTGGTCAATACTCCCTATCATCAAATAAAAATGCAATTCATGGTTGGATGCACAACGATGCCCTCGCTTTTCGTTATAATGCAATTCAAACAACCCACAGAAGTCCTTCAAATATCTTTACTTGGTACCTAAGTATAATAAATAATCAGATTTTCATAGAAATTAGACTAAGTTTTATCATTTGGGAAATCATAGATGAAGACGATGGTTCTTCTTTTTATTTTCATATTTTATTCCTTAAACTGCTTTAATATCTTTATATCATATAAGCACAATCTATTAATAAATTCTTAAAGAAATTAGATTAAATTAGATAATTTGGGAAGCCATGGTTGCTATTGATCTTTTTATTTTCAAATGAATTCTTAAAAGTTATTCCATGAATCACATTCTCATTTTTGGTGATAAAACCAACCATGTCTCTTTGACCAAGCTGTGGAAGCTAGCATAAGAGAGAGCAATTCTATTTACTCAGGCACCGTGTGGTTGCAGTATGAGAAAAAGTTGAATTGATATTGATATACCTCCTTAAATCATTATTCCAGAGGTTCATTCTTGTTTTTCCTTGACTATAAATTATACTAGAATTCTTGATTATGCAGTTTGCTTGTTTTAAGGGAATATGGTGTATCACTGGAATTTTTTCATCAAAAAAACATATATTATTGGAATATATATAGTATCTGACTTCATATCAACAATGTCTAGGTCTTATTTCTATGCATTTAATTTTTTAATTTCCATGAAATCTAAGTCTTAGTGTGATAACATATGATAAGTAATAAATATTGATTCATGGACACACATATAATTCACTTTCATTTTATCATTCAAAATTACCAATTTGTATGGACCACCAGATATATATTTTGTTGTCCACTCTAACTTGCTGGCACTCACAGGACTATAATCCAAAATCACAATAAATCTATCATTTTGGCAGCTAAATTAGCATCAATGATTATCAGAAATACCTATATTACAATAGTATATTAGTATTTATTTATTACGATTTCATGATAATAGATGATGTCTCTCAAAAGATACCAAAACTAATTTCTAATATAAATTTATGTTTCCTTTAAAATAATTTAAATAAAATAAAATATTTTTTTTAAAAAATATTATTATTATTATTATTATTATTATTATTATTATTATTATTATTATTATTATTATTATATTATATATATATATATATATATATATATATAAGCCTACAATTGTATCATTCTTCCACATGAAATATGTGTCGTATACCCACCACTTAGAATTATGTACGCTGACACTACGTGCAAGATAAATATAGAATTCATATTGGCTTTTTTGACCATTATGGCTTGATTGGTTCAGCTAACTAGTCATTTATTCTGTTTTGGGTTAGTCACTCCTGTGATTAGTTAAAATCAAGGAATGGCTTTAGAAGCCTGATACGGTCAATATAATTGTCCCATCTCTCCTTTATCTCCCTATCTGTATGGTCTAGATGACTACTGCAATAGTGTTCAGATTCGGCTAGGACTGCAAATGGATCGGATCGGATCATATCATGTATGACCTCGATTCGATGCGATTTCTTGATCGGATTTTAATGTTGGATACAGACTCAGTCCAATTAAAAATTAGATTGAATTGGATCGAATTCATGATCAAAAAATTTGCTTCATTGAAACTTTTGAATTAGATCGGATCCATGTATAATCCGATTCCAATATAAAAATTTTAGATCCGATTCGAACTCAAATTTTGATCGAACTCAATTCAATTCGTATAATAAACTAATATATGCAAAATTTATGATTAAAAAAAAAATTCATGGCTCTTAATTTATAAATAATTTTTTAAAATTTTATAATTAAATTAAATAAAATTTTTAAAAAATAATAACGCTACAAAAATATTTAGAATTTCAATCTTACTTTATTAATTTTATAATTTATATATTAAATTTAATATTGAATTCAGATCAGATCGAATCGAATCTAAATTCAGTGACTCAGAATATTGAATGGATGTAATTTTAAAATCCGGCCCGACTTCATGAATTTTTTAAAATAGATTGGATTAAATTTAAATGGATTGGATTGAATCGGATCATGGATCAATCCAACCCATGTCCAGCCTTACCTACTGCCTGCACGGTTCGCGGGAAGAATCATTGCATATACCTTGGAAAAAAAAGTACAAAGCAACACGTTCACCTTATGGGAACAAATCTTTATCTAGACCGCCTCGGAAGGCGTGCCTAAAAACCCTCTCTGCATTTTGCTTGGCTTTCCTTTATTTATACTTTCTCATACAAAGGCTCCAGGATTTATGTTTCTTCCATCCCTTAAGCAGGGTTAGATCACAATGGAACTCTCGCCTGAGTCAGGATTCCAAGGTTAGGTCACAGGATTCAAACCTTCAACCTTCTCCATGATATCAATCAATCAAACTCACCGGGCTAAGCACCAATTACTAATATAATTAATAACTCAACCTGCCAGGCAATCAATTTTAGTTATTATTATAGGACTGTGTTGACACGTAAATACTGAACAATAAATATAAAAATAAACTATAAAAAAAAAATTTGAGATTTTTATTTATTATATTTATATTCGTTAGTTTGTAAAATCTACACTCGCGTAAACAAACGGCGTTAGTCAAACCGTTTATATAATATAAAGAGATAAAAATACCACTGAGGTCTTTCTTATGTTTTTAATCTTTTAATGAGGCTTCCTCGCCGAGCTCAAATCCATTTCAGTGCTGGACCTCGCTGATACTGCCGCCTGCATCAAGTTGAGTTCGCTCACCCTCTCTGGCAACTCCATTGGGATCCCTCCCACCAGGAAAAACCCCTCCATGGTTGGTTTTCACTGGAGACCCTCTACCTCTCCTTTAACAAGATCTCCGATGAGGCCGACCTCCGACCATTGCTCTCGAGCCATGGCCGATGTCAATGATATGCTTTAACAAGATCTCCTTTAACCATCCTTGTTTGTTCTAGTCGAGTGGCGATCTTACACGGAGACTTGACATGCTTCTAACAGTATATGGCATTGTGGAGGTGACCCTTGAGTCCATTATGGCTTTGTCGCTCCTCCATGAGATAGGTATAATCGTCAATGATGTCCTCGATTTCAAACGTTACTTCCCTGACCTGTTTCATCCATGTATCTGCAAGTTGGTTGCTGTCTTTGTTTGTGTCTTGAGTACCAGAGGAAGGCAGTGAAAAACTCGGGCTCCCTCGTGACCTCGAGTACTTTTGATTGAACTTTTGTCAAATGCTAAACCAGGAAGTCAGCCTGTTTAAATGCTCCCTGTACCATGGTATTGGTGATCTTGTGGATCAAATAAATGATGGCAGCCTCTGCCATACTGCACCTACGTCCACTATCTTTTTACCCTTTGAGTGGAAAAAGGAGGAAGCAATAAGCTTCCCCCTATTTTATTTATATCAAAATATTTATAATGCAAGATTACACTAGTGCGAGCTGTTCAAGGGGGCAATTCGCTCGCAACATCCAAAGTTACTTAGCAAGAATGAAAAAAGCCCAAGGAATTTTCGTGCCAGCATAATATTTTGAAATCTGTCGAGCTGCCCTATCCGGCATAAAGAGATCTGAGGTAGCTAGCGTGGCTGCTTAATGCGACGAGGCCGGACTTGTGAGAATGAATACAGCGGCATCCGGATTAATCTTGCTTTCGTGTAGGCAAAGCTATCGGATTTTGCAGGATGTAGTTGAGACTGTCGGCTCTCTCGATGATGGAATCGTGGGCGGTTGGATTTCGACGAGATTGCAGCAAGCACGGCTGGATTCTCAGAGGAATGGAGATCGAGTTACCAATCTTGCAGGGTGGAGTTGGTAAGAAGCGTCGCATCTGCCTCTCTAGCTCCTTCGTCGCCCCCTCCTGTGCCGAGGTCTGCTCCCTCAACCGGCGCCGCCTTTTCTCCTGCATCCGCGGCTACCTCGCCCTCTGCCTCTTCGCCGTCCCCAAGTCCTCCAAAACCTCATCCAGCCACGCCCCCTTAACGACCACCACCGTCCCGGAAACCCATTCCTCCCTCCACCGGCCGCTAGTTATTAGCGATGAAGATAAATGAAGGGAATTTGGCTATTTTGTTATTTAGGGTTATTTTTTCTCATTTTATAAATTACAGTGACGTGTCATTTGAATTCCATTTAATAGTAATGATTTAACTGATGGCATGGATTAAAATATAGTTTAAAAATAAACCTCAAGAATGTAATAATAATTTTTTTAAATTATTAGATGTAAGTATAATTTATATCTAAAATTTTTTTTATAATTTATTCTAAGTATAACTATCCGTCTAAGATCCAAATTTATTCGACTTGGAACTAACTCACAGTAGAGTAGCTTTCTAAATCATCTACTTATTATGGCACCGGTAGGGTGGAGGTGTAAGCTATCTTCATTGAAAAAAAAGTCATATAAGGAGGACACTATAAAAGATCATATGGGATGAATTTCATAGCTTGCCACATTTTTTTTAATATCAATTTAAAAATCAAATTTAAAAATCAAATTTTTTTACTAATAAATTTATTAATCTCATAATTAAAAAAAATAATATTTTTTTTTATTTTTAATATATATATTTTAACGATACATACTATATGACCATATGATATACACTAAATAAATTAATTACCAAGTCAATACATACTTATAAATAAATCAATATATAGTATCTAGAATATCGAGCTCATCAATATATAGTATATATATAGCCAGGTGATATATATTGTAAGCTTTTTTGATACATACTCAGCAACAACCTAATATATACTTATAGATAAATAGATACATAGTTTATTGAACTTAGTATTTACCAATACATAATATATGATATATATATATATCTATAGCAAAATATCCATTCAACATCCTAATATACATATCTAGATAAAGTGATATATAATTTTTAGAACATAACACTCATCGGTGTGCAACACATAATCAAATAATACATGCTAGACAACTTATTGATATATACTGTAAGCTTTTTTTAATACACACCCAGTAATGATTTAATAAATACCTACTATTGGAGATAAATCTGTGCCTGCTGAAGTTTGGCTAGAAATCTGACTCTTGATCAGTTTCATCCGAGTGCAACTATAACAACTGAACCTCCAACCGTAGAAGTATTCGAACTCTAACTTATTCTGAGATGGCCGACCTTCAACACTGCAGTTAAATGATCCAATTGGCCGAAAAGGCCAATTCTGGATTCAACGAGGTGTTACGAATTTTTTCTTCAGACGAACATGAACAGTTAAAGCTTCTGCCCTAAGGTGGTTGGCTAGGTATCTGGCTCTTATGCATCCCATTCGGTCGAACTCCTTCTAGCAACCTGCGTGGCTCCATCCGGACGAGCTTCCTTCAGTTCTCCTTTACAGAATCTTAGTCGAACTTCTTCCAAACTGCCCCCTGGATGAACTTCAGCATTGTATCATTGTTCGTCGGTGGATAACCCCAAGAATGGCCAAACCTCAAAACAACGATAGAGCCATCGATGTTTTGATTGTGCTCGCTCATTGCGACCAGCAATTGATACTTGATCCAGCCAAACTTTCCTTCCGATCAAACTCCTTTCAGACTCCTTCCAGCCATCCAAAAGGACCACGGTATATACCTACAACATAGCGAATGGAAGCCAACGCACGATCAATCTTGAGAATCTCTGAACTCCTCTGGAACAACAACATCCAAGAGCCCTTCATTGCCTACAACTATCCCATCCGAACTTCGGCTGTCAAATCTCAAGCAGATCAGCACGTCACGATAATGGATACCACTTTTCGTAATAAACTTCACGTGGCTTCGAACAGTCCACTACTAGATAGTTATGGCTGTCACTCTTAATTTATTACAGGCTCTGCTTATAAAAGAGATCCTCCAGATACATTTCAAGGAGGGCTCTTTCTTCTTTTTCATAACTCTGCTACTTTCTTTCTTTTCTGAGCACTCCATTTCTATTGGTCGGAAGAGCTAACTTAACCATCAGAGGATCCTACCAGAGCCACCACTCTCGACTCCGATCAGGACTTATCTTGCATGTCCATGATGGTGATCTCATCTTCATCGGCTCCAGCAAACTTCAGCGTCTAGCAAAACTTCATACTAACACCTATAGATAAGTTGATACATAGTTTACCAAACTTAATATTCATCAATATATAATATATGATCAGTTGATACAGACGCAGTAAAATATTCATTCGATGTCTCAATACATACCATTAGGTAAAATGATATATAGTTTCTATAAACTTTTACATGCAAAAATCTTAGAAAAAAATTTTGGAAGAGGAGAAATGGACTGGAGGAAGACCTCGTAGATAGGAAAGATGGTATGTGAGGTTTGGAAAAGAAAAAAAAGATTCAGAAGGAAGACCTTATGGATTGAAAAAATATCTTGATGAAAAAAATAATGAATGGAAAGGCTTAATGAGAAAAAAATAGGATATGAACGATCATGAAAGATCTCTTTTAGGAGTACATTTTATTTTCTTTTTTTAATTATTTTAATTATGAAACTAACATATTTCATTAGTAGAAAAAATCTAATTCATATTTAATTTATATATATATATATATTTTAAGATGTTAATATATATATATATGTATTTATGTATGTATGTATGTATATTGGTATGTATTTCTCCTGATCTCCCCACCTGAGGTCGGCCCCCGAGAGAGATGTGGCTAGAGCTCTGCCCGATCACCTGCAAAAAAGTCCTCATCGGGGTATTCTTTGGTGAGGATCCTTCGACGCTCAAGTTATGAGATGGAGAACAATGAGAGAAAAAAATATCAAAAAAATGAGTGCTTCCCTGAAGAGTCCCGGAGTCTCTTTATTTATAAGAAAAAAATTGGAGTCGTATCCATCTCGGACTCTAACGACTTTCTGAATTTATCGCTCCAGATTGATTTGAAAAAGTCTTTTTTTTTAGAGAGATGGGATCACGAGGGACTTCTTCTTTATCTAGACTTCTCTAATTTGAAAAGAGCATGGCTCTGACGAATAGTGATACCTCGATAATGGATGATCAATAACCGATCGTCCAAAATCGATCGATAATATACGAGCAAATAGTAGGTCGTCTGAACATTGATCGGCTAGGATCGACCAATCTTGGATAGATCGGCTATGGGTAGATTTTCTCTGATCAACATGGAGTTCTTTGATGATAGCTCGGTCGGATACGACCTATGGCAAACCATCAGTGAACCAATAGCTTGCCATAGCGACCAATTAGGGGTGGCCAAGCTATCATGATAGGTCGGTTAAGATCGAGGAATATCCGACCGAGGATGGGCTATAGCCGACCAACAGTGGAACACTCCCGAACATCGTCTGGCTTAGGCCAACCCATCGTGGATCGTGAATGAGTAGCCTCTCTGATTTTGTGTGGATGACCTATCAGAATAGATCAGTAGCCGATGCATATTACGCCGAGACCGAGCTATGGCTACTCCACAACAGTTGTCCTCCACTTTCAAGGTCGAGCCTTCAGTACATCGGTCGAAGTGAGTTATCTTTTCGAAGCCGAGGCCTATCTCCCAGACGAGATCATGTTGCCACATGTTGGAGATCGATGTCTTGATGAGGTCGGTAGAAGTCCAACAGCCATCAAATCCATTAATCTAGGTCCATCTATCTTGACCAATTGGTGTTTGACACTTGGCGAAGATCCAAAAGGGTTGGCGAATCGATGGTAGATCGGGACCGTTCAAGATTCATATAAATAGGGTTTAGCGTGATCCTAGTTTTTATTATTGCTGTTATTTGAAGGGTGAACTCTGGTACTTTGTGCGTGTGAGGGAATAGCTCAGACGAAGCCAAGCTATCATCAACCTCGTCCCCCTTGTTGCTCGATCTCCTCACGTTTGTAGGTTAGTTTTGAGTCAGTTGAGTCTATCCCAAACTTCCTAGAGTTCGGATGACCATTCAGGTGGGGATCGTGGGTCCGAGGTAGTTGGTTCCTCGGATAGGTTCGAAGAATGCGAAACTCCGGACTATGGCCCTTTTAGGATAAATTTCGTCATCACCTCGGAGGACTTAGAGTTCATAAAGCTAAAGTACCAAGTTTCTGATGACTTTAGGCTAGAGATCGTCGATCCTAGAGAGCGCGTAGCTCTTCCTCGTCCAGACCATATCAAGATTTACGAGGAATCCCTGAAGGCCAGCCTTAGGTTGCCATTCCACTTCTTGGTCATTGAATTTCTGAATTTATATAGGATTAGTTTTTGTTGCTTGGTGCCGAACTCCTGGCGATCGATTTTAGACTTTTTTACATACAGTCTCCTTCTCGAGATCGAGCCTATTTCCCATCTTCTCCGAGCTTGCTTCACACTAAAGGAGCATGCTATAGAGATCGGATGGTGGTACGTCTCTCCTCGAAAAGGGCATTATCTTTTCTGAGGTGCTCCTTCTTTGGTACATAACTGGAAGGAGCATTTTTTCTTTATTTCGATCGAGCAACCTTAGAATTTTAGCACATCATGGGGTCGACCTCTTAAGTTGGCCGTCAGGCCTCCAACGTTGTTCGATGTCGAGGAGGAGACTTTAGATCGGATCTTTGGCGTCGCTCTCCTTCCGTTGTCCAAACTTCTAACCGAGGAGAACTTGTTCAAGGTCAGACTGATTTTCACTAATCCAAAAAGTAAGTGATGTTTTCGTGTTATCTCGCCTAGCTCGTCCTTCTTGCTATTATTATTGACTCTCACTGATCTTTTTCTTTTCTATTTTTTCTTTTATGATGCAGCAATAAACCTTACTGATCTGGAAGCTATTCGTCGAGCAGTGAAGAAAAGGAAGGCTAGCATGGCCCCTGCCCCAAAACATGGTCGGCTTGAAGCCATCCTCGCCCAACTGGCGATGGGGGTTCTTCGAGGGCAACGCAGGTCCCAAGGAAAGAAGGCTCTGAAGAAAATAGGGTAGGGTTTACCATACTACTTTCAAAAAATATTTCAAAAATAGCAATGATACAGTAAAAAATAATTAATCTAATTAATTATCTACTGATCATATCAGATTATTTAATCATACACATTAGGATCTAAATATAATATGCATGCATATATCAATAGATCTGAAAATAAAATTATGTAATAAACTATTTACTATATCTACGTGTTCAGAATACAATACCTTTTCATGGATAATCGATCACTATAATCTGAGTTCATCGAATAATGCTCTGATATCACATCACAGTCGTACATATATTCGATCTCTACGGTTGGTCCACATGGAGCTCCTGATCCCGATCGGCTCCACTGGAGTGCTAGCTCCTCACCGAGATCTTCGATGGTTGATTATGATTGATTCGATCGATCGTATACTTTCTAATTTTTTAAATATTTTTAAAAATTAGAACATAAATATTGGAGGATGATGAAGATGTGTTTCAAATTTGGTGGTGATCCGATGCTCACAGCATTCGATCTCTCCATCCGAATCTAGATTTCCAAATCTAGGATTTCACTCGGTCCAAAAATTCTGACACGCTAAAAATCCTATTACGTCCTCTCTGTGTGGAGTTTCTCTATGAAATAAGTTTTTATGAAAAGATAATTTTTAGATCTATAATTTATTTAGTTCATATCTAAAAATATGATATTCTTAAAGGTGAAAATTATAAGAGAAGAGAGGCATAAAGGAAAAGAAAAGTGCTGTAGCATCCTGTTCACCTTCACTCCAAGATTTTTTTTTCATCCAGAACTGATGTCCAAACATTCTAAAATTTTTACCACATAATGATAACTCCTTCTCCTATATGTACAAAAATTTTCATAATTTATTGACGTGAATACCATAGGAACATAGGAAAAATGATAAAGATCGCGTGGTTGAGAGGTTTTAACCACTCACTTAATTTTAAAAATCAAATGAGCCTCTTATCTTTATCCAACGCCCCCTCCCTTGTGTTTAATACGTAGAAGAATTTTCCTTCTATGTGCATATTTTTATTTCTCAAAAAATATTTGATAAATAAAAGGGAGGGCATGGGAAGCAGAGTGGAAAAATTAAAAATGATGGGCATATGGGAGAATTTGAATTCAAACTTCATTTGACTTGGTCCTAATTAGTTTTAACCAAACTAATTAATTTAGACCCAATTAAACTAGGTTAAATCTAACCAAATTAAGCTTAGTTTAATCCAATAAAATTTTAATTAAATTAAAAATTAATTAGATTTACGTCCTGATCAAATCATGGTCAAAACTTTCATAGCGATTAAGTCATCTCATGACCTAATTGGATCAAATTCAATCGAATTAAATTCATTCGAACTTGATCAAATCCTCATCGCTCAATTAAATTAAGCTAATAAATAATTAAATTACTAATTAATCCTTCAAAAATATCTAAATTCAAATCGAATGGGTTATTGGACAACAAAGTCCTATCAACATGAAACTCTTAAAGAGTCCTAAATCAGTGAAACTCTTGAATCCAGTATTCTAAATGAATCAAACTCACGATCATAAAGTTTCAGACTAGTAAAACTCTTGATTAAAAAATTTTAGACGAGTAGGACTCAAAGTTTTAGTCCAATAGGACTCTTTATCACAGAATCCCAATCTAGTAGGACTCTTGACCACAGTATCCTAGATTATCATAACTCATGATTAGAGAGTTCCAAATAAGTAGAACTCAGAGTTTCAGTCCAGTAGGACTCTTGGTCATAGAGTTTCAATCCAGTGAGATTCTTGATAATAGAGTTTCAGATAAGTAGGACTTAGAGTTTTAGTCCAGTGAAACTCTTGACCATAGAGTTTCAAATCAATGAAACTCTTGATCAACCATCAGATCAGGTAGAAACTCTTAATGTGTATGACCTCGCAGATTCAAACTTAAGTCGGTAGCATTGAAACTAATTTTTATACTAATTGAAGTGACCATTTAGTAATGGTACCTGACGTCCAGATAGATCGAATAATCGCAATCGCAATATTCAAAATTTATGCGAATATGATTACTGTATAATTCATCCCTATGATCTCTATGTAATAGATGACTCAGGATTAGACTATCAATCCTAAAAAATACATTCATGTCGTATCTTAAAGTAATTAATTTTGTGACTCTTCATTAAGACCATCCTGATTAAGATTTTGCTAAACTGAAATATAATTGAATACAGCTTCTGAAATCAGGAGTAGTCAATCCCATCTTGATACACACACCGACTCTATAAGTATTTGACTGTACCTAAAAATCTTCCATCACTGAATTAGAAATTCAGATAGTCCGGTATCAAAATATAATGAGTTGCTTGAAAGTCACTATGGTGATCTTAGATCGGAAGAACATTTATACCTATATTCCATCGAAGCTAATCTTGATAGAAGAAAAATTTTGAAGTTGATCACGTTTAGTGCAGATGTATCCATACATCTTACTTACATACCATATCAGTATCTTAACACTCCTTGATTATGAGGATAATCAACCTATATGGCACATAATGATCTATACTTGATAAACATTATCGTCCTAAGTAACAACGTACTATTTGGTCATGAACTATTTAATGATTAAATGATAAATTCTTCTTTATCGAATCTAGATAGTCCTAAGAACTTTATCATAACATAGGAGTTCATTAGAAGACAATAGAATTTATGATGAAAAATATCAAAATAACTTTTATTAATTTATAATTCATATACAATTATAAATATATGGTCTAACTATCAATAGATTGATAATTGACTTTAGGATACATTTTCAACAAGCTCGGTGTCGACAAAAGCCATGGCTCCATTACGATCGGTTACCCCGGTGGAGCCCACCTCCCGACCTTCCGCTTCCTCTTCAAGAAAAAGCTCTGATGGGCCAAAAATCTTGATTCGAATGTCCAGCCACAGATCCGATGCTCCGATGGAGGTTGCCTCAAAATTTGAGGATAAAAAAAAAGACATTGGTGACTATCGAGTCGTCCGTTCTTTGCTAAAGTCGGTCATCTTGTCGGTTGATGCTCAGACCTTCAAGGAGGTTGGAGACACCTTTTGCATCCAGGACTCCTACAATTCTTTTCTTTAGGTATGTATTGATCGTCAATCAACCTTCACTTGTTCATTCATCATTCAACCCCCTTTCCTTTCTTTCCTTCTTTCTTTTTTTTTTTAAACTTCATTTTATTTTATAGCTCGTCCACCATGTAGATTATTTTGCCAAGATGATTAGAGAGGTTCGGTGCCTCTCCAAGAAAGCTGAGAAGAAAGTCATCCAAGCCATCCGAAGGGTAGATGACGCTCAGTTGTCCAGGCTGAAGGTCGAGGACGAGAATAGGTTGCTCAAGGAGAAGGTGAAACAACTAGAATTTGAACTGACCAAGGCTGAAGCTCAGCTGCTGGGGGAGAAGGAAGTCGGGAAGGAACGGGCGGAGGCTGCCAAGATTGAAGCGATTGAGGCATTTCGCTCATCGACCAAATTCCATAACATAAAGGCGAAATTCGCCTAGGCCTCCTATCTACGGGGGATCGAAGATTTGAAGGAGAAGATCCAAAGAAACCTCCTCGACCTAAACTTAGATCTCCTGGAATCAGAGGGTGAAGAAGCCGAGGAGGTTGAAGGTCGGAAAGTTCAGATGGAGGATCTCTTCAGTCCCACTCGTGATGATCCGATCGCTAGGGATGTAACCTCAGCTCCACCTCCGGCCATCATAGTCTTACCCGACCAGGCAAAGGTCGGTAAATCTGGAGCTCCAAATGGAGCTTAATGTAGATCTTTGCTTGGGCATGTCCAAGCTTTCATTGGGTCGGTCTCTCTTACTTATCCTCGATACTTATCGGAGTATTTTTGTATTAGACCGATCAATATTAGTAAATATTTGATCAATGAATACAATACTTTCTTTTCCAAGTGGTTGAGGTCGATCATCGTGGCTTAGTGCACATTCTGCTGAATTTTTTTTTTTACAGATAGGCTTAGGTCTTTCAGAATACCCAATCATGAGGATGGGCTCCTAAAAGCAGAACCCAATGTATTTCGTTCCTTGGTTGTGGTTGAAGAGCGCGCGTTGACAAACTTTGCTGGAGACGTGTTCTGTTCCTCGATCATGGTCGAGGAACGTGCATTGGCAAATTATGCTGGAGATGCATTCCATTCCTCGATCGTGGTCGAGGAACGCACATTGGCAAACTTTGCTGGAGACGCATTCCGTTCCTCGATCATGGTCGAGGAATGCGTGTTGGCAAACTTTGCTGGAGATGCATTCTATTCCTCGACCGTGATCAAGGAACGTGCGTTGGCAAATTTTATTAGAGATGCATTTCATTTCTCGATCGTGGTCGAGGAATGCGTGTTGACGAATTATGCTAGAGATGTGTTCCATTCCTCAACCGTAGTCGAGGAGCACACGTTGATGAACTTTACTAGAGATGCGTTCCATTTTTCGATCATGGTCAAGGAGCATGCATTGGTGAACTTTGTTGGAGACGCATTCCATTCTTCGAACGTGGTCAAGAAATGCATGTTGGCAAATTTTGCTGGAGATGCATTTCGTTCTTCGACCGTGGCCGAGAAACGCACGTTGGCGAACTTTGCTAGAGACGCATTCCATTCCTCGACCGTGGTCGAGAAATGGGCATTGGCAAATTTTACTGAAGATGCATTCTGTTCCTCGACCATGGCCGAGGAACGCACGTTGGCAAACTTATCGAGGATCAGTTTTGCAAAAAATTATGATCTATTATTATTAAAGAAAAGATAAGAATTATGGCTTAGGGATAATATCTATGGAGATTGTCGGCATTCCATGTCCTCGGTATCAAAGTTCCATCCAACCGACAAAGGCGATAAACTCCTGGCCGAACTATCTTGGCCACTCTATGTGGGTCTTCCTAGTTGGGTGATAGCTTCGACCGTTAGGTTGAATGATAGACCTCTGCTCGGTGAAGCACCAATTGTCCGGACAAGAATGACTTTCCTTTAACTTAGGAATTATAATATCGAGCTATCCTTTATTGATGATTGGCCATTCTAATCCTAGCCCATTCTTGAGTTTCTTCCTACAAATCTAAGTTTGCCCTCATTCCAAATGAGTTGCTGTCCTCATCGAATTCCTTGACTTAATGTGTGGGCAGACCAATTTCCAAAGGTATGACAGCTTTCGTTCCGAATGCTAGCATGAAAGGCGTTTCTCCAGTCGTGACTCGATGGGTCGTTCGATAGGTCTAAAGGACATGATATAGCTCTTTGACCCACTGTCCCTTAGCCTGACCAAGATGAGCTTTTAAACCTTATAACAGAGTTTTGTTCGTCACTTCTGCTTCACCATTGCTCTATGGGTGACCTACTAACGTCAGTCTGTGCGAGATTTTGAAGTCGTTGCAGAATATGGTAAACCTCGGATTATCAAACTGCCGCCCATTATCGGTTATAATAGCTTTGGATAGTCTAAATCGATAGATAATTGATTTTCAGACAAAATCCCGAACCTTAGCTTTGAAAATAATTGCCAGTGCCTCGACCTCTACCCATTTGGTAAAATAGTCAATGGCGACGAGTAAGAATTTCTTCTGTGCTATGGCGATAGAAAATGGCCCAAGGATATCCATTCATCATTGTGCGAATGACCAAGGCATTGTGATTGGTGCTAGTGGAGTTGAAGGTTGGTGCTGAATATTGGAAGTTCTTTGACATTGATCACATCTATTTATCAGATCAGCAGCATCTTTTTGTATGGTCGACCGGAAGTATCCTTGCCTTAATATCTTATGAGCGAGGATCTTGCCTCCTAGATGATTCCCGCAGATTTCTTCGTGCACTTCTCATAGAGCATAGTCGATTTCTGAAGGACGAAGGCATCTGAGCAGAGATAAAGTAAAAGATCTTTTATATAGTTTTTTCTCATAGACAAGGTACTGAGGAGCAAGACGTCTCAATCTTTTAACTTCATCTCTATCGGTTGGAAGAGTGCCATCTTGTAAATAGCGTAGGATGGGGTCTATCTAACTTGGGTCCGGATCAGCTTGCATTATAGGAGCCTCTTCGATGCTTGGCTTCTCCAAAACTTTCATATATGAGCTTCTTTTTAGATCTGCAGCACCAAGGGTTGCAAGTCTAGATAAAAGATTGGCTCGCGTATTTTCTATCCTTGGTACTTGCTAAACATCCATTGCCAAAAAGCTGGAAGCTAAGTTTCTAATCTTTTGTAGATATTTAACCATGTTCGATTTTCGAGCTTCATATTCTCCTTGAATCTGATCGACAATTAGCTGTGAGTCGCTATGAACTCTAAGATGCCGAACCCCCATTTCTTTTGCCATCCTGAGATCTGCTATCAATGCTTCATACTCAGCTTCATTGTTAAATGCCGAAAAATCAAAATGCAGAGCATACTCCACAACTACTCCTTCAGGGCTGGTTAACAGTAACCCAGCTCCTACGCCTGTAGCATTTGAAGATCCATCAACATGTAAGATCCAACATTCATCGGTTGTATGAGCTATTTCATTGCTTGGTTCCTCATCTGGAATCGTGCACTCCAGGATGAAATTGGCTAACGCCTGAGCCTTGATAGACGGTCTTGATAGGTATTTGATATCAAATTCTTCCAACTCAATAACCCATTTGGCTAACCATCCTAAAGTATCGGGCCGATATTATAATGACCTGATAAGTTGGTCGGTTAGAACAGCTATGGTATGTGCTTGAAAATACGGACACATCTTCTTCACGGATATTAGGAGAGCGTAGATGACTTTTTCTAACTTCACATATCTGGTCTCGGCTTTGTAAAGTATCCGGCTTACATAATATATCAGCTTCTGCATCCTAGCTTCTTATCGGATGAGGACTGAACTAACCACCGAAGGAGAAACAACCAAATATAGGTACAATACTTCGTCAGGCTCTGGCTTGCTTAAAAGAGGGGAAGAGCCGAGGTGCTTCTTTAAATCATCAAATGTTGTCTGGCATTCATCCGATCATTGAAAATTCTTCGACTGCTTGAGAGCTTTGAAAAAAGAAAGGCTCTTTTCTATCGATCTTGATAGAAATCTGCTCAGAGCTGCAATCCTTCCAGTAAGCCACTGTACCTCTTTAATTATTTTTGGAAGTTTTATCTCTTGAAGAGCTTGAATCTTTTTCTAGATTAGCCTCGATTCCACATTGCGACACCCTAAAGCCAAGAAATTTTTCAGAGGTGACTCCAAATGCGCATTTATCCAGATTAAGCTTCATTTGATAATGTTGAAGTGTGGAAAATATTTCTTCTAGATCAGTGATATGATACTCGACCATCCTACTCTTGAGGAACATATCATCCACGTATACCTTCATATTTCTATCGATCTGCTCTTTGAAAAGCTTATTTACCAGCCTTTGGTAGATAGCTCCCGCATATTTTAAGCCAAACGGCATAACTCTATAATAGGAAAGACCTTGGTCAGTTACAAAAAAGATTTTTTTCTCATCCTCGGGCACCATTCGAATCTGATTATATCTTGAAAAAGCATCCATGAATGATAGGAGTTGATGTCCTGAAGTTGCATCCACTAATTGATCTATGCAGGATAGAGGGTCGCTATCCTTCGAGTATGCCTTGTTGAGATCGAAATAATTGATGCATGCACGCCATTTTCCACTTGCCTTCTTAACGAGGACAACATTAGCCAGCCATTTTGGATAATATACTTCTCGAACAAATTCGGCCTTTAAAAGTTTATCGACCTCTTTGCATATCGCGTTTTGTCGCTCGGGGGCAAAACTTCACTTCTTCTACCTAGCTGGATGATGGTTCGGGTCCACGTTAAGTTGGTAGACTATAACTTTTGGATCAATGCCAGGCATATCCGAGGCCAACCAAGTGAATATATCGGCATTAGCTCGTAGAAATGAGATGAGATGCTGTCGATTTTCTTCAAACAAGCTTGAGCTGATCTTGACAGTCTTGCTCGGATTATCTCCGATTGTTACCGAGATTAACTCTTCCGCTGGGTGACCCCTCTATTCTGTCAGCTCGTCCCTTACATCCAGCTCATCCATGAGCTGTTCTTCGGATGTCACTCAATGTAAGGTAGCCATATAGCATTCCTTGGCGATTAACTGGTTTCCTCGGAGTTTACCTATTCCTCCAAGAGTCATGAATTTCACTTTCAAGTGATAGATTGATGCTATAGCTTTGAGGGCATTTAAACCTGGCCGATCCAAAATGACATTATAAGCAGATGGGTTATTAACCATGAAGTAAGTTATTTCGAGTATGGCTTGCCTTGGGGCCTGCCCAGCTTTTGTTATTAAAGAGATAGTTCCTTCTATGGGGATCGTGCTACTAGAAAATCCGACTAGAGGTACCTTCTTCTTCAGCAGCCGTTTAGGATCCAAGTTCATTCCAACAAAGGCATCATAAAACAAGACGTTTACCGAACTTTCATTATCTATAAGAACTCGATTTACATCATAATTTAAAATATTTAAAGAGACAACTACAGGATCATCATGCGGGTGATTTATTCCTTGTAGATCGTCAGTAGTGAAGGTAATTTCATCATCGATCTTTCTTTTCTTCAATCCTTCCTCTATAGGTCGATCTTGGTCCGAGGTATTTTTAGTGAGATGTCCTCTGATGATTACTTTGATCTCACCCACTGTCTGTTGTTTTGTATAAGGATCCTCCTGCCTAAGCTATTCGTGGTGGGGGTTGGACAGAATTCTTTGCTCATCAACATACCTTTAAAGTCGTCCTCGCCGAATCAAAGCTTCTATTTCTTCTTTGAGCTGCCAACATTTCTTGGTGTCGTGTCCATAGTCACGATGGTATCTACAAGATTTTCTTAGATTTCTTACTCGGGCAGAAGTCACCATCTTTTTCGGTCACGACATTTCTTCGTATTGTTCAATCTCCATTAGAATTTGGGCCCGAGGAGTGTTAAGGGGAGTATAATAATGAAATCTTCAAGATGGGATTCTAGATCGGTGCTGAGGTTTGGGAGATATAGGTCGACCACCTCGAGGTGGGGTGTGTGAGGGACGAGGTTGTGACTCCCCCTGCCGATGTCGCACAGGCCGATGATCTTTTTTCTTCTCCAATTTTTGAGTCAACCCTGATCTACCATCGAGGTTACTTCCTTGTTGGTCCTAGGCTTCTTCGACTTGAGCATATTTTTCTGCCCATTCCAACATCTTGGTAAAATTTTTGGATAATCCAGATTGAGAGAGAAAAGAAGATCATTCTGAAGAAAACCAGCCTTCAATGTCATCATGGCAACCGATTGGTCTAAGTTCCGAACCTCTAAGGTGGCAGCGTTGAAATGATTGATGTACTTCCAAAGAGGCTCGTTCTCCCGCTACTTGATGATTACGAGAAAATTCGAGTTATGGCGTTGCCGATGACTACTGATAAAATGAGCAACAAATAGACGGTTCAGCTGATGGAAGGAATCTATGGAGCCAGACTTCAAATTTGTATACTAATGTGGAGCCGCCTTTCTTAGAGTCGAAGGAAAGGCTCGGCATAGGATTGCATCGCTAGCCCCTTGCAGGTGCATGAGGGTTCGAAAATTGTCCAGGTGGTCTACAGGGTCGGTCGTTCCATCATAGGGCTCCATCTGGGGGATTTTAAGCCGAGGTGGCAAGGGTTCATTCATGATCTTTCGAATGAATGGAGGATCGATGTTAAACCCCAGGTCGTCCCCTTACTGCTTTGGTGCATGCAATGCATCTATTCGCTGTTGCATTTTTTGGAGCCTCTTCTCCACGCTATCTTCCTAAAAAGCTCGGTGTCGAGGAGTTACATGGCCTGGGGTTGAGTCTCTTCTAGAGATGGGGTTTGGAGATCGCCTAGGTCCTCGACGGAGTGGGCTAATAGGTTGGCTTTGGTGACTTGCTTCGGCCCTTGGGCTTCGCAAGCATCGTTCTTACGATTCTCCTTGGGATAGCCTAGAGTTTTCACTGGCTAGGCATTGTTCGCTGACTTGCTGTATTCCTCTCACTACGATCGAGAGGGCCTGCACTTGCTGGACTAGTGTATTATATTGTTCCTATAAAATTATCGATGCTATCTGCGGGTCTTCTTGAATTGACGATGGCACATTGGTCGACTGAACATTATTGATTCATCGGCCATCAGAATGCTGGGATGCATTCGATACTTTCCTTCGAGTCTTCATGATACTTGTCAATGAGCTTTTTCCTCTCACAATTGGATCTCGAAATCAATCGAGGCCCTTCCTTCAGTGCCAAATGTTGCTCCTGATCTTCCCACCTGAGGTCGGCCCCCGAGATAGATGTGGCCGAAGTGAAACCACCGCTGGAGCTCTGCTCGATCACCTGCAAAGAAGTTCTCACCGGGGTATTCTCCGGTGAGGACTCTCTGACGCTCAAGTTAGGAGATGGAGAACAATGAGAGGAGAAAGCGTCGAAAAAATAAATGCTTCCCTGGAGGATCCCGGAGTCTCTTTATTTATAAGGGAGGAATTGGAGTCATATTCGTCTCAGACTCTAACGACTTTTCGAATTTGTCGCTCCGGATTGATTCAAGAAAATTTTTTCTTTTTAGAGAGACGGGATCGTGAGGGACTCCTTCTTTATCCGGACTTCTCTAATTTGAAAAGAGCACAGCTCTGGCGAATAGTGATACCTCAGTAATGGACGATCAATAATCGATCATCTAAGATCGATCAACAGTATACGAGCAAACAATAGATCATCCGAATATTGATCGATTAGGACCGACCAATCTTGGATAGATCAGCTATGGGTAGGTTTTCTCCGATCAACATGGAGTTCTTTGGTGATAGCTTGGTCGGATACGATTTATGACGAACCGTCAGTGAACCAATAGCCTACCGTAGCGATCAATCAAGGGTAGCCGAGCTATCGTGATAGACCGGCTAAGGTCGAGGAATATCCAACCGAGGACGGACTATAGCCGATCAACAGCGGAACACTCTTGGATATCGTTTGATAGGCCGATCCATCGCGGATCACGAATGAGTAGCCTCTCCAATTTTGTGTGGACGACCTATCGAAATTGATCAGTAGTCGATGCATATTACGTCAAGGCTGAGCTATGGTTACTCCACAATAGTATGAAACTAGATCCATCCTATATAGTAGCCTATAATGTCCGTCTCAGATGTAGCTCGACCTCAGTTCTCCACAGGAATGGAGCCTTGGCTTTGAGATCTCCTTTCTACTTTAAACTGCGCCCTTTTGTTCCGAATCTCAAACTCGTGTCCATATTAGCAATCCAGAGTCATCGTTATATGGATATATAAATACCACTTCAGATACGCAAAACTAAGGTTTTTGTTTTTCTTATTTATCTGGTACCACCCAACGGTAGATCAGATTCAGGTCTCCTCTTCGCCAGCATCATATCACATACAAGAAACACCACCAAGTGGACGGCAGTGATGTCCTGGATCATATTAAAACCTGAGATGGAAATTAATAGTCAAGATGCATTTTGATCGTAGCTTGATGAGTAATGTTACCCATCAAATGATGCTGCGGCTCATGACGCTTCTATCGTAGCTGATTAAAGTTACCTCACCGACACCGGCTCACCCGAAAGGGCAAACGCTACACATAGCTACATCTTGCTAATCTCGTGCCACACGAAGATTAGATTCAGGTCTTCTCTTCGCCGGCATCATAACATATGACAAAGGCCCACCGAGCGAACGGCAGTGATGCAGTGGATCACGTGAAAACTTGAGGAGCCCCATCACGGCCGTTACGGTCGTTACACCGGAGCCTCCTCTCACTAGCTTCTGGTGTGGGGCTTCCACAGGGAACAGAAGGAGACGCGCTGGCCCTTCCACCAGAGCCCCACTGCTGCGCCCGCCGTCCTCGTCTCCCAGTTGCCGTCGTACTTCCTCAGCAGCGCCCGCCCTGCCTCCAACGCGTCCTCCCCGAACCATTCCTCCCGGAACCCTAGGCCGACCATCCTCCCTCGCCACCGCTCACACCCCTCGTCCGCTGCCGCCCCCCACTCCAAAATCCTCGCCGCCTCGCCCTCCACCACCCGCCGCTCCGCGCAGTCCCTCCCCTTAAACGCCGCGCTCGTCGAGTCCAGGAACTTCCACAACAACTCCGACCTCCTTCCGAACTCCGCCAGGAATCTGCCGTCGCTCTCGCCAGCGCCGCCACCGTCGACCTCGCCCAGCACCACTAGATCGGGATTTAGTTCCCTCACCGACCGGAGGAACGCTGTCCGGTCGTCCGGCCCGCCGTGGCCCACCCGAAACTGGGCGCAGACCACCAGGGTCTCGCTGCGGGCGAGACACAGGGAACGGGGCTCGAGGGTGTCGGCGCGGTCGATCCGGAGGTTGATGTCGATGGACTTGGCGTAGCGGAGGAGGTGGGAGGAGAAGTCGTACCCCGGCGGCGCCGCCGAGAACGGCCCAGGCGGGGTGGCGGCACCGGCGACGGTGATGCGGACGAGGGCGGGGACCCCGCCTGGGCGGCGACTCAGCGCATCGAGGAGCGTTGGCCACTGAATCCCGTGGGAGACGCCGACGTCCACCACGTGGAGGGGCCGCGGCCGCTGGTTGGAATCTAGGGTTATGGCTTGGAGGATGGAGGCGTTGCCGAGGGAGTTGGGGAGCGCGAACCAGGGGCTGACCTCGTGGAACTTGATGATCGCCGACCGGAAGAGCTTCGGCTCCGTCGAAGCAAAGGACGGGGAGTCGTCTGCGGGGCCGCTTCCCTGGCCGGGGACGCCCACCACCGCCGCGATCCCGGCGGAGGAGAGGTGACGGGTAAGGGCGCGTAGGCCGTAAGCCGCGAGGCGGTGGTTAGCATCGCCGGAGGTGGAGGCGAGCTCGTGGAGAACGTATAATAAATGGTGGACCCTCGAGTGGTTGGCCGCGTCGATGGCGGTGGCACAGGGGTTAAGCAAATGCTCGGCCCATCTCACCTCCTTATTCCTATTGCCGGAATTCCCTCCATTCCCCTTCCTCTCTCCCTTCCTCCCATTCCCCTGCTTCCGGCCGATCTCGCTGTCTTCCTCGGACACCCCATCGCCCTCGTCGCCAGAGTCAACGACCGTCCTCCAGCGGTTCTGGTGAGCTGCCGCCTTGTTGAGGGTGGTTGGACTGGAGGGTAGCTTCCGTTTCTTGGAGAATTCAGGTTGAGGGAGCGATGGAGGGCTGGTGGTGGGAGGGCCGACTGCGGGGGTGGTGGACGGGGGAGTGTGGATGAGGTTGGCTTGGTCTTGGTCCTGAGTCCAGCATTCGTAGCCGGCAATGGCATCGTGGAGAGTGTCGGGGTAATCGAGGAAGGAGGGGATGAAGGAGATGGAGTCCTCTGACCAATCTAGGAGGCTGTGGTGGTAGGCTGTGTGGTTGAATTCTGGTCCCTCCTCAAAGATCATGGTGATCGAGAGAGACTAATATGATACGAAAGGAGGTTTAGGTTCTTAAATCGTTTTTGGGTTTACAGAGTGGGAAGCGGTTCGAGGTATTAGGCTTGAGCGGATGTTGAGAGAGAGAGAGAGAGAGAGAGAGAGAGAGAGAGAGAGATTACAGAAAAAGAAAGTTTAGGCTCTCAAAGGGCTTTTTGAGTTCAGAAAGTGAGAACGGATCATGGTGAACAAGATATTGGATTTAGGAGTGACGAGAGGTGGAAGGAGGTTCAGGCATGGACTTTATATTCAGAAGTGTGGGATAGGGAAAAAGTACGATCCTGCTTTGGATGTTCATTTATAATGACTTGGGCATCATAACGGAAAGACAACAGGAAGACGAGAGAGAGGGGGGGGTGGGGGGCTGGGGGAGAGAATTTTTGGCTCAATGAGAGTGGCAAATCGAGGGGATTGAATAGGAAGCTGAATTTTATTTTATTTTTTTAAAAAGAAATAATAGGAAGCTGAGGGTAGGTTGTGGGAAAGGGGGATGAACACATGGGAACGCCTTGTTGGTAGTTTTGTTTTCTTCTGTGATTGGAGGCTTAAACAATAGGGAGGAGATGGCAGGACGGGCGGTGGAATTGATATATTTTATGGCTGTGGTTGGTGTTGTGATTGGTGGTTGGACTGTGGCCTTTTAAACTTTATTGCAGGTTTACTTGGGGGCGAGATTCATGGCTGTTGGTTTTTTTTTTTTTGGTATGAGATGGCTGTTGGTTGTTGGTAAGCAAATATACTACTTGTTCTACTCTGCACCATAAATGTGAATAATTGGGATCCTAATGACAACACACGATGTATGAGGTTGCAGGATAGTGATCTATCGGTTTTCGATTGAGTATCTTGTAGATGCTGCAGATCTTGACCAGTAGAATATCGACATCTGTCTTTAGGCAGATGCTATGCACGTATAATGATCTCGTTGGCTAAGTGCGAAGATGCATGCTGCAAGATATCTATCATTTTTAAGCAACAAACATAGTTGATTTTGATTTCGGTGGTTAGGGAGAACGCATCGTAATGAAACTGTGAATGAATCTTAGCAGCAATATTGAAGGAGACACCCAAGAAGTCCTTGTGGGCACCATCCATCATCAAGCTTTTAAAACCACTGATATTTGTAGTGTTTTTCTGTATGTAGGGTTGCCATCACATCTGAACGAACAGTGAACTTTAAATGGATATCTGGCGACTTATCTGTGGAGTGAAGCCACGTATAACTTTGGCCATAACAAACAAGCAACATCCCTACTATTTAGACGGCTTTATGAATGGTATTTCATTTTCTCCATACGTTGTCCTCGGGGCAAGTGTATTAAATTTAATCTTAAAATCAGCATGAATGTTATATTGGATCTTCCAACACTTTGAAGCCCTTCAACAAGAAATAGAACAAACTATAAAGTATACATACTCACTGGAAACATGGATCTTTGTTAGATAGAAGTATGCGTAAGATTTAACCATACCCTCTCGTCCTCAATGCATATGCAGATGGCTCTTTCCACCATTTTCTTGGATCCTTCCTTGCACATGAACATGTCATCTCAATCCATACTACAGTCAAGGTTGCTTGTTTGGATGCTGGAAAAGGAATAGTGACTCAGGAATAGCACAAAAGGATATAAAGATTAGATTATGATCACGTATTTTTTGATAAACAATAGCACATACAGTTCGGTGCTGAAATATCTGCAGCAATCCAATTTTTATTGTTTTATTTTCGTGTTAGTTCTGCCTGATTTGTTCATAATTTGGACAAATCAACTACATCTTGCTGAGAATTTGTCTAGTGTGCTCACACTTGGGTTTGCTGCATCTGCCAGCCTCAGGAAACTATATTTAGATCCAGGCTGAAGTAGATGATGACAGAAATAAGCAAATCAACATAAAATACAAAATAAATTTAAAAAACGATTTTTAGATGCAGGCTGAAGTAGATGACAGAAATCAGCATTACAACATAAAATACAAAATGAACTTAACCTTTTTTTTTTAATTTTTTTCCAAAATGATTACAATGGTTACAACATTTGAACGTTGTCCTCTTCCAAGTGGAGAGAAGTGCCAACCAGCTGACCTAAGGCTGGTTAGAAAACAGGTTGTCTTTGCTATGAAAAACTACCGTCCAAGTTTAAAGGGTTGCTAATTGTTACTGTTTGGAAGTCTGCCCGGTGTCTATTACATGCAAATGTCTTTACTTATTCCATTGATTCAATCCTTGCTCCTAATATGGTTCCAAGTTATAAGCCTTGGACACAGAAAATGACAAACTTCAATTCCAATAACTGCATAGCAACATAGAAGAGACAAGATAAGAAGGGAGGTGATGTTCTAAAGTTTGGGGAAGGGGGAATAAGAGTCATAAAAATCAATGGCAGGATTTTAATTATGGTTTGGACCTCCACCCTTGCAATCAATTTGTTGATGAAGAGCTTATGTCAAATAACCTCTGCCTTCACCTAAAAGATATCTACCAGGGAAATGTATTACATATGTACTGTCTCTGTTATTTGGGCTATGCTAAAACTCAGTAGAGCTTACCAATAAAAGCAGGATGAGATATAGGGGCTCTGACAGGGACATGGCTCAAAGGTTAGAGAGACAGAGTGGGCGACCTGTCAAGTGAAGGCTTAGATCACATTTGTTTCTTTATTCCAACCAATTAGATTAAGACAACCATGATGTAGGTAGCCACCAACTTTCATGTTATTCTAAACATAGAGACAATAACATGGCTCCGGTTAGAAAAATATCGTACTATGCTTTTCATCCATTTTCTTGTTTATTGTTGGTACAAATCTTGGAAAGATAATCCTCGAGTCTATAAAAATTATCAGCCTGGTCGATTCATATGGATAATTTACTTGGTCCGGTGATGTTTATGGGGGGTGGTGATGAATGACTTGCAAGTCTTAGATCTATCTGAGTAAGACGAAACCTATATACGACTAGCTGTTGGGTGAGTGAAAATTGTCAATATATGCCCTTTTCTGAATTCTATGTATTCTTTTGAAAAGTAGACTTCAGTCTTCTTGTTTACGCTAAGAAGTCGACTTCAGTCTTTGGAACCATATCGTTAATTTAATCGTATCATTTGTCTTTATCTTTCTTGTTGTAGACAACCTCCGATGAAGTCTTCTGTATTTATGAAAAGTAAATCAAGCGAAGCACAGAAACCTTGTTACTGTTCTTTATAGTTTGAAACCTTAAAATATATTACTAGAAGACCAAGGTAATGGAAGAAGAAAGATAACAGCATAACTATAGAATTTTTATTTCTTCATTTCTTCTTCTTTGTTTTTTCCACGAATAGAGCTTGTAGTTTTCATTCTTCTGTTTTTCATAGATTTGGTAAGGTGTCACAAGAGAATAAAAAGCAAGAGAAGTGCATGTTTTCATCAATTCTCATGGTACATGTTTCTTCACCTGATTTATTGCAATAAAACTGGGCATTCTAGACTACTTTCTAAGTTGGACTTCGAGAAGACATTCAACAAGGTCAATTGAGACTTTTTGTTTTTGTTGATGCTCGAGCTAGAGGTAGGTAAGCTGGATTCAATCGCTCCTTTACTTGGCCTTGGTTGCTTTGCTTGTGAATGGTGTACTTGGTAGATGGATCAAGCGTAAGCAAGGATTGAGATAACATGACACTCTTTCTCCGACCCCTTTCATCCTTGTCATGGATGTCCTTCCTAAGTTATTAAAACAGGCAAGGTCCATTAGGTTGATTGAAGGCATTGGGGACTTACCATACTTCCACAATGTTAAAGTTTGCACTTTGCTGATAATTTCATTCTCTTCACGAGGAAAAAGTAGAGTATCGTAGTAGTCAAAGCTTCCCTTTTTGCTTTTGAGAATGCCATTGGACTCAAAATCAATTTCCACAAAAAGCTCATTCATTTGCGTCAATGTGGATGTGATCAAGGCTTTGATTTTGCCACAATGATAAATTATAAAATTGAGCTTGCCTCTCAACTTCTCTATATTATAAAAAGTCACCAAAGCAATGTTGGATGCCCTTGATTGAGGACATCAGAAGAATACTTGCATTATGGAAGAGTAAGTTACTCTCCGTATGTATTAGCCTTATCAATGTTGTGTTATTTATGCTTCCTTCTTATTTTGTCCATCTTTAAATTTCTAAAGCAAGTGCTCGCGTCAGAAATTTAGAGATGCGCTGTGAGCATTTTGATTTGCAAATGGGTATTAAAAAAAAATAAATCAGTGGAATCACGTCAGTATATGACTCTACTATTAGAACTATTTATCCTCTTCAAATAATGGGTGGAGAGTAGCAATTCAATCTACCTATAGTGTAGCTTATCTCTATTCCAAGGGTTGAGGGTAATCATCACAATGGGTACTACCACTTCCTCATTATCAGTAGCCATGCATGCTAAATCTATATACAAAGAAGCAATCTATTAATTAACTAATGATTTATATTCCTCTAAATCTAAAGATTGGAGGGCATCTGCCATATTAGATACCTTCGTTTCCAAATTAGCTATTTTTGCTATGTCTATAGACTACGAGGCAAGCACAATGGTAGGTCCTATCTTTATCGGATTTTTCATGATTTCTATCTGCTTAAGTTTGAGTCTCACCTCTACCAGATCTTTTATGGTCTACACCTATCACTAAAGTTCATCTTTTCTAAGAGGCCATCTTGTTAATTTTCATAGTAAATGAAGTAATTGATGGGTTTGCAAGATCTCTATTAGCTTTTTCTTCAAATTGGCTAAGTAGAATAATTTTCAAATATAAAATTAGGCTAATACATAGGTATTAAATACATCCTATCATCCTCCTGATTATCGACTGATGAGATATGGAGAGCTCATTTACACCACATCTAGACCAACAACTATGATTCAAAGGCCAAAACACCAAGAGTGTAGGCTAATATAAGGGTACAGGCCCAATGATTGTGATATAAATTGAGGAGGGTGAGAGCTATTGACCTACAATGAGATCTTTTATGGAGTGAAAGTCAAGAGGTAGTTGAATAGCAGTTATCACCGTGAAGAAATAATAGTATGTCTAGAATATAAGAGTATTGAAAGGAAGATGATGTCATATATTACCATTATCTAGATTGTAAGAGGAGTGGTATAAAATTACTTAAAATATAAAGTAGTGAGAGAAGGTAACTATTCCGTATGATAATAATAACGATTGTAGCATAAACCAACAAAGATGTAATGTAATGGCACATATCTCAACAGTTAATTAGAGCCATTTATAAATATCAAATTTCAATCCCAAGAAAATAATTCTTTGGCCAATCAATAATTCATTGTTATCTTTATCTTTACCGTTAAGTTATCATTGCATTGATTTTTAATTTTTCTATTTTAATTATCTAGTTTCACTTTAGTTTATTTGTAATTGTAGCATAGATTTGTTCGGCTACATCCTATTTTGTCTTCCTTTAGATAGATGGAATTACGATAGTAAAAAGTTTTGAAGATCAAGTATTAGGATCTATGCTACCGACCCTTAATTAATTAATTAATTAATTAATTATTTATTTATTTTTTATGGCTTTTTGATATTAGTGGCACAACCACACACTTGAACCTGCCTGCCAGCGGTCGTGCCGTTTATATCCCTGAAATTTTCCGGCCAACACACAGCCAGCCCATATATTTGTTCCTGCCAACCTCTTCACCCCACCTCTTCCAAGACATGTCATAATGAAGTGAAAAACATTAATGCATTATAGAAACTGATAGCATTTTACAGGCTTAGTTGCTGTGATTTGGCTCTCGTTGCCGTTTCCGTATTATTTGATTTTATTTATTTATTTATTTATTTTTGTGTTGATTATGCTGTTTTACGTCAATGTGACGCTTGCTGTTTTAAATATATAAAGGTCCCTGCGTTGAAATGGCAACAAGTTTCGGGGCTTTTGACTCTTAATACAAGACTAGTTTTCTGCTGACATAAAACCATCCCGAATTTTATATCCAAGTGGCTCTTTGTAGCCGTTTGTCTAGATTATATAACCTTCTTTTGTGGCATGACCATTCACCTCAACATCACACAAGGGCTTACCTCCTCTCCAGTTGTCTGGTTCAGCGGTCGTGGGAAAATGATATTATTTTGATCTCAACTAAAAACTGTTCTTACTAGCAAGTCTCGTAGTAGGAATCTCAATGAGTAATGCTTGTTGTATAGAATCATCTGATGGTTTCTATAGTTGAGAGCCTGAGTGGTAACTTGTTTTCTTCATGGAGGCTGGAGTTTTTTTTAGTCTAATCCATAGCTGCATAAAATGAGAGCAATGGAGAAGATGATGAAAGCCTTTAATTTCTCGGAGTTTTACAAATGCCCCTTAATCTAATTGTTCTCCCATGTCGACGAGTCATCATCCTTTTTTCCTTTTCCTTTTTTGAAAAGATGATGGTGCAATTTGTTTCAGCCCCGAATGTTGAAAAAAATAAAGCAAGCATGTGATGGTCAGATAAATGAGCACAAGTTATCCTAGCACCCTTCTTCTCGACCATTGAGGTGGAATTATTCAATGATTTGACAAGGGGCTGATATAAGCTCTGGGAGTAGTTTTCCTGATTTTTAGACTCTACTAGTCAAATTTGCGTGAAGATTTACAATCGCTGGATTCATTAACCAGTTCGGCTGGAATCATCGGCCAGTTCCTTGACCTTTAAAGGGCCAAGGTGGTGTGGCTGTAGGCCTGGCAGCTCATGGGTCTCATGTTAACCAAAAGCAAACAAATCCGTTATTCTCTTACATTTAGAAAAAAGTCCAATTAAAATGATTCAACCAAGTTCTGCACAATCGGACCCAGTTTAATTTTGTGAAATGAAGAAATGGCTATTTTAAATGACTGTATTAGTTGTTATGATGGTATTTATGGTGTTGATTTCCCATCCTCATAGAGGAGGTCTAAGGTTTTAAATCCTCTAATGTGTTTTCGGGATTTTCCGAATATACCCCAGACAAGAAAATTGAAGTATATTTTGAGAAATATGATAGGAATTCCACCGATTCTTAGCTCAATTGCTAGACCTCTCTTGCATGAGGACATCCCACTTTACAGAAGCCGCGCTTATGGGATTCAAGATCCACTTTTGGGGGCCTTCATTAAGACTTGTGATTGGGAGCGGGTGGGACGTAGTTCAAATTCCCGTTCGATGCTTTGATGGTCAAAATGGGTATCCCACTTTACCTTTGTTTTGAAAGGAGAAGCCAGATAGCAAAGTAGATGGCATTAGCAGGGTACCCAGTAATGCGGGTTGAAACAGGTGTTGACACCCTACAGAATCTGGAATCGGGTTGAAAGAAGGGTTGATCTTTTCCCATAATATCAACCATTGGATTGAATTTTGAACAATTTTTAAAATCTATCAATCTTTTCCTTCCATCCATTAGTATAGATCATGAGATAGATATCATAACTTAAAAATTATGCAAAATATGATCATATAATTTAGATCATAAAAAAAAGGATCAACCATTCTTTTCAACGAAAGATGCAACCGCACCTACAAAATCTAACCCCATGTCTTGAGTGATCACTCAAACTAAAGTTTGGTGGCCTGCTTGAGTCTTTTTAAATGTTTTTTTTGATAATAACAAGGACAAAAGATGCTAATAGCTATCATAACCCTTGAACACGGAGAAAGGCAAGCAAAACGAAGAAAATTATGGGCTCCACCTCTGAACCTAGCCGTTAGCTACGGCAGCAACGGTCACATACCGCTCTATTTAAACAATTCCAGATCCCCAGCACCAACGCCAGAGAAACAAAAACAACTGAAAAAATGTCTTCCTCCACCAAACTCCGAAGCTCCTCCACGCTCCCTCATCTCATCCTCTCAGCTCTAAACCTCTGCCTCTTCTTCATCTCCTCAGCCTCCTTTGCCCCCATCATCCTCTTAAGGTTTCCCCCAACTTCTTTTGGCTGGGCCCTGTTTATAGTCTCTGCCACCACCCTCCTCTCCTCCCTCCTGGGATTCTGCTCCCAACTGACCCACCTTTGTTTCATCACCCACATCTCCATCATCCTTGCTTCCTCCATAGGGCAGGCTCTTGGCTTCCTTTCGCTCTTTCTCCGGCCTGACCCCAGCCTCCGGTTGCTGTCTTCAGCGAGGAGCCTGAGGGAGCAGAAGGTGCTGATGAAATTAGAGGAAGGGATGCTACTGGGGATGTTCATGGTGCAGTCGGCCGCACTGGTCTCAGCGTGCATCATACAGAGGTGGTGGGTGAGGGAGTATGAGGAGGTGGAGGCTGAAAGGGAGGTGATAGCAAGGAAGAGGAGCCGGAGGATGGCTCGGGTGCAGGAAGAGGCAATGGCAAATGCTGCAGCGATGGCAGAGGTCAAGGCAAGGGCGCTGGATGAGAAGATGAAGAACAAGTATGGGCAGTGGGTGAAGAATGACTTTGAAGGTTGATGTGGGGCTCTGTTGTATCTTGTTTAGCTCTGAGTGTGCCCTCCGAGGTTGGTTGCCTCCATGTGTGAACTAAGTTTGGTTTGGTTGGCCACTATAAGGTGGCCACCGGAAACAGAGCTCACCATTGTTAATCAGTTGTTGCTTTTGGTGTGTGAATGGTTAGAAACTTTTAAATCATTTAATAATTTTAACATTATTTTATGTGTTTTAGAAGTTTGAATTTTTATCTTTTATATTTATTTTTGTTTTGAGTCATTTGACTTGATTTTTTCATATATTTCATATACGATTTTATAATTTTTATATGCCTAAAAGACCATCATATCTGCGTTTTGACTGTTATGGCCTCATTGGCTCAAGCAGCTAATCATTTATTCTACAATGAATTATTTATTTCCTTATTGAATGCCCTAGAATGGTGATAAAAAGGGGCTAATTGTCTCTGGTGGTACGAATATTTTAAATCTTTTTTCTTTTCTCTGTCACTTTCTTGGTGATTGCTGCCACTATTCAAGTTCAGATGCCATTTACCATGCGCGTGGTTTGTGGGAGGATCATTATATCCCGTCGAGCAATCCAACAATGAAATTGTAGCTTAATTATGCTTTACGGTTCTTTGCAGCATTCAACTAGTGGTATTCGCAAGCGGGTCAAACTAGCCATATCCCAATTCTGCAAGTGTACCAGCAGAGTTTTGTTCATTCCCATCATTTGTTTGCCCCCTTCTTTTCAAATTTAAAAGAATTCCTATATAAGGCATGTTAAAATTTACAAATTTTCAGCGTCAGAGCATTTGAAGATTCTCTATTGACCTATCTAAAGTTGAACCAACCCCTAGATAAGGACAGACCAAAGAAATAAAAGCTAAAATCATTCCTGACGGAGATTTACCATCCATGCTTTGACATCTTTCAACACTCAAACAGGCTCCTCATGACTCCCTGCACCCAGGTTTCCCATGTTCATCCTAACAGCCTCAGCTAAATTACTAATGTTGCATTGCCCCCATGATCTGCTCATCAGCTAGTGATGCTGTGCTGCATTTTGGGCACTGCTCTAGAAATTTGTCAAAAAGATATGCTTAATAAACAGATTACCATACACTCCTCGACTAATCTAATCACTACAAAAAATCAATATTTGCAAATTCTATTATAAAAGTCTCCATTGAATGTTCTTTTTCAGACAAGACAGCTGATTAAGGAAAATTAAAAATTATGTCTCTACGAGATTATATTATAACACAAAGATGTTAATAATAATAAAAAGCCTCATAACCTACCCCTCCCTCTACGGCCCCCTACCCCCTACAAAAGAAATAAAGAAAATGGCAACAAAAAAAAAAAAATCAGATGAATCAAAAAGAAAAAAGAATAGAAACTTAAATATTTCAAAAAGTTTAGATTCATCAAAATAAATGCACTTAGAATTCTAGTGCTAGCAAGATTCTAGGTGAAGAAAATTTGTCTCTTCCGACCGTGCAACTTCCTAAAAGCAATCCTAAGTAAATTTGGAAGTTGTTTCGCAAGATGCTTTGTTTAATAGGTAAGTTAGGATTCAATTGAATAAAAATGAGCAAGAAAAGAACAAAAAAAAAAAAAAAAAAAAAAACCCTTCTCTCCCAAAGAATGAAAAGAAGATCAAGATGGCGGAAAAAATAACTAAGATAAGACATATTAGATAAATTACATTTTACATAAATGAGGTTCCAAAAGCACGAGGCAAACATACTTTTAGTTTGACAACTGCTAGAATCTACAATGCTCCCATAAAGTCCTCATAGAAAGAGAGACCCACAAGGGTGACACAAATTGGTGAATGCAAATTGCCGTTCAACACCTCAATATACTCTTATCAAAAAAAAAAAAAAAAAAAAAAAACCCTCAATATACTAGTTGCCACTAATCTTGAAGACGAATGGCCTAATAATATAGAAAATAATCTAAATATATTTTAGCATGTTGTTTACATTTTTCCCAACTTGGGATGATATAAACCCAAATACAATTAATTCTGCACAACAAACGCATGCATCCACACTCCCATTCCATTCAACAAAATCTAACTGCTACACAATTTTTGCATCCAAAACCAATATTTTTTTTTTCCCTCTAGTACTTTTAATATTTAATGAATCCGCAAAATAATAGCCACAAAGTAGATAGCTTTAAGCGAATAACGAGCTCAAATCAAGTTTGCAACTTTACCCCCTCAAGCGCTACTTTGCGATGAAAAAAATTGATGCTTGAAGGGTTGTGACCATTGGATTGCATTCCTGCTAGTTGGCAAAGCACTCTTCCATGGTTAAACATCTCGAAGCACTCTTCCTGCTGGAATAAGACTTGTGTCCTACTATAACCGGGAAAATTCTATGATACGTGTGTATATATATATAAAAACGCAGATGTGGATTCATCATACTTCATCTTTGGAAGCCGAGAACAGGGAAAGAGTCAGAATTTCAGTGTTTAAGAGAATGATGTTAGGAATTGCTGCACATCTTCCCTGGTTAGAAGATTTTATGAAGATAGAATTCCACAATCCTTGTCCCATACATGGGGATTTTAAATGCTATTTGTGCAGCTATTACTATACAAATTGCAGGGACAATCCCTTTTATTTTCAATGTTGTAAGAAAGATACCGAGCATAAGGATCACCTAGTCCTCCAGGTGAGTAAATTATTCTCTCTCAAAATATTAATCTTTATTTTTATTTTATTTTGTAATGATAGCATCCTTATCCCTCACATAGAATTAACACTTGTGATATAGGTAAGGAGGGCATCAGAGCATTCTGCAATTGAAGTTGATGACATAAATAATGTTCACCCCAACATCCTCCTCATGACTCCCTGCACCCAAGTAACCCATGTTCACCCCAACAGCCTCAACTAAATTACTAATGTTGCATTGTCTCCATGATCTGCTCATCAATGCCGTGCTGCATTTTTGGACACCACTCTAAAATTTTGTCAAAAAGATATGCTTAATAAATAGATGACCATACACTCCTTCACTAATCTAATTACTACAAAAGTTGATATTTCAAATTTTATTATAAAAGTCTCCATTGAATGTTCTTTTTTAGATAAGACAGCTTATTAAGAAAAATTAAAAATTATATCTCTATGAGATTATATTATAAAACAAAAATGTCAATAACAATAAAAAGCCTCGTAACCTCCTCCTCCCTCCACCACCCCCTACCCCCACAAAAGAAATAAAGAAAAGGCCAAAAAAATGGCAAAAGAAAAAAAAAAAAACAGATGAGTCACAAATAAAAAAGAATAGAAACTTAAATGTTTCCAAAAGTCTAGATTTATCAAAATAAATGTGCTTAGAATTCCAGAAAGATTTTAGGTAAAGAAAATTTATCTCTTCAGACTATGCAACTTCCTAAAAGCACTCCTAAGTAAATTTGGAAGTTGTTTCGCAAGATGCTTTGTTTAATAGGTAAGTTAGGATTTAATTGAATAAAAATAAGCAAGAAAATAATAAAAAAAAATTCTTCTCTCACGATGAACGAAAAGAAGATTAAGATGGAGGGGAAAATAATTAAGGTAAGATAAATTAGAAACATAAATTACATTTTACAAAAATAAGGTTCCAAAAGCACGAGGCAAATATATATATTTTTAGTTTGACAAACCTTAGAATCTACAATACACTCATAAAATCCTTATAGAAAGAGAGACCCACAAAAGTGAGACACATTGGTAAATGCAAATTGCAGTTCAACACCTCAATATACTCTTATCAAAAAAAAGAAAAAACCCTCAATATACTAATTGCCATTAATCTTGAAGATGGATGGCCTAATAACATAGAAAATAATCTAAATACATTTTAGCATGTTATTTCCATTTTTCCCAACTTAAGATGATATAAATCCAAAGACAATTAATTCTCCACAACAAATGCATGCATCCACACTCCAGTTCCATTCAACAAAATCTAACTGCTACACAATTTTTGCATCCAAAACCAATATCCTTTTTTCCTCCAGAACATTTAATATTCAATGAATTCACAAAATAATAGTCGCAAAGCATGCAGCTTCAGGTGAATAACAAGCTCAAATCAAGTCCGCAACTTTACCTCCTCAAGCGCCACTTTACGATGAAAAGCACTGATGATCGAAGGGTTGTATCAACCATTGGATCACATTCCCATTAGCACCCTTCCACGGTTAAACATCTCGAAGCACTCTTCCTGCTGGAATAGGACTTGTGTCCTACTCTAACTGAGAAAATTCTATGATACGTGTGTCTATATATAAAAACCCAAACATGGATTCACCATACTTCATCTTTGTGAGCCCAGGGAGAGAGTCAGAATTTCAGCATCTAAGAGCATGATGTTAGGAATTGCTACACATCTTTACTGGTTAGAAGATTTTATGAAGATAGAATTTCGTAATCCTTGTCCGATACATGGAGATTCTAAATGCTATTTGTGTAGCTATTACTGTATAAATTGCATGGACAACCCTTTTTATTTTCAATGTCGTAAGAAAGATACCGAGCATAAGGATCACCTAGTCCTCCAGGTGAGTAAATTATTCTCTCTCAAAATATTAATCTTTATTTTTATTTTATTTTATTTTATTTTGTAATGATGGCATCCTTATCTCTCACATAGAATTAACACATGTGATATAGGTAAGGAGGGCATCGGAGTATTCTTCAATTGAAGTTGATAACATAAATAATGTTCATCCTAATAGCCTCCTCATTACTTCCAGCACCCAAGTTTCCCATGTTCACCCCAACAACCTTAACTAAATTACTAATATTACATTGTTCTTGTTGGTGCAGAATTTGGTCGATGCTGAAACAAACTAGAGTGGAGGAGGACGAGGTCGCCATGGGAGATATGCAAAATAAAGTTCTATCCGGAGTCAATGGTGGTGGCTCCGGTAGGATTCTCCAACGATCAAGTCAGCTCTTCTGTCCAACAGAAATGGAGTACTCAAGCAAGAGTTCATCAGAGTTTCGAAAAGGAGAAGAGAGCTTAGAGAAAACGTATCTGAAGGATTCTTTTTATAGGCGGAGCTTGTAGCGGATTGATGGTGACAGCTATAGCTGCCTGGTAGCGGACCACTCGAGGTCTGGCAGAGTCAGTCATGGAGGAAGGTGCTGCCTGTAGCGCCGCCTGCAGCAGATTGATGGTGATAACCATCGCCGTCTGGTAGCGGATCGCTGTCGTCTGCAGTGGATTGATAGTGACGAGCGCAGTCGTCCGATACTGAGCCACTTGAGGCCGCATGGAAGGGTGAAGAGCTTTGACGTATATCAATTTCAGAGAAGTTTGGACTTCCAAAGAAAATATGGCTAGAGAAGATCATCTGAAAGGAATGCTAGCTGAAGGAGGAGCCCGGAAGGAGTTCGACTCCTATAGAGATTTGACTGAAGGAGAGATATGGAAGAAGTTTGGCTCATGTAGAAGTCCGACTGAAGAAGAAACTCGGAAGAAGTTCGGCTCCTGCAGGCATCCGACTGAAGGAGGGATCCGAAAGGAGTTCGGCTCCCGTAGGCATCCGATTGAAGGAGAAGCTCGGCTCCCATAGAAATTCGATCGAAGGAGATGTCTGAAAGAAGTCTAGCTCCTAGAGAAGTTCGACTAAAGGACAAGCTCGGAAGGGGTTCGGCTCTCATAAGCGTCCGATTGAAGGAGGGATTCGGAAGAAGTTCGGCTCCCATAGACGTTCGACTGAAGGAGGAATCCGAAAGAAGTTCAGCTCCTGTAGAAGCCCGACCGAAGGAGATGTCTGAGAGAAGTCTGGCTCCTGAAGAAGTTCGATTGAAGGAGAAGCTCGGAAGGAGTTTGGCTCCTATAGGCATCCGATAGAAGAAGATGTCTGGGAGGAGTCCGGATCCTGGGAAAGTCTGGCTCCTAGAAAGTTCGACAAAAATTTGACCATTGGGAAAGTTCGATTGGGGCTCGACCGTTGAGAAGTTTGATCGGTTAAAGAGGTTCGACTAGGGCTCAATCGCTGAGAAGTTCGATCGACTGAAGGGGTTCGGCTGGGGCTCGACCGCTGAAGCTCTTTCGTGATTACCGATTGTATTGGGCTAAGCATCAGATTGGACTTCGGTGGAAGTAGAATTTATCCCCAACAATAGTCCTCTCACTCTCAAATTCGAAACTCGAAGGAAGAAAGTACAAAAAGATGACTGCCGAAGTCTTTTTTTGGGCTCTACATCCGTTGAAGTTGAAGTCGAGGCTCGGAGGAGATCTTGTCTCCAGCCGAGGTTGAAGTTGAAGTTGAGGCTTGGAGGAGATCTTGTCTCTAACCGAGGTTGAAGGAGATCTCATCTCCAGTTGACGTAGTCGTTGAAGCTCAGAGGAGATCCTATTTCCAACCGAGGTTGAAGGAGATCTCATCTTCGGTTGACATAGACGTTGAAGCTCGGAAGAGATCCTATCCTCAGTCGAAGTTGAAGGAGATCTTATCTCCGATTGACGTAGACTTTGAAGCTCGAAAAAGATCTTATCTCTAGCTGAGGTTGAAGAAGATAAGATCTCTGATTGATGTAGACTTTGAAGCTCGGAAGAGATCTTATTTCTAGTCGAGGTTAAAGGAGATCTTATTTTCTATTAACGTAGACTTTGAAGCTCATGAGAGATCTTATCTCTAGCCGAGGTTGAAGAAGATCTTATTTTCTATTGACGTAGACTCTACAGCTCGGAGAGATCTTATCTCTGATCGAGGTTGAAGGAGATCTTATCTTCTATTCACGTAGACTCTAAAGCTCGAGAGAGATCTTATCTCTAGCTAAGGTTGAAGAAGATCTTATCTTCTGTTGACCGTAGACTCTGAAGCTTGGAAAAGATCTTATCTCTAGCCGAGGTTAAAGAAGATCTTATCTCCTATTGATGTAAAAGCTCAAAAAAGATCTTATTTCTAGTCAAGGTTGAAGGAGATCTTATCTTCGATTGATGTAGACTTTGAAGCTCGGAGAGATCTTATCTCTAGCCAAGGTTGAAGAGATCTTATCTCCTATTGACGTAGACTCTAAAGCTCAAAAGAGATCTTATCTCTAGCCGAGGTTGAAAGAGATCTTATCTTCGTTGACGTAGACTTTGAAGCTCAGAAGAGATTTTATCTCTAGCCGAGATTGAAGGAGATTTATCTCCGATTGATGTAGACTTTGAAGCTCGGAAGAGATCTTATCTTTAGTCGAGATTGAAGGAGATCTTATCTCCTATTGATGTAGATTCTGAAGCTCGAGAGAGATCTTATCTCTGATCGAGGTTGAAGGAGATCTTATCTCCTATTGTTAGACTTTGAAGCTCGAAAGAGATCTTATCTCCAATCGAGATTGAAGGAGATCTTATCTTCTATTGACGTAGAAGCTTGGGAGAGATCTTATCTCTAGTCGAGGTTGAAGAAGATCTTATCTCCTATTGATATAGACTTTGAAGCTCGGGAGAGATCTTATGTCTAGTCGAGGTTGAAGAAGATCTTATCTCCTATTGATGTAGGCAAAAGAGATCTTATCTCTAGCTGAGGTTGAAGAAGATTTTATCTCTTATTGACGTAGACTCTAAAGCTTGGAAGAGATCTTATCTCTAGCTGAGATTGAAGGAGATCTTATCTCCTATTGATGTAGACTCAGAAGCTCGAGAGAGATCTTATCCCTGGTCGAGGTTGAAAGACTTCGACTTGCTCATGTTAGGATGAGGTTCTCCTCCTGCTCCTAACATGACCACTATTGATTGCTTTTTTTCTGTCATCACATAGTTTTTGCACTAAGAAATAATTTTATTAAAATGAAGAAATTTTATTAAAAAAAAATTACTGGCAGCACATCCTCAGATTCTCTATGTTTTAGGGTCGTGGGAGCATTGTTCCTTCGAGTTCTTTCAGACGATAAGTTCTGGACCGGAAGACCTCCTCTATCTCATGCTGGCCTTCTTAATTTGGAGCAAGCTTTTCTTAGCTTTGAGGCTGGGAGATGACGGCTCATCGAAGTATCAAGCCCCTCCCAGAGGTAGTGTCGATGATGCTGGAAGGTGGTCGACCTCCTTATTGTTCTTCCATCATTGGTGGTTCTGGCTATGGCAGCGCCCTTAGTCGATCTTCTCCTGCTTCAGACTGGCATATGAGGAATCGACCTAGCCATCCCCTCCTGATGAGCTCCTCGATTTCATTTCAGAGCTAAATGCATTTTTCAGTATCGTGACCGTGGTCATGATGGTAGAGACAGTACTTGCATCGATCATGCTTGTTTAGAGAAGATCATAATTCTTCTGATCTTGATAGCTGATTCTTAATTTTCATCAAAACTTAAGCTTTAAGAGCGTTAAAGAGGCTAGTTACGGAACCTTCTAAGGGGAGGACTTCTTCACGTCCTTCTATCTAGGCTTTTTTGATGATGAGCTCGAGAAGGAGTTCAAACTCACTTACGCTCGGAGAAAGTCTGTGAGTACGGTCGAACTTCACTCGACCCTCCATCGATGGTTGGTCTATTAGACTCGTCCGTCTGTCGCTCTCTTGTGGTTTCTTCATTCTTCAACTTGAAGACTTCTTCCGCACGAGCATATCTCTTGGCCTAGGCTAGCAGATCAACAAAATTTTTGGAATACTTCTTCAGAAAAAATAGCAAATCATTCTTCTAAAGGCCGTCCTTAAGTGCGAACATTGCAACAGACTGGTCTAGATCCTGAAACTTCAATGCCGCAGCATTAAACCGGATGACATAAGTTCGGATGGATTTTTTCTCCTTCTGCTTGATATTCATTAGAAAATCTGAACCTCGATACGGACGTCGGCTGCTAACAAAGTGAGCCATGAACTGATAGCTCATCTGATCAAAAAAGAAGATCATACCTGACTTCAACGTTGAGTACCAATTTCTTGCTGTTCTTTTTAAGATAGATGAAAAATCTTGACATAATACGACATCTGATGCATCATGGAGTAGTATCATGATTCGAAAGGCCTCTAGATGATCAACCGAATCAGAGGTTCCATCGTAACTTTTAAATTGAGGGAGCTTGAAGTTTGGCAAAATGGGCTCTTGCATAATTCGGAGAAGGAAAGGAGGATCGATGCAGACGTCGTCACAACGAGCTGGGATAACATGACGAAGTTCCTCAATCCATCGATCCATCTTTCATAGTTTATGATCGAGGATGTTGTCTCGATCGCAGACCTTGGAGGGCTTTCGACTACAGATGGAGAATGTCACCTCCAGAGGAGAATCATGATTCAAACACGGATCCTCTGCTCTCTATTTTTTTTTTCTATGGATGATGGGCATGCTAGCCCAAATGCTCTTTCTTGGAATCGATTTTCGACATTTTGATGGTGAGTTTTCTGATGGAGTCACTGTCGGAGGCTGTCGCATGGCCTGCACCATCTCGATGAAGCCCTGAACCCGTTGCATCAGTAGGTTAAACTGCTTTGGATCTACCATGATCGTCGATGGAGGTGGAGGTTGAAGTATCGGTGATGGAGTAGAAGTGAATGGATCCAGCTCAGATCTGACGACAGATGCGGTAGATTTTTGGATAGTCACTTTCTTTTGAGGCATTTCTTGGAATTGAGAAAGAGGATGGAGATGAACCTTGAAGAAGAAGGTCGACAATGTTGGCTGAGCACTTCTTTAAGAATAAGGATACCTCAGAGACAGAGTTTTTTTCTTCAGCGTCAATTCTATTGGTGCAGAATTTGGTCGACATCAAGATGAGCTAGAGTAGAGGAGGATGAGATTGCTGTCGGAGACCTGCAAAATAAAATTTTATTCAAAGTCAGTGGTCGTGGCTCTGACAGGACCCTCCAATGATCAAGTCAGCTCTTCTGACCAACAGAAATGGAGTACTTAGGCAAGAGTTCGGCAGAGTTTCAGAAAGAAGAAGAGAGCTTAGAGCTTAGAAAAAATATATCTGAAGGGTTTCTTTTATAGGTGGAGCTTGTAGCAGATTGATGGTGATAGCTGTAGCTGTCTAGTAGTGGGCCGCTCGAGGTCTGATGGAGTTAGTCACGAAGGGAGACGCCGTCTGTAGCACCGCCCATGGTAGATTGATGGTGACAGCCATCATCGTCTGATAGCGGATCGCTGTCGTCTGCAGCAAACTAATAATAATGATCGCAGCCATCCGATATTGAATCGCTCGAGGCCACATGATGGGATGAAGAGCTTTGACGTATATCAATTCTAGAGAAGTTTGGACTTCCAAAGGGAATACGGCTAAAGAGAATCATTCGAAAGAAATGCTAGCTGAAGGAGGAGTCCGGAAGGAGTTTGGCTCTTGTAGAGATTCGACTAAAGAAGAAATATGGAAGAAGTTCAGCTCCTGTAGAAGTCCGACTGAAGGAGAAGCTCGGAAGAAGTTTGGCTCCTGTAGGCGTCTGACTGAAAGAGAGATCCAGAAGGAGTTTAGCTCTCGTAAGCATTCGATTGAAGGAGAAACTCGGAAGGAGTTCGGCTCCCGTAGAAGTCCGATCGAAGGAGATGTCTGAAAGAAGTCCGACTCCTGAAGAATCCAATTGAAGGAGAAGCTCGGAAGAAGTTTGGCTTCCATAAGCGTCCGATTGAAGGAGGAGCTCCAAAGGAGTTCGGCTCTCGTAGGCATCCGACTGAACGAAGGATTCAGAAGGAGTTCGGCTTCTATAGAAGTCCGACCGAAGGAGATGTCTGAAAGAAGTTTGGCTCTTGGAGAAGTCCGACTGAAGAAGAAGCTCGGAAGGAGTTCGACTCCCATAGGCATCCGATAGAAGGAGATATCTGGGAGGAGTCTAGATCCTGGGGAAGTCTGGCTCCTGAGCAGTTCAGCAGAAATTCGGTCGTTGGGGGAGTTCGACTGGGGCTCGATCGTTGAGAAGTTCGATCGACTGAAGGAATTTGACTAGGGCTCGACCATTGAGAAGTTCGACCGATTGAAGGAGTTCGGCTAGAGCTCAGCCGCTGAAGCTCTTCCATGATTATCGATTGTATTGGACTAAGCATCAGGCTGGACTTCGACGGAAGCGGAATTTATCCCCAACAGTCCCCATGATTTGCTCATCAACTAGTGATGCTGTGCTGTATTTTTGGACACTGCTCTAGAAATTTGTCAAAAAGATATGCTTAATAAATAGATGACCATACACTCCATTAATCTAATCATTACAAAAATTGGTATTTATAAATTTTATTATAAAAGTCTTCATTGAATGTTCTTTTCTATACAATACAGCTGATTAAGGAAAATTAAAAATTGTACCTCTATGAGATTATATTATAAAACAAAAATGTCAATAACAATAAAAAGCCTCATAACCACCCCTCCCTCAACCGACCCCTGCCCCCTACAAAAGAAATCAAGAAAAGAAAAAGCCAAAAAATAGCAAAAAAAAAGATGAGTCAAAAATAAAATAGAATAGAAACTTAAATATTTCCAAAAGTCTCGATTCATCAAAATAAATGAACTTAAAATTCCAGTGCTAGCAAGATTCTAGGTAAAGAAAATTTATTACTTCAGACTATGCAACTTCCTAAAAGCACTCCTAAGTAAATTTGGAAGTTATTTCGCAAGATGCTTTGTTTAATAGGTAAGTTAGGATTTAATTGAATAAAAATGAGCAAGGAAAGAACAAAAAAAAAGAACTTCTCTTTCAATAAATGAAAAGAAGATCAAGATGGAGGGGAAAATAACTAAGACAAGACAAATTAGAAACATAGATTACATTTTACAAAAATAAGGTTCCAAAAGCATGAGGCAAACATACTTTTAGTTTGACAACCCTTAGAATCTACGATGCTCCCATAAAGTCCTCATAGAAAGAGAGACCCACAAAGGTGACACATATTGGTAAATGCAAATTGCCGTTCAACACATCAATATACTCTAATAAAAAAAAAGAAAAAACTTAATATACTAGTTGCCACTAATCTTGAAGACGGATGACCTAATAACATAGAAAATAATCTAAATATATTTTAGCATGTTGTTTCAATTTTTTCCAACTTGGGATGATATAAACCCAAATACAATTAGTTCTCCATAACAAATGCATGCATCCACACTCCAGTTTCATTCAACAAAATCTAATTGCTATACAATTTTTGTATCCAAAACCAATATTTCTTTTCCCTTTAGAACATTTAATATTTAATGAATCCACAAAATAATAGTCATAAAGTGGACAGCTTTAAGCGAATAACAAGCTCAAATCAAGTCCGCCACTTTACCTCCTCAAGTGCCACTTTGCGATGAAAAGAACTAATGATAGAACAATTATAACGATCCTATTGAAAATTATGTTCCAAAACCAATCGTCAGCCTATTGATGGTTGAAATATTATAATTAATTTCTTAATTAATAAAATTTTTTTGGCATCTTTTTCATCATAAATTTATATCTTATAATAAACTCCATTATTATGATGAAGTCCTTAGGACTATTTAGTTTCAATAAAGAGAGAATTTATCGATTAATCCTTAAATTTATTCATGACCAAATGATAAACTATTAATTAGAATGATAGCGTCTATCAAGCATAGATCGCTATATGCCATATAGGTTGGTTATTCTCTTAATCAAGAAGTGTGAAGATACTGGTATGGCATACAAGTGAAATATATGGGTACATCATCAAGGAACACGATCAACTCTAGAGTATTCTACTATCGAGAATATCTCTGATGAGATATAGGTATAAGTATCCCTTAGACTTGAGATCACCTCACAAGCAACTCACTATGCTTTGGTACCGAACTAACTAAATTTTTAATTCAACAACGAAAGGCTTTTGAGCACAGTCAAGTACTTATGAAGTTACAGTATGATCAAGATAAAATTGACCACTCTGAGAGTTAGAGAAGAATGTATCATTGTATTTCAATATAGCAAATTCTTGACCAAGATAATCCATCAGATGAATTTGATATTTTGAAATATAATATGGATAACCTAATCAGAGTTGACAGTTGAACTCTGAGGTATCCTACGAGCATTATGGTCAAGGAGATGAATTATATGAAAACTATATTCGCATGGGTTCTAAGGATGGTGTTCTACATCTTTCGACCTATCCGATCATCGGATATCATTACTAGATGGTCACTTCGATTGATATAAAAATTTATTTTTATACTACCAGCTTAGGTTCGGATCTATGAGGTCATACACATTAGAGTTCATATTTCGATCGGATGGTTGATCAGCGATTTAGAATCATTTTAGGGTTAAACGATCAATATGATTGATGTTTGACCTAGTACAAGTATTGTGGAGGATCGATTAGCAATTTGATTGCTAATTAATTTAATTAAATTAAATTAATAGATTAAAATTAAGTTTAATTAAATATAATTTAATTAGATTTGGTTTGAGTTTGATTGGATCAAATTTAATTGGCTTATTGGATAAGCCAAGTGCAAGGAAGAACTTGTCCTAGTCTAACTAGGACTCGGATCAACCCAATTCTCTAATTTGATTAGTAAATTAAATTAAAATTAAATTTAATTTAATTAAATTCTTAAATAGATTAGAACTTTATTTAATTAGATTGGTTTACTCTTATTTTTATTTGGTTAAAAGACCTTGTTTGACCAAGTCAAAATAGGAGTCCTAGTGTGACTAGGACTCCCTATTCCTTACGCCACCTAATCCTCATGCCCCACCCTTTTCTCTATATATTTTTATATAAAATTCTCCATGCGAAAAGGCTTCTCACACCCCCCTTTCTCTCTTATATTTCTTATATGGAAGTTTGTTGGAAGACCAAGTCATAAGGGGAATTAGTTTTGCTTAAAAATTTTATGAGATAGAATTCTTGTTGACCAAATCCTCTTCCCATTGTGTGCCGATCCATCTTTCTTTATTTTCTTTAATTTCCATGATAAAAGAGAAATTTTTTGTGTGCCCCCTTTGCTGGTTCATGGCAGAAAAAAAGGTGGGGGTGCCCAAGAGTTGGGCGCCCCAACAACTTCCCTTATTTGGTCCTTCCTAGTCTAGATTTTTGATCTAACTTGGACTCTACATATCTCTTTATTTAAAAAAAAAAATTTAGCTAAAATTTTTATAAATTATAGATATTTGAGAGATCTCTTTGGTGTAGAAAAATAAAAAAAAATTCATCTAGGTTATGTAGATATTAAAAACATAAATTAGGATGTCTAGAAAAAGAACAAAGAAGAAGAAGACGGTCTTCTTCAAGGGTTTTTGTTCCAGATCTCTTCCTCCCTTTTTGTGAACTTTTGAGAGGTGTCTCAGAATCACAAATCTTCCTCTTTTCTTATGGTATTTTGGAATATCCAAGTTTTAAAGAAGAAAGCATTGGATCAATCGTCGAAGAGAGATCAGCACAGTGTTAGCATACTATGCTGATTTCCTGCATCAGGATCTCTGATCGTATTCATGGGCTCGTGTGGATGACTTCTAGAGATCGGATGTATGTGCGGCTCATGACTTCATCCTTAAGCCTAAATTAGTAAGTTAGAATATCTAACTTGCTCAGGTAACAGATCCAATATGTTATTTTATAGCTACATTAGATGTAATATAGATCTAGATTGATATGATTAACCTTTTCTTCTCTTTTATATTTTTAATTTTTAATTTAATATCATACCTTGATCATGTAATAGATTTGAGATCTATATATTTATATATTTATTTAAATAAATATTTAATTTATTAAGTCTTCTGTTATCTGATCTTGAAAAAATTTTAAGATCTACCTATGAAATCCTAGATCTGGTTCCTTCAATTGGTATCAAAGCCTAGGTTCTTATTACATGATTTTTATTCATATTTAGATTATTTTTAAGATTAAATCTAATTTATAATTTAATTATTAAATTTAAAATTAAAAAAAATTTAGATCTCACGAATTGTCATAAGATTGTCCTGTAAGGTTTACTCTTTACAATAAAAAGGTTGTCCAAGTTCGTGATGATCTAACTCTAATCATAAATTTATTAGATTTGATCTAATTTTATTTATAATTTAATAGATTTAAAATAATTTTATATTTAAAAATAAAATATTTTAGATTACACAGACTGTTATAAGGTTGTCGTGTTATAAGGTTTATCCCTTATAATGAATAAATTATCCTAGTATGTATTGATCTAAAATATTGATCATAAAATTTTAAATTAGATTTAAGAAATTTTATGATCTGATTAAAAATATTTTAATCTAATTTCAATCATCATAAATATGTTAGATTTGATCTAGAAAGATTTATGATTGATTATTATTGAAACTATTTCGATTATATGAATCTGTTTAGATTAGATCTAAAATAGTTTTATGTTTATTTTATTTGCATATTGATTATGAATTAAACATGCAACTTGATTGATAGAATCATATTGTAAAAATATTTTATAAATATAAAAATTATTTTTAAAAAGTCAAACCTTAACCCTCAGCCTAAAACTTAATTAAGAATTAAGAAATTATTTGATTAGATTCTAGGATTGTAAATTGAAGATCCTATGACACGAATCATAATACATTGGGTTAATGGGTTAGTGGAAATTAGGTCCATTAATTGGATTAGACCTAAGATTAGATTAAAGAATGGACTTAATTGGAGAATTGACTAAATCTAATCAATTGTTGTCTCAGATTAGGTCAAAGATTCTCTAGATCAATTACAGTAGTTATAGTTGGTTAAGTCAATGTCTTTAACAAGAACCAAATGGACTTGATTTTTGGCTAAGAGGTCTAGCTCGAATTGTTATGTTGATCTAATCAAGACTAATTAAATCAGTTGGTGTCTCAGATAAGTTTGGCATATATGACCGATGGTTTTTAATTGGCAGCTTGCTTATCTAATAATTTTTTGATGGTGTCTAAGGCAAGCTTTGGCAGACCCTTCCATCGTCTCACTTACCTGACCTTCTTGGTGAGATTGAGTTTTGATCAGATCATTTGATAATTTGAGTTGACCCATGTCAGCTAAGTAAATCAGTGTGACTAATTTAGGTGCTCCTAGACCAGCCAGTTAGTGGTCTCTCTTAAACTAACTTAGCGAAGCCAGTAGGAGGATCATGACAAGCTGGTTAATCTGACATACTCACTTCTATAAATAAATCCTCTAAAATTATTAGGTTCTTAAAATAAAATAGTTATATGATAACTGGATCATAGCCTCCCATTAAAGTGGATGATAATGGGTCTATCAGTTAGATAATCATTGGAGGCCTAAAGGCCTGATGTTTATCGGTTGATGAAATTATCATTCATTATATGATCTCTTGGATACATCTTTCTAAATGATGGTCAGATGGGCCAACCAAAGTTGGACCTGATCATTCGTTGGTTGGATGGGCCAAGTATGGTCATGTTAATGGTTGGACCTAATTGGATCCTTTTCTGAGAAGGCCAAAGCCAACTGATCAGGGGCTTGGGGCAAAATTTAATTACTCAAAATTATTTAGAGAAATAATTGGTTATGAACCTATCCTTAAACATACATGGGTGGGCCAATCAAAGTTGGGCTTGTGTACAGTCTATGTGGATTCTAGTATCCACTAAGAAATTAGGATAATTCTTCGAATTAAAGATAGAGGCTACCAATTTGAATAAAATAGTGGAAGATCCTTTGATTAAAGTTTAAATCTCTAGGTTTAATAAATCAATTACTAATTAGATTATATTTTTTTTGTACAGATATGGCCACTTTTCTATCGCTCCAATCATTGTTGGATAATGATAAGTTGGTGGGATCCAATTTTGGTAGCTGGTACCGAAAGTTGAAGGTTGTCCTAGAGCATGAACGGATCCTATATGTGCCAATAGATCTTGCACCTGAGGAGCTAGCTACCAATGCACGTGGAACAGTCAGAGACACTTATCAGAAGTGGCTTAGTAATCAAATTATGGTGCACTGCATTATGCTGTCTGCGACCAGCGACGAGTTCAGTCGCAGGTTTGAGATAGCTCAGCCAAATGAAATGCTCCAAGTGTTGGAGGATTCTTTCGACACATCCGATGATGTTGAGAGGCACAAGACTAGTTACATCATCTTCAATGCAAGAATACGAGATGGAGCCTCTATCATTGATCATGTACTATACATGATCAAGCTGATAGAGCGCTTGAACAAGCTCGGCCTTTTCTTGCACAAACAACTTGGAAAAGATGCAATACTGAACTCGCTGCCCAAGTCTTATCTCCCATTTCTTACACATTATAATGTCAAAGCCTGAAATTGACTACTATGGGTTACTGGGGTTACTTCAAAACTTTTAGAAGGATCATTAGCTCCACAAAGAGTCGGTGAACTTAGTGGGAGGTTCGTCTTCTCGTTCTCGACCCTTTGGAAAAGGAAAGAATAAGAAGAAGAAAGCCAAGAAGGTATTGTTGTCTACAATGTTTCAGACATCACCTAACTCTGATACCAAAATGTAGACCCATGATATCGTTCGAATGCCAATTATCCTTGATATCACAAGTATCGATATCATGTTGCGGAAGCTCCTGATCTTTAGCATGGATCTGAAGAAATCTGTGACATTCTCTATGGGCAGCAAACCACCGATTCTCCATCTGGATCTATGATGGGGCGCCTCCCTCCTTGGACTTGAGGGAGACGCCCTCCTTCTCTAGGGCTTCTTCAAGAACCCTAGGATGACAACTCTAGAGAGAAAAGAAGAAGAGAGTTGAGGGAGAAAAGGTCTGTATTCTACAGCATTCATAGCATATGAAACCCTAATACAACCTATATATTTATACATAGCCATTAGGCCCGACCAAAAAACTCTTCGACTAATCCAATACATGAAAGAACTCATCGAGCCCATGTACACCCATGTCTCTAATGCTCTCATCCTCTAGATCTAGATCCAATCAATACATGAATTAGCCACCTTAAGATCTCTCAAATTAGACCTTAAGATCCTTAGGATAAATCCAAACCCTAGTCCAAAATAGACCCTCGCGTAACTTTGCCTACACACTGAGCCGGCTCAATCTCATCACTGAGCCGACTAAGTTCCACTGGGTCAGCTCAGTCTGAAACTGAGCTGGCCCAGTTCTGTGCCATGCCAGCAGTTTCGAATGTGTAGCTCTCTATTTTATCTGTGCACTGAGACTTAGCCAACCCAATTTTGGACTGAGCTGGCTAACCTGCAGAAAATCTTCTTTCTACAGTTTTGATTCCTTGGCTTTAGTTTCTTGCTTCACGTTATGTCTTAGGTCTTCGAAGCACCAATCAAGCTCCTTGAATCTCCAGAGCTAACCTCCCGACTCCTCCCGTGGCCTTCCAAGACTTGGGAGCACCACAAATCCTCATAATTTCCATCTTGGTGCTCCCAAGCCTTGGCAAACCTCTCGATAATGACCTCCTGCATGTTTTCACTGTCCCTGTGCACTCGATAGTACCTGCACAAATATCATTTCCGTCAATCCTCTTCAACTATTGTGCATCCTTGAGGCTTTCGGGATGACCGCCTCCACTGCTGAAGACCTGTGCTTGCTTCTTGGCACCATCTTAAAATTGTAGGATCCCTTCTGCTTAGCAGCTGCATCACTTTTTCTGAATTTTTTTGGAGAACCTATAGCATTTCTGCACCAGCACATGCTGTATCACTTGACACAATCTTCTCAGAGCTACGCCTGTCTACCTACACGTGCCGCTCCATCTGGAACTATGCATCATCGGCGCTCTAAACTCATGCCAAATTTTTTCTTCAATTGTAAAGCCACCTCTCCAGAGCTCTACCTATATTCGAAGTCCATCTGATGCCGTAGAAGCCGACTCTGTCACCAAGTCCCTCGAGGCCAACCACCAAATGCTACAGTACTAAGCCTACCGCTGTACCTCGAATACCGTCGCTGTTTCTTCGAATCCTCCGCACTCTGTGGCCCTCTTCAAAGCCATTTTGGATACTCCGCAATCCATGGGCACCTCCAAAACTCAAGAGCTCATCTAACTCTTCTGAAATCAACAACTGAACCCTAAAAAATTTCATCCTAGTCCTTCTCTTCTTCCCCTACACCAGCCATCGCTTCAGTTGCATCTGGAGAACCATCCTCCATCTGAACCACGACTCTCCCTGATACTCCTATAGAAAAAATCTGATCCATGATACTTCCGACTGCTAGAGACTTTCTGGCGCTCCCTCAGACCTTCTGGCTCTCTTTGAGATCTACCTCCAATCTTTCTGAGATACCACTGATACTCTCTATTGAGATACACTCCTCGGCTACTGCACCATCGAGCCTTTCTCAGCCCCGTGCCTCCAGAAAAGTGCTTCTACAGCACTTCAGTGCTTCCTGACTCATCTCTGCACTGCTCTACAGCCGCCCATCCTTGACCTGCTGGATCTTCATGGATTATCCATCTCCATCACTTCTAAGATTTCATAAATCCATGCTCTAGTTGAACCGCTGAATATATCTTCGACTACTTTCCCACCTTCCTGACATCGAAGGATGTATAGTCGCTTTTTCAGTCTTTCTTTGATCATTATCTCTTAAAAAATCTCTCTTCAACAGTCCTACACTATCCATCTTTCTAGAGAACTCTGATGCTCTCTGCTGAGATACCTCTCTCGACTGCTACATCACTGAACCTCTCTCAATCTTGCATCTTTAGGAAAGCACTATTGCAACACTCCAGCGCTCCCTATCTATCACATAACTGTCATGCATCCCGATCTTTTCACCAAGATCGATCAGCAAATCATGCACCAAATCCTTCCAACCCAAAATTTTTTTTTTCGTTAATCCTCTTAACCTCCACCTTCAACTCGCTGCTTCCGATTGGCCAAACCAAAGCAACAATAAGAATAGATTTGAGACATACCATAGAATTCTTGTACAGATTTCTGATTTCACCTTATACGACTTCTCCTTTCCTTTCATGCACCATCAGACTCTGAAACTTGGCTCCTTTTACGTACCATCAGGCTCTAAAATCTGGCTTTGATACCATATTATCATCCACAATATTTCAGGCATCACCTAGCTCTGATATCAAATTATAGACCCATGATATTACTCGAATGCCAATCATCCTTGACATCACAAGCATCGATATCATGTTGTGGAAGCTCCTGATCTTTAGCACGGACCTAAAAGAACCTGTGACGTTCTCTATGGGTAGCAAACCATTGATCCTCCAACTAGATCTATGATGGGACGTCTCCCTTCTTGGGCTTGAGGGAGACGCCCCCTTCTCTAGGACTTCTTCAAGAATCCTAGGACGACAACTCTAGAGAGAAGAGAAGAAAAGAGTTGAGGAAGAAAAGGTCTGTATTCCACAGCATTCACAACATATAAAACCCTAATACAACCTATGTATTTATACATAGCCATTAGGTCCGACCAAAAAACTCTTCCACTAATCCAATACATGAAAGCACTCACCAAGCCCATGTATACCCTGTCTCTCATGCTCTCATCCTCTGGATGTAGACTCGATCCATACATGAATTAGCCACCTTAAGACTTCTTAAATCTGACCTTAAGACCCCTAGGATCAACCCAGACCCTAGCCCAAAATAGACCATCGCATAATTCTGTCTGCGTACTAAGTCGGCTCAGTCTCAATAGTGAGTCAGTTAAGTTCCACTGGGTTGGCTCAGTCTGAAACTGAGCTGGCCTAGTTCTGTGCCATGCCAGTAGTCCCAAACGTGCAGCTCTTTATCTTGTCTGTGCACTGAAACTTAGCCGATCTAATTTTGAACTGAGCCGACTAATCTGTAGAAAATCTTCTTTCAGCAGTCTTGATTCCTCGACTTTGATTTCTTACTTCATCTTATGTCTTAGATTTTTGAAGCACCAACCAAGCCCCTTAAATCTCTAGAGCCAACCTTCTGACTCCTTCCATGGCCTTCCAAGACTTGAGAGCACCATAAATCCTTATAGAAGGTGCATGTTCAGGCTAGGACATCTGTGCAAACTCAGACCCAAAAAATCAAGTCCGATAAGAGTCATGCCGAATGCTTCTTCTACAAGAAGTGGGGGCACTGAAAGAGGAACTGTCCTTAGTACATTACCTCCCTGGATTCGAACAGATAGAGGAAGAAGCAAGATATTGCTGGGCAAGATAATTATATGATAACTTCTTGTAATTTCTCTGTGTGTGATATTACTAACCGAGCATTGAATACTGAAAGCTCTTATCATATTTGCAATTCGTTGCAGGGGTTGCAGGTCAGTATAAGATTCGAGCAAGATGAGAGATTCCTGAACGTTGGAGATGAAAAATCAGTTTCAGTTCTAGCTTTAGAAATTTTAAAACTTGTATTTGAATCTCATATCGTTCTTTTTAGTGATTGTCATTTCTGTCATAGTTTCTTTTTAAATATCATTTCTGTAGGCCTTTTGACCATGAACAATTATGAAATTTCAATAAAGAAATGAGTTTGTAATGTCATTGTGAATGATGTTACTGCTTTCTATGGATAATTGAATAATGGTGTATATATGTTATCACAACTTATTAATGTGGTCTATTCAACTAGCAAACATCCTAAATTAGATAATATGATAGATATCTATTTGTGGCATTATAGGCTGGGTCATATAAACAAGAGCAGGATAAGCAGGTTGGCTCAAGAGGGTATCCTCGAACTTAGTAATTATGAATCGCTTTCAATCTGTGAATCTTATCTTCTTGGTAAAATGACTAAGTCATCTTTTATTGAAAAAGGTGAGAGAGCCACTAAACTTTTAGGACTAGTATATACTGATGTATATGGACCAATGAGTACTAGTGCCAAAAATGGATATATCTACTTCATTACTTTTATAGATGATCTATCCAGATTTGGATATGTCTATCTGATGAAACATAAGTCAGATTCGTTTGAAATATTCAAACGATTTCGAAGTGAAGTAGAAAAATAAACTGAAAAGAGTGTTAAAACTCTTCGATCTGATCGAGGAGGAAAATATCTCTTTGATGAGTTTCTCACATATCTAAAAGAAAATGAAATTCTCTCCCAATGAACTTTTCTAGGAATACCACAGCATAATGGTGTATTTGAAAGAAGGAATCAAACTTTGTTAGACATGATCCGATCAATGATGAGTTTTGCCAGCTTGCCGATATCCCTCTAAGGATATGCACTCGAATTGGTTTGCTATCTTTTAAACAGGGTTCCAAGTAAATTTATGGTTAAAACTTTATATGAGATATGGATAGAACGTAAGCCAGCACTTTCACACCTCAGGATCTGGGGGTGCCCGACTTATATCAAACGATTAATTATAGATAAACTTGGACCTAGGTCTGATAAGTGCGAATTTATAGAATACCCAAAAGAGACTAAAGAATACTATTTCTATCATACTGATGAACAAAAGATGTTCATCAGTCTTAGGATAATCTTTTTGGAAAAGAAGTTTCTTAGTAAAGGAACTATTACCTCTAAGGTTGAATTTGATGAAGTTCAACAGACAAAAAATTTGACATAGAATATTGAACCTAAGTCGGATTTGATCAGATTAGATTCAAAGTCTAGTAAACCCACACCATTAAGATGATCCGAAAGAGTATCGTGCCATCCGGATAGATACTATAGATTCTTGATTCAGGATGGTGATTCCATCGAACTTGATGAGAACGATGAGAATCCGATCACTTATATGGATGCGATGCAGAGATCCGACTCTGAGAAATGGCTAGAAGTCATAAGATCCAAAATAGATTTTATGAAGGTCAATGATGTATGGACATTAGTTGACCCATCTGAAGGGGTTAAACCTATTAGATGTAAATGGATATTCAAAAGAAAAAGAGACGCAGATGAAAATATGAAGACATATAAAGTCCATCTGGTTGCTAAGGGGTATCGTCAATATTATGGTATTGATTATGATGAGACATTCTTTCCAGTGGTAATATTTAAATTCATTCGGATAATGCTTGCAATAGCTGCCCATCTGGACTATGAGATCTGGTAGATGGATGTGAAGTTGGCTTTCCTAAATAGAGAGCTAACCGAAGAGATGTATATGATACAATCTGAGGAGTTCATATCCACAGATGAGTTCAAGATGTGTAGGCTTCAGAGATTCATTTATGAATTAAAGCAAGCATCTCGGAGTTGGAACATGCATTTTGATAAAGTGATCAAAATGTATGGCTTCGTTAAGAACGGAGAAGAATTCTGCATTTATAAATGGATAATGGTTCAGTAATGGTATTTCTTATTTTGTACGTGGAAGACATTCTCTTAATCGAGAATGACATCCTCGTACTATAAGAAATAAAAGTCTGATTATCATCACAGTTCTCAATGAAGGACTTGAGTGAAGCATCCTACATCCTAGGGATGAAGATCTATAGGGATAGATCTAAAAGGATGCTTGGTATATTCCAATTCACGTACATAAAAATTATGCTGAAGAGATTCAGTATAGAGAATTTCAAAAAGAGCTATCTTTCGATAGGCCAAAAAATTTTTCTCAATAAGAAGAATTATCCAACAACTTCTGAAGAGAGAGAGAGCGTATGAGTAGAATTTCATATACTTCGGTAGTGGAATCTATTATGTATGAAATGACATATACGAGATCAGACGTAGCATACTTACTATGAGTAGTGAGTAGATACCGGTCTGACTCTAGAAAAAATCACTGAAAGGTGATTAAAATCATCTTTAAGTATTTAAAAAATACTAAAAATTAATGATTGGTTTATGGTAAGTCAGATCTAAAACTTATGGGATTTATAGACTCTAACTTTCAATCTAACCATGATGACAGTAAAAGTGTGTCGGGATATATCTTTACTCTAAATAATGGAGCCATCTATTGAAAAAGTTTTAAGCAGCATATAGTGGCTGACTCTATTTGTGAAGTAGAATACATGACAGCATCAGATGCAACAAAGAAAGTTGTGTGGCTGAGAAAGTTCATCATCGAGCTCGAAGTAGCATCCTTCATTGATGGTCCAGTCCTGCTCTACTGCGATAGCACTGACGCCATAGCTCAAGCAAAAAAATCGAAGGCACACCAGCGGACAAAGCATATTCTACGCCACTTCCATTTGATCGTGAGATCATGGATGGTGGTGATGTCGATCTTCAAAAAATCGATGAAAAAAAGAACCTAGCCGATTCCTTCACTAAAGCCCTGGCAATCAAGGAGTTCGACAACCATAGATCGAAGATGGGTATTAGATACCATGCCGAGTGGCTTTAGGATAAGTGAGAATTATTGAAAATTGTGTCCCAAAGCCAATCGTCAATATATTAACGATTGAGATATTATAATTGATTTATTAATTAATAATTTTTTTTGGTATCTTTTTCATCATAAATTTATATCTTCTAATGAACTCTATTATTATGATGAAGTCCTTAGGACTATTTAGTTTCGATAAAAAGAAAATTTATTGATTAGTTCTTAAATTTATTCACGACCAAATGATAGGCTGTTAATTAGGACGACAGCATCTATCGAGTATAGATCGCTATATGTCATATAGATTGATTGTCCTCTTAAATAAGAAGTATGGAGATACTGGTATGGCATATAGATGAGATGTATGGGTACATCATCATTAAACATGATCAACTTCAGAGCATTCTGCTGTCGAGAATGTCTCTGATGGGATATAGGTATAAGTATCCCTTAGATCTGAGATCACCTCATTGACTTGCAAGCAACTCACTGTGCTTTGGTATCAGACTAACTAAATTTTTAATTCAGCAATGGAAGGCTTCTGGGCATAGTCAAGTACTTACGAAGTCGGAGTGTGATCAAGATAGAATTGACCACTCTAAGAGTTAGAGAAGAATGTATCACTGTATTTCAATATAGCAAAATCTTGGCTAGAATAATCCATCAAATGGATTTGATATTTTAAAATACAATATGGACAATCTGATCAGAGTTGACAGTTGAACTCTGAGGTATCCTACGAGCATTATGGTCAAGGAGATGAATTATATGAAAACTATATTCACATGGATTCTAAGAATGGTGTTCTACACCTTTCGACCTATCCGGTCGTCGGATATTATTGTTAGATGGTCATTTTGATTGATACAAAAATTTATTTCTGTAGTACCGACTTAGGTTTGGACCTATGAGGTCACATACATTAGAGTTCATGTTTTGATCGGATGGTTGATCAGCGATTTAGAATCATTTTAGGGTTAAACGATCAATATGATTGATGTTCGACCTAGTGCAAGTGTTACGGAGGATCGATTAGCAATTCGATTGCTAATTAACTTAATTTGATTAAGTTAGTAGGTTGAGATTAAGTATAATTAAATATAATTTAATTAAATTTGGTTTGGACTTGATTGGATCAAGTCTAATTGGCTTATTGGATAAGCCAAGTGCAAGGAAGAACTAGTCCTAGTCTAACTAGGACTCGAGTCAACTTAATTTTCTAATTTGATTAAAAAATTAAATTAGAATTAAATTTAATTTAATTAAGTTTTTAAATAGGTTAGGATCTTATTTAATTGGGTTGGTTTATCCTTATTTTTATTTGGTTAAAAGATCTTGTTTGACCAAGTCAAAATAGGAGTCCTAGTGTGACTAGGACTCCCTATTCCTTACGCCACCTAATCCTCACGCCCCATCCTTTTCTCATTATGTTTTTATGTAAAATTCCCCATGCTCAAAGGATTCTCACATCCTCCTTTCTCTCTTCTATTTCTCATATGGAAGTTTGTTGGAAGACCAAGTCATAAGGGGAATTAGTTTTGCTTAAGGATTCTATGAGATAGAATCCTTGTTGACCAAATCCTCTTTCCATTATGTACCGACCCATCTTTCTTTATTTTCTTTGACTTCCATGGTAAAAGAGGGATTTTTTGTGCGCCCCCTTTACTGGTCCATGGCAGAAAAAAAGGTGGGGGCACCCAAGAGTTGGGCATCCTAATAACTTCTCTTATTTGGTCCTTCCTAGTCTAGGTTTTTTTATCTAACTTGGACTATGCATATCTCTTTATTTAAAGAGAATTTTTAGCTAAAATTTTTATGGATTATAGACATTTGAGAGCTCTCTTTGGTGTAAAAAAATCAAAAAAAAATTTATCTAGGTCATGGAGATATTAAAAACATAAATTAGGATGTCTAGAAAAAGAACAAAGAAGAAGAAGAGGGTCTTCTTCTAGGGTTTTTGTTCTAGATCTCTTCCTCCATTTTTGTGAGCTTTTGAGAGGTGTTTCAGCATCACAAATCTTTCTCTTTTCTTTTGATATTTTAGAGTGTTCAAGTTTCAAAGAAGAAAGCATCGGAACAATCGTCGAAGAGAGATCGGCATAGTGCTAGCATACTGTGCTAATTTTCTGCATCAGAATTTCTGATCGTGTTCGTGGGCTCATGTGGACGAATCCTAGAGGTCGGAGGCATGTGCGGCTCATGACTTCATCCTCAAGTCTGGATCAGCAAGTTAGAATGTTTAATTTGCTCAGGTAATAGATCCGATCTATTATTTTATAACTGCATTAGATGTAATATAGATCTAGATTAATATGATCAACCTTTCCTTCTCTTTTATATTTTTAATTTTTTATTTAATATCATACCTTAATCATATAATAGATCTGAGATCTAGGTATTTATATATTTATTTAAATAAATATTTAATTTATTAAATCTTTCGCTGTCTGATCTAGAAAAAGTTTCAAGATCTATCCGTGAAATCCTAAATCTGGTTCCTTCAATTTGTATCAGAGCCTAGGTTCTTATTACATGATTTTTGTGCATGTTTAGATTATTTTTTAGATTAGATCTAATTTATAATCTAATTATTAAATCTAAAATTAAAAAAATTTAGATCTTACGAACTGCCATAAGGTTGTCTTGCTGTAAGGTTTATCCCTTACAGTGAAAAGATTATTTTAGTTCGTGATGATTTGACTCTAATCATAAATTTATTAAATTTGATCTAATTTTATTTATGATTTAATAGATTAAAATAATTTTAGATCTAAAAATAAAATATTTTAGATTATATGAACTGCCATAAGATTATCCTACTGTAAGGTTTATCCCTTACAGTGAATAGGTTATCCTAGTACGTGCTGATCTAAAATATTGATCATAAAATTTTAGATTAAATCTAAAAAAAATTATGATCTGATTAAAAATATTTTAATCTAATTTTAATCATTATAAATATATTAGATTTGATCTAAAATGATTTATAATTGATTATTATTGAAACTATTTCAATTACATGAACCTGCTTAGATTAGATCTAAAGTAGTTTTATGTTTATTTTACTTGCATATTGATTATGAATTAAACATGCAACTTGATCGATAAAACTACATTGTAAAAATATTTTACAAACATGAAAATCATTTTCGAAAAGCTAAACCCCAACCCTCAGTCCAAAACTTAATTAAGAATTAAGAAATTATTTGATTATGTTCTAGAATTGTAAATTGAAGATCCTATGACACGAATCATAATACATTGGGTTAATGGGTTAGTGTCGATTAGGTCCATTAATTAGGTTAGACCTAAGGTTAGATTAAAGAATGAACTTAATTAGAGAATTAACTAAATCTAATCAATTATTATCTCAGATTAGGTCAAGGATTCTCTAGATCAATTATAGTAGTTGTAGTTGGTTAAGTCAATGTCTTTAACAAGAATCAAATAGACTTAATTTTTAGCTAAGAGGTCTAGCTCGAATTGTTAGGTTGATCTAATCAAAACTAATTAAACCAGTTGGTGTCTAAGGTAAGTTTGGCATATACGAGCGATGGTTTTTAATTGGCAGTCCACTTACCTGACCATTTTTTGATGGTGTCTAAGGCAAGCTTTGGCAGACCCTTCCACCGATCTTACTTACCTGACCTTCTTGGTGAGATTGAGTTTTGATCAGATCATTTGATAATTTGAGTTGACCCATGTCAGCTAGGTAAATCAGTGTGACTGATTTAGGTGCTCATAGACTAGCCAGTTAGTGGTCTCTCTTAAGCTGACTTAGTGAAGCCAGTGGGAGGATCATGATAAGCTGGTTAATCTGACCTACTCACTTCTATAAATAAATCCTCTAAAATTATTAGATTTCTAAAATAAAATAGTTATATGATAACTGGATCATAGCCACCCATTAAAGTGGATGATAATGGGTCCATCAGTTGGATAATCATTGGAGGCCTAAAGGTCTGGTGCTTATCGATTGATGAAATTATCATTCATTATATGATCTCTTGGATACATCTTTCTAAATGATGGTTAGGTGGGCCAACCAAAGTTGGGCCTGATCATTCGTTGGTTGGATGTGCCAAGTATGGTCATGTTAATGGTTGGACCTAACTGGATCCTTTTCTAAGAAGGCCAAAGCCAACTGATCAGGGGCCTGGGGCAAAATTTAATTACTAAAAATTATTTAAAAAAAAATTTAATTATGAACCTATCCTTAGATATACATGGATGGACCAACCAAAGTTGGACTTGTGTATAGTCTATGTGGATTCTAGTACCCACTAAGAAATTAGGATAATTTTTTGAATTGGAGGTAGAGGCTACCAATTCGAATAAAATAGTGAAAGATCCTTTTGATTAAAGTTCAAATCTCTAGATTTAATAAATTAATTATTAATTAGGTTATATTTTTTTTTGTGCAGATATGGCCACTTTCCTATCTTTTCGATCATTGTTGGATAATGATAAGTTGATGGGACCCAACTTTGGTAGCTGATACTAAAAGTTGAAGATTGTCCTAAAGCATGAATGAATTCTATATGTGCTGACAGATCCTGCACTCAAGGAGCCAACTGCCAATGCACATGGAACAGTCAGAGATACTTATCAGAAGTGGCTTAGTGATCGAACCACGGTGCGCTGCATTATGCTGATTGTGATAAACGATGAGTTCAGTCGCAGGTATGAGATAGCTCAGCCAAATGAAATGCTCCAAGTATTGGAGGATTTTTTTGGCACATCCGATGACGTTTAGAGACACAAGACTAGTTGCGCCATCTTCAACGCTAGAATGTGGGATGGAGCCTCTATCACTGATCATATACTGTATATGATTGAGCTGATAGAGCGCTTGAACAAGCTCGGCTTTTTCTTGTATAAATAACTTGAAAAAGATGCAATATTGAACTCACTGCCCAAGTCTTATCTCTTATTCCTTACACATTATAATGTCAAAGTCTGAAGTTGACTACCATGGTTTACTGGAATTATTTCAAAACTTTGAGAAGGATCACCAGCTCCATAAAGAGTCGGTGAACTTAGTGGGAGGTTCGTCTTCTCGTTCTCGATCCTTTGGAAAAGGAAAGAAGAACAAGAAGAAGAAAGCTAAGAAGGTGCATGTTCAAGTTAGGACATCTGCGTAGGCTCAGACCCAAAAAACCAAGCCCGATAAGAGTCAAGCTGAATACTTCTTCTGCAAGAAGCAGGAGCACTGGAAGAGAAACTGTCCTCAGTACATTATCTCTCTAGATCCGAACAGAAAGAGGAAGAAGCAAGCTATTGCTGGGCAAGGTATTTATATGATGACTCCTTGCAATTTCTCTGTGTGTGATATTATTGACTGAGTATTGAATACCAGAAGCCCTTATCATATTCGTAATTCATTGCAGGGGTTGCAGGTCAGTATAAGATTTGAGTAAGATGAGAGATTTCTGAACGTTGGAGATGGAAGACCAGTTCCAGTTCTAGCTTTAGAAATTTTGAAACTTATATTTGAATCTCATACCGTTGTTCTTAGTGATTGTCATTTCTATCTTAGTTTCTTTTTAAATATCATTTCTGTAGGACTTTTGGCCATGGATAATTATGAAATTTTAATAAAAAAACGAGTTTGTAATATCATTGTGAATGGTGTTACTGTTTTCTACGGACAATTGAATAATGGTGTATATATATTATCATAACCTATTAATGTAGTCTATTCAATTGACAAATATCCTAGATTAAATAATGTGATAGATATCTATTTATGGCACTGTAGGCTAGGTCATATAAACAAGAACAGGATAAGCAGATTAGCTCAAGAGGGTATCCTCGAACTTAGTGATTGTGAATTGCTTTCAACCTATGAATTTTATCTTCTTGGTAAAATGACTAAGTCATCTTTTATTGAAAAAGGTGAGAGAGCCACTGAACTCTTAGGACTAGTACATACTGATGTATGTGGACCAATGAGTACTAGTGCCAAAAGTGGATATGTCTACTTCATCACTTTCGTAGATGATCTATCTAAATTTGGATATAGCTATTTGATGAAACATAAGTCAGATTCATTTGAAATGTTCAAACGATTTCGAAGTGAAGTAGAAAATAAACTGAAAAGAGTATTAAAACTCTTCGGTCTGACCGAGGAGGAAAATATCTTTTTGGTGAGTTTCTCACATATCTAGAAGAGAATAGGATTCTCTTCCAATGGACTTCTCCAGGAATACCATAGCATAATGGTGTATCTGAAAGGAGGAATCGGACTCTATTGGACATGGTCCGATCCATGATGGATTTTGCCAGCTTGCCGATATCCCTCTAAGGATATGCACTCGAATCGACTTGTTATCTTTTAAACAGGGTTCCAAGTAAATCTATGATTAAAACTTCATATGAGATATAGACAGGACGTAAGCCAGCACTTTCATATCTCAAGGTCTGGGGGTGTCCGACTTATGTCAAACGATTAATTACAGATAAACTTAGACCTACATCTGACAAGTGCGCATTTATAGGATACCAAAAAAAGACTAAAGGATACTATTTCTATCATGCTGATGAACAAAAGATGTTCGTCAGCCTTAGAACAACTCTTTTGAAAAAAAAGTTTCTTAGTGGAGGAACTGTTGCCTCTAAGGTTGAACTTGATGAAGTTGAATAGGTAGAAAGTCTGACACAGAATGTTGAACCTAAGTCGGATTTGATCAGATTAGATCGAAAGCCAAGTGAACTCGTACTATTAAGGTGATCCGATAGAGTATCGCACTATCCGGATAGATACCATAGATTCTTGGTTTAGGATAGTGATCCCATCGAACTCGATGAGAACGATGAGGATCCGATCACTTATATGGATGCCATGCAGAGATTCGATTCTGAAAAATGGCTAGAAGCCATAAGATCCAAAATAAATTTCATGAAGGTCAATGATGTATGGACATTAGTTGACCCACCTAAAGGGGTTAAACCCATTGGATGTAATATTCAAAAGAAAAAGAGACGCAGATGAAAATGTGGAGACCTATAAAATCTGTCTGATTACTAAGGGATATCGTCAACATTATGGTATTGACTATGATGAGACATTCTTCTCAGTGGCAATGCTCAAATCCATTCGGATAATGCTTGCAATAGCTGCCCACCTGGACTATGAGATTTGATAGATGGATGTGAAGATGACTTTTCTAAATGGAGAGCTAACCGACGAAGTGTATATGATACAACCTGAGGGGTTCACATTAGATGAGTTCAAGATGTGCAGACTTCAGAGATCTATTTATGAATTAAAGTAAGCATCTTGGAGTTGGAACATGCGTTTTGATATAGTGATCCAAACGTATGGCTTTATTAAGAATGAAGAAGAATCCTGCATTTACAAATGGGCAAATGGTCCAGTAGTGATATTTTTTGTTTTGTACGTGCATGACAACTCTTAGAATCTATAATGCTCTCATAAAGTCCTCACAGAAAGAGAGACCCACAAGGGTGACACACATTGGTAAATGCAAATTGCCGTTCAACACATCAATATACTCTTATCAAAAAAGAAAAAAAGAAAAACTTAATATACTAATTGCCAGTAATCTTGAAGATGGATGACCTAATAACATAGAAAATAATCTAAATACATTTTAGCATGTTGTATCCATTTTTCCAACTTGGGATGATAAAAACCCAAATACAATTAGTTCTCCGCAACAAATGCATGCATCCACACTCCAGTTTCATTCAACAAAATCTAACTGCTGTACAATTTTTGTATCCAAAACCAATATTTCTTTTTCCTCAAGAACATTTAATATTTAACGAATCCACAAAATAATAGTTGTAAAGTGGGCAGCTTTAAGCGAATAACGAGCTCAAATCAAGTCCGCCACTTTACCTCCTCAGGCGCCACTTTGCGATGAAAAGAACTGATGATAGAAGGGTTATATTGACCCTTGGATCTCATTTCCGCCAACTAGCAAAGCACGCTTCCACGGTTAAACATCTCGAAGCACACTTTCTATTGGAATAGGACTTGTGTCCACTCCAACTAGAAAAATTCTATGATACGTGTGTGTGTATATAAAAACCCAAACATGGATTCACCATACTTCATCTTTGGAAGCCGAGAATAAGGAGAGAGTCAGAATTTTAGCATCTAAGAGCACGATGTCAGGAAATGCTGCACATCTTCACTGATTAGAAGATTTTGTAAAGATAGAATTCCATAATTTTTGTCCAATTCATGGAGATTCTAAATGCTATTTGTGCAGCTATTACTATACAAATTGTAGGGACAACCCCTTTTATTTTTAATGTCGTAAGATACCAAGCATAAGGATTACCTAGTCCTCCAAGTGAGTAAATTATTCTCTCTCAAAAGATTAATCCTTATTTTTATTTTATTTTATTTTGTAGTGATAGCATCCTTATCTCTTACATAGAATTAACACTTGTGATATAGGAAAGGAGGGCATCAGAGCATTCTGCAATTGAGGTTGATGACATAAATAAACTTTTAGATACATCGGGTATTAAAGAATTTAGTATAAATATCAAGAAAATTTTTCATCTTTATAGTCAACAAACCAAGAAGCATACTAGGTCGAGCCTAAAGAGATGTTGTAAAACATGCAATTGGAAGTTGAAAACTGAAGACCTCTTTTGCTCAATAGAGTGTAAGGTAAGAATCACTTGTGATTTATTTAGATGTCTAGTTTAATTGGATCACATGGAAAATATTAACTCTCTACTTTCTTTTTGTATTATCATTACATATATAGATTAATATTTGTATCTATTTCAATCTCTCTCTCTCTCTCTCTCTCTCTCTCTCTATATATATATATATATATATATATATATATATATATATATATATATATATATATATATATATATATATATATATATATATATGTATGTATGTATGTATGTATGTATTAGTTTTATGGGAGCATGTTGTTATTATTATTATTATTTTTGGTTACTTGTTCTGATATTCTTTGTTGTATTGATGCTGCATCTATGTCATGACCTAGCTTTGTGCAAAACAAGAAGAAGAGATGGATGGAATCCGATGCACTAATACCAATATGATCGCACCCAAAGAGATGGAATTACCCAAGCCAAGCAAGTTACATAATCAACAAAGAAGTAAGAGTGAAAGTAGCTTTAAAGGGAAAGACTCCTAATAAAAGAAAACGATTGAAGAGCAGAAAAGGAATATCTCATTGATTACCTTTTTCTTAAAGCATATATGGATTTATCAAATATTCTTATGCACCCTGCTAGTTTATAGTGAGTTCAAGAATATGATTTAGTTAATTACATAATATTTTTATGATTTGGATTTGTTATCGAACAATTATAAAATTTTTTCTATATTGCATCAAGTAGTTAAAAATCGGACAGCATAAATAAAATTGAATTAGATATATTTTTTGATCACTTGATGTATAGGCTGAAGGTCTTTAAATCATATAATTTTTAATATATAAATAGTTTTGAGGTAGTAGATCATATTCAATGACTTGGATCATCGATATAAGACCTCCATTATTCAATTCTGATCGATCGAATCTCAGCATAAATCCGATTAACCTTATCCAAATCAATCATATATATATATATATATATATATATATATATATATATATATATATATATTTGATTGTCATGCTTCCCTTTTCCTACGGTCTTCCAATTCAAAGGAATAGGTCTAAGAATATATGTATATATATCTCTGACATTTCTAAGTAGAAAATTATGCATTTTGCAATGATCTTGAAGCCAAAGATCTGTTTTAACTGGTAAATTTATCAAGAAATAGGAAAAATTTAATGGTAGCTACCCAAGCAGAAGTTACTGAACAGAAAAGAGGAAGGGGAAAACTTATTGAAATGGCTGACGTCAATATAATTCACACTATCAAACAATTCATAATTGAGGGTATATGTATATGAGCTTAGTATTTAGATATACCTGTCCCCTATAGATTCTGCATTATGGATGCCATTGTAGATGACGGGCATGCTACGTGATTTCCTAGATCCATCAATTCAGAGTGTAATGGACCTAATTCGTATCAACAGAAACCAAAGGATCATTAATTTCTAAAGGTACCAAAATCTGGTTCCATCAACTGTATTCCTGTGCTAGAGAGTTCCAAATTCTAAGTGTCTTGGAGAAAAAGTATGAAGAAAAATTTGATACTTTTGTACAACTTTTGTTTGAAAAATTTAATGGAACCATGCCGGAGGACTATATGTGGTAGATCATATGATCACAGGGCCCTTATTACTAAGGATTTGTTCAGCAGCGGATAATCCCATCTCTGATAAAATGCAAGTGTTCACCATACTTAACAGTCTCCCTCCATCTTGGGACCAACATTGCTTAGCCCCTAGTCATTAGTTGAAGCAAAAAAAGTAACCTTTGGGGCATAGCCTCTCAAAACCATTAGATCATATCTAACATTGGGAATTGGCCGTACAAAAGGACACATCACACGTAACGTTTATCACCACAGTTGATGTAAGGGAAAAAAATCCATTAGTTGACCAGAAAATTGCATCCATAAGGAAATATGTGTACACATGCAGGTACGTGCATATATTTACAAAATCAGCAGTCAATGTAGCATAACTGGTATTATTTGCTGCAGAAAGATGAGCAATTGATAAGTGCAAAACTCCTGAAAGCATAATATCCTAAAATCTGTCCACCCAGTGAAACACTTCAGATTCTTACAAGTTGGCAGAAGAATTCTAGCGCATGCAACTGAATGCAACCGAACAGTTTATATATGGCACCTAGAGAGGTGCCTTCCATGAATTCAAATTACATGAAGGTATCGAATCATTAAAAAAGAATATTGAAGTAAAACATGATATGATAAAACTTCTAAAACTAACAAAGGATCTATGTGCAAGTGTTATCAAACATGATGTTGAAAAAATCTTTAACAGGACCAGGGGGTTTTTGTCGTCGAAAATAGTTTATCAACAAACTTACTACAACATCCGCGGAAATTTTTTTCAAGCTTAAAAGCAGTGAGTTCCCATCAAGACCTGCCATGTCACTGAGAAACATCCCCGGAAAGAAAATGGCAGTTGTTATGAACAATATGTGACAATATCCACTCACCAATGCAAAACTATGAAAGATGAAAGAGTTCTTTTAATCAATTGATCCTATCAAAAGTAAAGTTGCTTTTGGTAAATAATTAAAAGCAACGTTATTTAATAACTGCTAAAAAAGAGGATCCAGTTCCATCTTCTTCATGCTCATCGGGCCATACATCCGTCCAAATCTTATAAGCTTGGCAAATAATGCACACTGGCATCTCGCTTATCTCGCTTTCACACATATGCAATAACTTCCGCATATAATTTTATGCGGATCTCGGCACGTGAGCTTCTTATCGACCGCCGGTCCTCAATCATCGCGACCTTTGAGTGCAGCCCAAGTCTTGATCCATCACTAACCGTCAAAAAACGGACCCCACCGAATCAAACGGCAACGTCCTCCTGCCAACGCTATCCTTTCCTTCTCTCCCTCTAAAATCTCCGAACCAAGTTCTTCGTGCGACCAAGAATTCATGGCTCCTCCGCCTCCACCCTCGGAGACTCCTCGAGCCAGCGGCTCCACCGCCCCCTCCAATTGCCTCCTCTCCTCCGCCTTCCGCCACCTCCCTTTCTCCCACGCTCTCCCCCCATCAAAGCCGTCCGTCCCCGACCACACGGCTCCCGACCGCGCTCCGAACCCTCTCTCCCCCCTCTCCGCCGCCGAACGCTTCCTCCGTTCGCTTGGCGCCGCCGTCTCCGGCCACCCACTTCTCAAACCCGTCGTCTCCCTCCATTCCGATCTCCGAACCTTCCTGCAGGTGAGACCATTTCTACGCCTTTAAATCCCCTGGTAATCTATGTAAAGCCAGGAAATTTGCTTGGGTATTTTGGTGGTTTTTCTGAGGCGGAAGTGGGTGCATTGTTGAATTGTATGTCCAGGTCCGTGGTGGAAACCATAGGAATCATAGCTTGTTGAAGGCCTATGGCTTTGCGGCGATCTTGCCGGGGGACTCAGTGGCGGGGCTGGTGGTGGCCAACGGCATCACCAACTTCTTGAACATATACAACACACTACTGGTGGTCAGGCTGGTGCTAACCTGGTTTCCCAACTCCCCTACGGCCATCGTCAGTCCTCTCAGGTATAATTGGCCATTTGGTTTCCGAAAAGTTTCAATCTTTAGTACCCTGGTAGTCATTTGAAGTATATATCAGATGGGTAGTCTCAGCATGCTAAATTTTCTTATAACCAGTGGGATAGGCTTGCATTCTTAGTTATTGGATAAAAATGGATGATGAGATGTAGTGGATAAAAATATTACTTTTATATTGTTAGGTGGTAAAGAATGTGTACAGAATGAAGATGCTGGGCTTCATAACTTGATATTAGATTGGTGAACTAATTGGTATTTGGTATTCGCTTTCCAAGTATTTATTTAATCAGCATGGACATGTGGCAAGCATAAACAACCAGTCTCTTCCCATCTATGTGGTTTGCCTTTTATAATTTTATTTGTCCAATTTCACCAGCCATTCCTGTCTCAGTCATCCTTTGAGAGCACTATGTAATTTTCTAACCATTCCCACGATTCGAATCCATGCCTACGTAGGTATTTTTGAGGATTCTAGATTTAGGCATCCTTCTTAGTGGACCCAGGATTTTCTCTGAATATTTTGCTATTGTTATTCAGTGGGTTGAGTGCATGTTCGTTCTGAAAGGAGAACTTGAGTTAATGTTCACTTAATGTGAGTTGTAATAAAACTTCCCTTGATCCATATGATCTTCAATTGGAGCGAAGGAGACAAAAATACATGTTTGAACTTTGAACCCTTCAAGCTCTCACTATAACTAGTTAGTCTCTTAGAATGATATGTAGGACAAACATCAATTACATGCAAGGAAGTCTCATGTGGCTAGATATTAGAATTTCTTTTCCAATATTGCCTCTGTCTAATTCTTATGTCTTCTTTCTTCGTTGAAATTTGATAAATTTTTCAAAAATATTTTGTACTATATGGCAAAAACAAGAAAGGAAAAAAATAGCAGCAGAATGCTATGTACTCAAAATTACCTCATCTTTTGTCTTCAGTGCATTTCAGTGTATAACTAACCAATTCATTTTGGAAATTTTGAAATAAAGTTGGTTTCTCATGAGAAAATGACTTGATTGGGCTTTGATTTGAAACCCATCAGACTGCTACCGAGCATTCTTTGGTATGCTAGTCTGTCTTATTTTCATGTTAAATAATTTAGGTTTCATCGCTTTGCATGTAGTCTGGATTATGTATAGAACTTAACCACTTTGTAAAGTAATATTAGAGAATATGAGGCAGACTCAACCACGCTTCAAGATGCCTGCTGTCAAAGATTGGTGCTATCTTAGGATATGGCTGTTATTTTTTGATCTTTGTAGAGTAGTATTAGAGAATATGAGCTAGACTCCACCATGCTTCAAAATGCCTGCTGTCAAAGATTGGTGCTATCATAGGATATGACTGTTATTTTTTATCCTTACTATCCATAAAGAACTGAACTTTTCAAACTTGAGGAAATTATGTACGAGTATTTAATCTAATTTTGATTAAGCTCCCATAGTTCAGTTGGGAAGAGTTTTGATTTCTTTAATTGGAACCAAGTACCTCACTGGACCACTACCTGGCCAGACCATTGAGGTGCATTCTAAATATTATGATTAATCATTATTGTACTCTTTATCTCTTGATCTGTTATTTCTTAAGCACACAACAGAAACATAAATCAAAACAAGTCAAACTAAATTCAGCTGCTTGTCAAGTAAACAAGCTAAAACACTTCTTCAAAGATGGTGCCCAGTTTTCATATACCTGTAAAGTCTGTATTTTTAACATTGGGCCTTTTGCATTGATGTTGGTGATTAGTCACTATTAATTTCTTTAGAATTTTTGAATTTGTTTCCCTTTGAGTTTCAGAGCATCAAGCTGTTTCACTAACCTTCTATTTGGCTTCTAATTTGTCTTCAGCGCTTTATGTGACCCTTACCTGAACATATTCCGCGGGATTATTCCACCTCTTGGTGGAACATTGGATCTGTCGCCCATACTGGCCTTCATAGTTCTGAATGCCTTTACAAGCACTGCTGCTGCACTTCCTGCTGAACTTCCAGTCACCACCACAACTCCACAAAATGCTTTATCACACCCCATGACCACCAATCTCACAAAGACACAGGAAAAGTGGATGAGAAGGATGTGCTGCAAAAGATCGTGGCACTCAGAAGATGGCAGTTAGGCCTTGACATCCATCAGCTTCTCTTTTTTTGCATGAACCTCATTGATTGAAATGGCCTGCAGAAATGTTGAGGTTGATAGAGTTTTTCTGTATCTCAATGTTAATTGATGGTACTTAGCATTACTCTGTAAGTACTTATATATGCATTCTTTACTTCCTTTTTGGCTATTTATATCTTCTCACAATTTCTTGGCTTGGAAGCTATATTGTGAATGTCGTCAGTGACAGTCTGCTGTGTTGCCATTCGCTTTGTTCTTATTCATTAGTACGGTGATGTTTGATGGTATGACACTGGTTAGGGTGTTATATCATCCTGTTCTTGTTTGGGAGCTCTCGGCACCAGGAAGTGGGTACATAAACTTGTAAGAAGCAGAGAACTAGAAACGGATGTGAGAGTTTGCAATGCCCTATTGTTGACATGTATACTGAGTGTGGGAATATAGATTCAGCTAGAGAAGTTTTCAAGAAGGTGCAGTGGAGGGATGTGGTCTCTTGGAGTTGCATGATCAGGGGTTATGCTGCTCACGGGCATGCAGACATGTCACTCGAGCTTTTCACTTGAGATGCAATCTAAATGAGTGAGACTAAACACTTCCACTTCCACTTCAGCGCCCGCAGCATGCAGCTGTTCAGGTCCTGTAGATGAAGAGATCAAGCATTTACCCCTAGTGTTGAGCATTGTACATGAATGGTGGATCTCCTGGGTCGTGCTGATAGACTTCTTCATCTTAGAATCAAGGAAGTCCTTTGAGTAGGGAGTGGAGTGAGGGTATGGAGGCACTAATAATACAAAATTCAGAAGCATCAAGAAGAAAGATGATCTTTGGGATGTATATTTATTATTTATTTAGAAGAATATATGGTTCATATTATCAAGAATGATGAGAACAAAAAAAAAAGGTGATTCTAAGAATAAAACAAGAAAGTGATTTGCAGATGCAGAAGAGATCTCACAAAAACAGAGGGCCTTGCAGATGCATGAGGGATTTATGAACAGTATTCTCCCCATAGGATGGTGAAATAATTAACAATACCATTGACACATTCTGGAGGATTGAAGAACTAAAAAATCTGTCATGAAATACTACCACGTCGTGATGGCTTATAATGTACAGAGGCCTTTGTTTTTTATCTTAACATTCCAGGGCATCCTAAAGATGCTGAATTTTAATTGAGAGAGAGGTTGACTGGGACAATATCAAAGGGGTTCTACAAGATGAAAGGAGAGAGAGCATCCAGGTCCAGTTGCTCTTATAAGGATGTCATTAAGGATAGTTTCATGGAAATCTTCTTTGGTTACCATAGGGTGTCTAAATCATTATTGTTCTATGAAGGGTCTTCCTTGTGCCTGATCATGGAGATAGATGTAATTGGAGAGTTGAGCCAGTTTGAGGCCCCTTGAAGAATTTATACTCTTTGGTTCTTGCAGCTTTGCTTCTTTATTAGAAAGGAAAATCTTATGGATAGAATTATTAAAGAATCTAAGGACTCGTTTGGTTTACGAGAAGTGGAGGAGGAAAAAGATAATTTTTGGGAAGTGAAGAGGGGGTCTCTTGTTTTGTTGGAGTTTTAAGAGGAGAAAGAATGAAAAAATCTCTTCTCATGAAAGATGTTTTCCATGTTTTATGAGAAGTCGAAACCGGAGGTGAGTTTTAGAACTTTCTATGGGATGGGAACTAATGATACTTTTTCTTTCCAAAAATATCATTTTAAGATCCTTGGTTAAGATTTTGCAAAATATCAATGAATGATTATAATTAAATACTGAATAGTAAATATAATATAATATTAATATTATAATATTTATCATATTTTAATATTAATATTAATATAGTATTTATTATTAATATATTAATATTTATATTAATATAATATTATATTTATATTTATATTGATAAACTTATTATATTAAAATATTAATATAATATTAATATATTAGTATTATATTAATATAATAAATTATTATGATCCAATATTATATTATAATATATTAATATAAATATAATATTATTATTTATATAAAATTTAGGAGCAAAAATATATAGTCTTATATATATTAAGAATATAATAGATATTTTACATAGTTTTTCTAAGAAAATAGGTGCTCAATTAAACATAAACCACTTTGCGATAAATCATTTTTTCATGATCAACTAAACATACCAAAATCCTGTTCTCAGGAAGTAACTTTACAAAGAAAAATTCTTTCCACGAACCAAACAAGTTCTAATTATGTTTATTCCCTAGGATGAGAGGGCTGAGGGTCCTCATAAATTAAACATTGAAAAAGCCTATAGGGGATAAACTAATTGGCTGGTTGAGATCATCCCATGGTTAGACCGTATATTTTCAATGGTGAAAACTTTAATGAATTTGTCTGGCTCAATTCCCTATCTCTATATCATATATCACCATATTTATGCCCATTGTTGCAGCATCAGCAGCCATAATCTTAAAAAGAGACATATTCTGAGAAAACTTGATCCATTCATATATGTGCAGTTCGCCCTCTATAAATTTCAAAAGTGTTGATCATCTTCCTTTTCATTGAGAAAAAGCAGTAATTTTCTTATGTATGACAAGAAGTGAAAATGAAAACTTCTTTAGATTTCTTTTAACAACATAATGTTGAAACTAAACAAGATAAGATGATTGGTGACGATTTTTCCGGGATTTATTAAAATCAGCTTCAGCTTTATCAAAGTTTCTCAGAAATTGCTTGGAAGGTGTAGTAAAGGTTTCTATCTTTTGATACTGCAAGAGCATTTTACAAATGCTTTTTCTTAGGGAAGGAGTGCTCCTCTCTTTGTGAAATTAAAGCAGCCTAACCACCACGATTTAAAGTTTCTTAGGTGGTACCTGTGATCATGTGTGAAAGGAATTGATGCCAATCTTGCAATTTACACTCTCTCCTTTCAGCGGTAAGAGATGCTCTGAAAGTGTTGATAAAGTGTGTACGTTAAAGAAACAACAGCGGAAAGCAAAGAGATGCTTGTTCCAAGCTCAAGCGCTTTCACACTTGCTAGGTCGGTAGGCCTTTTCTCTCTGCCTTGTAGTGTTACCTATTGCTAGGTGATGGTTCATGTAATTCCACAGAAAATACAAGTGTTTTACATTATTTTCTTTCCATATTCTACTATGATTATAGGCTAGACGACACACATTATCCATGATGTTTTGACCATTAATGGAAGGACCTACTGATCCCAGTTGGCAAGCGAACATGCCACGAAGTGAATTCATAAGAGGCTTTATATTGCTCTGAATTGGATACTCGTAATTTGTCAAATATTGCAAATAGACATAGGTTGCATGCTTCAAAAAAAAAAGAAAAAAGAAAAAAGAAAAAGAAAATCTCTGATCTGACTCTGCCATTAGACCACTAGTTTCTGGATAACCTTGTTTATTTTCTAGCAGTTTAAGCATCCGATTCCATAGAACACTAACTGTTTGGCTCATGCAGAATAACAACCTCTTCATTACATATCTTATTCTCTGCTCGGCTATATAATCGAGACCTGAGAAAAGATTCTTTCTAAAGAATTACTTAAATAACCTAGGGCATGATAAGATGTCATACAAACCACCAATAGTATTTAAGGGTACCTAGTGATAAAAATATCAAAAGGTTAGCCTCAGACGTCTAAAGCTTGCTTTGTCTAAGGGGATAAAAGCTCAAGGAGAAGAAAGGGTCTGATTACCCTCAAGAGAGCTGCATGGGAAGGACTACCTACACTGAGAAGCTAGCTGCCATTGCCTTAGGGCTTCTGGCTGTACTATCACCATTATACATCGATCGAAGGCCCCCTGTCGAGCCCGAAGATGACCGCGGGTGTGGGAGTTTGGTCATGTGGTTGCCTTTTGTGCTCTTGGTGCTGATTGTGGTCATCAACTTCACATGTTTCTTGGACCGGAGGTTCACAAGGTTCGACCCATACTGGATACATAGAGTGGGAGGCTCTTCATTTGGGATCATGACTATTCTGTTGGTGCTTGGATTTGTCTTAAAATTTAAGGCCTCCTTCAAGAGCTGATCCGAGGTAACTGGCATGGATGTCCTTTGATCAAAGCCAAATTATGAGAATGTAAGTCTGGTCGGTTTTCCTTACTGATATTATTCCATGTCAAGATGTAATTTAACCTCATAGTTCTGGCATTATGTATGTATTTTGAGACTTGCGATCTGAGTTCATGTTGTTACCTCTTGCTGTCTATGTTCCATATGTTATCTATGGGTGAGAAAGTGGGTTGGTTACTGTGTTATTAATGAAGTTTCCGTATCATGTCTTCTTCTTATCAGATGTAAAAATTAAACTGCAAGGTCAGGCAAGATTAAGTATGCTTCTCGATGTTTTGAGTATTAATCAAAAAATTCTTGGCCTCTAATCCTTGGCTGGCTCGCAACTTCCTTCATCTGCCGAATCGATGGATCTTTACATAATAAGTGTATTCAAATTAAGCTTGAATACGATCTCAAGGGCTCTCTTCGGTAGTACTTTTGCAGATCCCAGCTTGAATTTTCAGTGAGACTGCCAAATAATCAGCAACTTGGCTGTCTGTTTAAAGAGTGAACCAGTTAGAGTAGCACAACATTAGCCTGCAAAATATTTCATGATAGGCAGCGTCCAAGCACCTGGTTCAACAAATCTGTGTTTCACATAATCTTCTAGCATGTACAATGCATCCGTGTTAGAGAAGCATGTGTCAGAGGAAACTACATTGACTCAAGAAACAAGGTTCAATTCATCAAGATGGATAAAAATTCAGTACTATTGGTTTTTGTATTTGGGAGCTGAATCGAACTTTCTACCTCATTCTAAGAGAGGAAGTCTTAGCAAAAGACCCATAACTTTGTAATGCAGTTTGTGGGAACAAGTCTAAAATCCAAGCTAGCATCTAATTATTCATTTGTTAATTCGACAAAGTGATCCTGTACCATCCTACTTTTGACCAATTCATGTCATTCCTACATGATATGGGAACGGTTGCAGTCAGACCTTAAGACAGTAAGCAACACAACAGAATCCATGCTTTCATATCTACGAAGGAACAATGGAACATCAAATAACAGCTCAGTTCGTTTCAACTGACTACTGTCGGGCATGCATGCATCACATTAGCTCAAATTTGTGATGATTCATTGAACTGCAGGATATTTGATGACTGGTTGCACGAATTCTCGGCGAATTGAATGATTTTACAGTAAGTTAAAACAGGGATTGCATCATGCCTGGCAGATTAATCGAACGGTTTTGAAGTGGTGACCATATGGTAATGTGTTTATTTATTGAATTTTGTTCATGAATGTTCATATATAGGCACCTCATTTGCTCAAATAATGCATAATTAGATAAAAGAGGAAGTGTATTTTATCTGATTTCAGTACTTTGCTATTTGCTGATCAGATACACTTTCCCCGGATGAATAAAATGCCTTCGGGCTTCCTGGTGTCCAAATAAATAAACATGGAAAAAGCAGCCCGTCACATCATCACCAAGATCTTTTGGAGCGCCATGAACCTATTAATGATTGCTCTCTCCTCGCCACCTTCTATTACAGAAGCTCTCTCCCTCATAATATCATCACCAAGATCTCTTGCTCTCTCTACCACCACTCCCATGGGAAGGCTGTTTCCACCTTTGTCACATCTCCCATCTCCCTAGCCTCGGGCCACCTTGATCAACTTCTTGTGCTCTTTCCTCTTCATCAATTTCATAGTTTCGTTCACGTTCCTTCTCATCAAATTCATCCATCATCCACAGTTCTGATCCTACGCCAGCCAATATCACCGACGCAACCGACGCTCTAACCAAGTCGATCATCCATGTATGTATATACAAAAGCTAGGCCATGCGAATCTGGTAGCTGACCAACATGCATGCTTGAAGAAGCTGGCAGAGGGAGAAGAGGTGCACGTGCTGCCACGGTGCAGTCACGTGTACCACTAGGCATGCATCGAGCAGCGGCTGATCATGGTTCAGAGATCTGTCTCCTCTGTCGGACCGTGTGATTGTGACGAGGGCAGGGAGGTCCATGATCAAGCACAATGAGAACGACAACGAGCAATAGCAGTAACATGCACGTAATGCGACTGGTACCGTTCTCTGCACGCGTTCCATTAAAGCGCTCTTTGTATAGCTGTTGCTGCAAGCATTATGTGGAGATTAGCCAGTAATAAAGGTTAAGCGATTCTATGATTCTTTAATCTGCATGATGTTTTGGCTAGCCACGGACTATAAGTCTTATTTAAAGTTGATGCTAATTGGTTTGAAAGGGAGAAAATTGGGGAAAAAAGATATAGTACTCTGAGTTTCATCGAGGATAGCTATGTATTGCTTTTTTTTTTTTTTTTTCAAAAATCCAAGAAAAATAATTTTTATTTTCTATTTTTGTTTTTAGAAGAAACATGAACTCGACTAAACAACGTCAATCTATATATGCTACTTCACTAATTTGTAGAGACCAAAAAAAAAAAAAAAAGAAAAAAAAAAGAAAATCAACAACAATGCGAGGCCTGGCCTTGCACCCTTTTTTTGGCGACTGCATGGAAGGCAATTATGATTTCTTGAATTACAAATTGAAACTTTTAGCTCATATGATTCTAGAATCACAATCCATTTTGGACTGGAACCAACTTAAATCCATTAATGATCTGGCAACAGAGATCTAGCCAAACCCAAGTGTACCCTGGTTTACAACCTGAAATATAAACGTCAACCATAGACACAAACAAGGAACGCTGTAGATCAGCACTTGGATCTTTTTTTTTTTTCTTGATTGAGTCAACCTTGTTCTTTCTTACAAATATCAATCACCTTCATCAGGTTTCAATATATGAATGCTATTGGACTAGTCTGGGGACGGGGTATAAACAATGCAAATGCTATGTTCTGAACAAGAACGAGGAATTGTACAAATTTGCACAGGTACAATTGCAAAAAAGGACTTGAAAGCTTATATAAAATTGGGCATCTCTATTTCCTCTAATATTGGCCCCTTCAGTCCGATGATCATAACTTGGGAATTGGAATGACCGTCCAGGAACATCTCTGTAATCTGCGGGGAAAATTATTATCAGATATATACCTCACAATTGATCAAACTTAAAAATTCATAAAGGTAAAACACACACACACACGCACACACGCACACACAGAGGAGAGAGAGGAGAGAGAGAGAGAGAGAGAGAGAGAGAGAGAGAGAGAGAGACTTAACCCTTAACAGAACCCAGTGTCCTGAATATTCCAATCATTCCTAGAAACCACAAACTTTTGTCCTCTGAATGAGCAATGATTGAAATGCAAAGTAATGATGTTTATTGTTATAATCAGGGATCAACAAAATTCTTTGATCCAGAAGGACACACACACACACACATTTATCTGAAGTGGAATCTGGGAACCTAACAAATAATACTCATTGATGAGGAACTCTGGTAAGAACATAACCAGATGCTAACAGAATCACTATTCCCTAATATGGCTCCTGAAACATTTTTGTATACACTCAGTTTTCCATTAAGAAATGACTCCAGTACCTATTTATGAAAAGCAGATGCCAACCTTCAAATGCATGGATGCATTCTGAATGGATAAACGAACTGATGAGCAGGGGGAAAAGAAAAGGCATTCATTCAATGATGCCACTAGGAGGCAAATGTCCACACTACATGATATAGGTTGCCAACCAGAAAAAAAGCTCTCAAATGGACATATATACCTGTCTGCATCCAAATAGTTTGAGTACCCTTAGATTGATGCAGCTGTCAACGATCAAACCAAGTGTTTCATCCATTATGTTCCGGCAAAAGGATAGATCCAGACTGCGCAACTTCAAATAACAGTGCAGAGAAATAGATATGGCTGTTTGTTGTGAAACCTGAGGTCACAATGGAAATACCATTTATGAATACAGCCATCAAAATTGGCATCACAAGGGACAAATTATATAAACTTGACTAATAAAGGATATGATGGAGTGTGGAGGCTGTGGTGTCCAGAAAAAATTTAAGAAGGATGTATAGAAATAGTGCAAAAGAAGTTTTTGCATGACAGCCTGATGATTTCTGATTTAATGTTTGAACTTATCCATCATACTGCAACATCATGACAAATTTAACCTGCAAGCCCAATCATGTAGGGAAATCCAAACAAGCACTAAAATGGAAGTTTATGCTGTACCTTTTTAATACTGTTGAGTGAAAGTTCAGTCAATGACTGTCCAGATGCTTCCAAGAACGCAGCAATTGCTTCATCACTGACATTTGAGAGAGGATTAGTTCTAGAATAAGGGACAATTACTTGCCACAATGAGCAATCCTGATAAAACTCAAACATCATCAATGTGTTGCAGAACCACTAATACTCCACACCATGCATGGTGTAGAAGTGAATGACTAAAATACATTTTATAGTTAGATTGGGAAAAATAAGGATGCAAACAAAGTTAGCATCGTGCGGACCAGATATACAATAATACGAAGCAGTCTGCAAATAAATGTCACATGAAAGACAAAACTCTATGTGGGAAAATTAGAAATTAGCTAGCCTAAGAAAAAGGAAGGCAGAATAATGTCTAAAGGACCCTAAATATGCAAATGGTATCTCAGAACCATTTAAGATTAACTGGCTGGTTCTGATAACTTCCATTTCTTTGGCAGGAAGAAGGGCGGAAATTGATGAAACCAAATTCCCAAATCATCTTTAATGTTATGTCTTGGCCTCAGGACTCATGTCAGGTATGCTTTGTGATAACCGAGAAAAAGAGAAGCAAGGTAGATTATAAAGAAGGACAAGCATTACAGTAATAAAACAGGAAATAATAAAATACAAAGAAATGGGAAGAAACACATGATAAGCATCATTAGCATCAACATGAATATCTCATAGATAGTTTAAGCACATTCTCAACAAGATTTATAAGCTCAAGCCCAACTTCAGGCATTGATAGGTCAAGATAAATGGCGGAAAGGGTATTTGTCTATGTTATTCAGGACATAAGCATCACATAGATCTCTAAAAGGATGTATAACATGTTGAGCCTGATAACTAGTCTTTTAAAGCAGTTATATTATTCTATTTTGCTAAACAACATATCAATTGATTATCATTTGCTACACCTCAACCTTTGTAATTCTACCAAAGATACACATACAACTGAGAGATCAAAAACACAAGCAATAATGAGAATATCACAGAAAAAGGCAGTCATACAATTGCCTTTCAACTTATCAATCATTAATGAAACATTTAAGAAAGGAGTATATGGGGGTCTGATATAGAACAGAAAACACTAGGAGACAAGAAGCTAAAACAATGATGCAAACTTTATTCTGTCACAAGCAAGATTCTTCAAGAATGGAACCATAAATCCTCACATATGCAGTGAAATCAAAAAGGAAAATGAATAATCTCAATCACAACTAGTGTCAATTGGACATGGCAAGGCTTGTGGTGCCTAAAGCAATTAAAAATTTCAATACCCAAAAATCAACACAAATACAATTAAAAAGATGATGCATATTTTAATAAATATGCTGAATAATATACTACTGTAAATACTCAAGAGCATATTTTGCTGGAAAGTATCGAACTGCATCATACATTACACCAACAAAAGCAACAAAGTCCACACTTCAAATTGGTCAACACGAGCATGATAATATAATGCAACAATTGATGGTGATGTTCCACTATAAATGATCCTTGGAGCTATCCTTCCCATCCAAGATACAACACATAATCTGTAGAAGAGGGATGCTACAATAGGTAAAAGTAACTGATTCAGAAGCCAAGAGGTCCCAGGAGTATCTAAACCTCCTAATTGTAATAATGGTCTTTGTAAACTTTGCAATAATGCCAGACCGTAAGGTTTGTATGAGAATGAACTTGTCATCACATTCATGATAAATGCTACTTGTTTGGGATATTAAATACATGCAGACAAGGAAATTTGCTGCATGCTATCTAACAACCCCTGCTCTTTCTACTGTGCTGGACTAGTGTTGCACTAAGCATAAAGGTAAGATAGCAAACCATTTAAGACTATAAATAATTGGATCTAAGGAGGAAATGCATAAGATATAATGTAATTCTGTTTGTATCAACTGTCAGTAGATTTTTGGTTTGCATTTTGGTTTTGAGTTTCAGGGCCTTTAGGCTTGATGATCTTTTTCAATTGCTAGTCTAGTAGGGAGGACGTACATTGAGTGGCGCTGTGGAATTTTGTGAACTCATATATTGTGTTAATTTTGCTTTTCCTGTCTTATTGACTTATCATTACTAATGATGGTAAAAGGTAACCTATTACAAATGAAATAGAAATAGCCACTGAAAAATCAATGTCCTCTCATATCGGTTAATCTTCCTTACTTTGTTCCCTTTTTTTAAGAGACATGGCAGGAATATCACCATGCAGGTTTGAACCTGGACCTCTTTGATCAGGAGTGGGTTGCAATCAGCTGACCTAAATCTAAGCCCCATGGCAGTCTACCTTACCTTTATGTTTTGCAGGCAATTTACCAAACTAGTTTACCAAGGAATATGAGGAAAAAAATAATTTTCTTCTATTGGAGGTTCTAAACATAATACCGTGAGCTAGTGATAAAAAACAGATGGCAAATAGACAACCTTGCTAATGTGCATAAATACATATATCGGATGCACAAATTAAAGTCAATATCTTTTTTGAGTGACAACTTCTCACGTACCATATAGGGGGCAACATTTCTACATAACTGGCCTTACATCAAGATAATACCATATGACAATAATATCAATTATTGCATTAAAAAAGGAAAATCATGTTAATGAATGTATAAAGTTGATAAAGAAAACCTGAATGTATTGCCACAAAGCTTGAGTTTTGTAATAGATCTACAACCATCAGCTAGGTATTTCATTGTAGTATCATTCAAACGGTGCAGCTTCCGCAGATCCAGAGCACACAACTGATGACAATATGCCCCAATAGCTTTCATGGCAACATTAGTCAATTCTCTGCATGCAAAGAAAAGAGGGAAAATAAAAATTCAGCATAAGCTGGAATTACATCTTTAGAACCTTTTGCAATAACTAGGAGACTTTCTGTGAAATATTATATACAAACATATACATATACAGACTAAGTATATATTTATACATATCAAAAACATTTTATCAAACATGCTAATGCAGCCAATGTAATATGCAAAAGAGAGGGAAATAATGGCAAATATTAAGCTAAAATCCTCTATTATTTAGGATATGTTATGATATAGGAAGCTTACCGGCAATCAGCAAAGATGAGCTCCTTCATGTTCCGACCACAAACAGGCATGAGTTTGCGGACAAAACCATCACAAACGGTTGGTATACCTGCTACTGACAAAATTTCAAGATTCTCTAACTTCTTCAATGCAGGAAGAATCAACATAACATCTATATTGTGACAATCATCAATGTACAGTTCTCTCAATACTGATTTCAACTTATCAGCTAGACTGATGACTCCAGCTGTAGTGATAAGGGTACATTGTCCCAAATTTATGGAACTTAACAAAGGTGCCGACGAAACAAGCGCATTCAATCCATCATCTGAAAGACGACATGCACCCTTCAGAGATATCCTAGTCAATGATGGCAAACCATTTGGTGCCTTTACCAACATGGCTTGCAATACATGATCAGTCATACATCGCCCACAGATGTCAAGTTGCACCACCTGATCCACCACAAGAAAATAACAATTTGACCTTAAACAGACGTTTTCAGTTCTAACACGAAATTTAAAGATAAGAATCTACCAGACAAAACACCACGTGGAACAAAATATGCGGAAAATTGTAATGTTTTCTCTCTTTTTTATCTAACTAAACTGCAATCTGAGTGGTTATTTATTGCAAAGGCTTTAGAATTGTTGAAACAGCTAGATGAATTGTATTACTCACATAAGAGATATCCATGGTGAAGTATGTACCTAGGTAAGATGCTTCACTACTGAAAATCCAAAGAAAAAAACAACAAAAAAAACAAAGTAAACCAACTCAACATATACTAAATGTTTGACAGAAAGATTCAGGAAATCACAAATTATGAAATGCGATCCACTTAGTAGGATAGGATAAGATACCGTCAGCTGATCCATTTTACATGCAGCAAGGGCCTTCTCAAGCTGCTCCTCTGTTGCCCAACAACAATTGCTTAAGTGTATTTCTGTGGAAGATTCATCCAAGTAAAGACCAAGAACATGAGTATTCATTGTCCCATATCTGCACAGCACTGAGACAATTGAGTGCTTCAATGGATCATAAATTCCTTCAAGAGATGGGATCTCTTCACTGTATTTGGAAAGAACCTTCAAGCTAAGATCTTTCAGGGATGGAGCCAACTGCTTGCGGTTTCCATTATTTGAAGGTTTCCACAGAATGTTTGCTTCTCCAGAATGAGTCTTTCTGGATAACACTCGTTGCTCGACAATTTTCCTGGCATCAGAAAATGGCCCTGGCAAGTCTTGCCCTTCCTGCTCAACATCCGATGATAAAGCTCCAGGCTCATCTTCTTTATCCCCAGATTCATCTCTATAAACAGCATATTTGGGAGCTAGATCAACTGCTATACTCCTATCCCGGTCTCTTCGATGCTGAAGCCAATCCATCCAAGCATTTGAGGGCCAGGGCCCTTCACTTCTATTCTGCAATGTTTTCTTACTTTTATCGGCATCGCTGGATTTCTCAGTAAACTGATCAATGTTGAAAGAAAACCAATCGTCTTCCATAATACCTTCCTCGACACCGTTCTCTATACCACATACTGTCCTTGCATTCCCTATGTCCGACGTTAGATCGATAAATCTATTAAAGATATCGACGTCGACATCCATTGGAGCCCGATCATGCTCATCTGCACTGGATTCCACATCGATTACTTCAATTCTTCTCGGGGCATCTTCAGTTCCAGCTCCAGAATTGAATGACAAGGAGAGACCAAGAGGATCGCCGGACGCTCCTCCTCCCGCCGGCTCTGGAGATGAATTTACGATTACAGGAAGATTTATATCGAACTTTTCCATCTCCAGGGGAAAATCCACCGCTTGAGGAAAATAGTCATCAAACCCTCCCATTTCTTCCCAAAAATCCATCACTGGAAAGGGGTTTCCGCCGAAAAAATTATCCACATCGATTCCTCCCACCTCGGGTGGATTCACCGCTGCAGCAGGATCCACATCGATTCCTCCCATTTCTTCGGGCAAAGTCACCGTTGGAGCTGGATGAACATCGATTCTTTCCATTTCTTGAGATGAATTCACCCCCGGAGGGAGATTGACATCGATGCCTGAATTTTCGTGGGTTGAATTCTCCTCCGGAGGGAGATTGACATCAATCCACCACCCAGAATCCATGCTTCGCTACCGACGGAGATGGTCCGGATGGATCGGAACCAAACCTTGACCCTAGATTGATGGAAGGAGAGGGGGAAGAGGGACGGAGAGAGATGAGGGCTTCGTGGATTATTGAGGGGATGGATTCGACGGAGGAATCGACAGCGAGGCGTTTGGGGTAATTTATTAGGGTTCTGGGGAGAAGTTGGGGGAGTAGTTGCGGAGAGCTCAACGCCGACATGGAGTGGAGACCCGAGCGGGCAGTCGAGTTGCGGACAAAAAGAAAAGAAAAAAAACGAAAAGCGAGGGTGGCGCAGCAGCAGCGCCGTCGAAGCTTCGTTTTCTTGTTGTCATCCGGCGGGATCATGTTGGTGGTGCGCTACGCGTCGTCTCCGGCTCTTGGAAGTGACGTATATTTATTTTAAGTGGGTCCCACAGTCAACCTTGTCAATAACGGTCCCACGAACGCAACTTTGGGGCCCATTTGTCAGTTAATTGCCTCTGCCGCTCCGGCCGTTTTGTGACAGCTGTCAAACATCAGGCAGCGTAATTATTGATTCCGTTCCTCCCCCTCCCCCCCCCCCAAACACCTAAAAAAAAAAAAAAAAAAAAAAAAAAAAATGGCAGCAGCAGGAGGTGCCGCTCTCTTTGTTCTATCGTTACAATCTAAATCTTTATATAGATATTTTAGCATCCAAAGCTTTTGAAGTGGGATTTTGGATTCTCACTCTCTCCCTAAAATGATTTTTTTTTATTAAATAAGATTCAAAATCTGTGATTAATTGGACTCCTTAACTCCTGTAGCTTGACTCTGAAAATATAATATGTCATTTAGGAAGAATTGCTGTCTGCATTAGGATGTGTAGCTTCAGGCATAATAATGCCAAAAAGACCCAAATGTTTTGCCTTTTTCATTAGCATAACATTGACTAGTGGGCCGAATGGTAATATGCGAATAAAAAATTAATCACACAATGTGGCCCTTCAGACTTATTCATCAAGATATTACATACTGGTTGGACTCACAAGTTTGATGCCGTGGTAATGAAAGAGTATAAGCCACGTCACAACTCTCCTAAATCTATCTTGCATTTGGCCTCACTAACATCACTCTTAAATATAGAGATTATAACTGGGTTATTTTTTTCCCAATAAGACAACGCCCATGCTTTTAATAATAGAGATATAGATTCTTACCAATAAAAAAAAAGATAGAGATAGGAAAAGATATTCAACTAAAAACTAGAAAATTTATACATTTTTCAGTACACGGATTTGAAGATCTTTTATTTTTTTCTCTACTAATTATATAACCTATCAAATGCAATATCCTATCACATATATCATACACCTTAAATTACGGTGGTCATATAAAGATAACATAACAAATTCATGTGATCCACCAAGACCCAGCAAGAGAAAGGTGTGACTCTCCATGATACCATATTCTGCAGCATGTATGGCATGTTATGGTATAATTTGATAAATACATTTTTATTTTTGGGAGATCTACTTCTCTTGTTTCTCTTCTTGAAATTAATCTATAGATCTAATCCGACTGCATATTTGGAGAGTGATCATAATTTGAACATAAATTTTGATGTCCATTGACCATAGCTATTGCTTCTGTTTCACAAAATATACAAGAGTGGTTCCAACCTTCTTCTCTTTGGTGACAAACAGCAGTTCACTAACCATCCACATTAGCACTTCCAACATGTCCCAAGCCAAGGGGAAGCAAATAAATCTTTTCCTTATCTCATAAACCACATTATCATAAAATCAAAATGAGTTAACAATCAGAGTATCAAGTTGTTGCAGATATCCCCATGTACAAGTACAGATTACATGAATGTACAGTTGCAATAAGCAATAAACATCACGTACGTACAAGAATCTTTTAACCTCAGGAAAAGAAAAACAAAAGGCTCACACTGCCATCAACTTGTACGAAAGTGGAATTCATTACATTACCAGATGTGAGGGTTGGTATCTTCACATGTCAGTATTCCAGGAAAACACCTTTTCCTTAGAAGATACAAGCTCATAAATTTTTTAAACCTTTGCATTTGATTCAACTTAGTATACAAAAGAGATACAAATTTTGCATGGTAGATGTTGCAGCCAATCCATCTGTGAATTAACATCAAAAAATCTACAAAAATAAATCCACATTGATCGAAGTTGACTCCGACGGAAATCCTCCGATACTTAAATTAATAGAGTGGACTGGTCGAATAGTAATCAGAGAGCAAAATGATAAAAGTTGCTTTAAAAGATATTAGATCGCTTAAACTGATCATGTTACCTTCCTTTTATAGATGTCGGAATGATAACTATTGAGCACGTAGATTCCTCTTTTTTCGGTATAGTATGATCACGGATAAATGATTAAAACTACTCACTAATTACCGTTGCCCTTTCTTCTCGGAGGCAGTTTTGTAGGGCCAATCGAAAGCCGGATGGATTGTTTGGAGAGCTCCCATCGATCAGTCGGCTGATTTGGAGTTGATCGATCATCAATCGGTCAGTTAATTCTATGCCGATCGACTGTCAGTCAGTTGATTAGGACCGATTGATTATCGATCGGTTGGTTAGTTAACTCTCTACCGATCGATCATCGGTCAGTCGGAAGACTTGAGACCGAACAATGATTGATTGGATGGCTCGAGGAAGGGCGGTTGACAACTGTCCAAATAATTTCTGACCGATGGTTAGTCGATTTTGTTGAATAGCATGCTCATCGGATGGTAATGCGTCGGCATTTCCATCGTTGTGTTGGTGGATGTTCGTCGAAAATCGATGATCAGTTGGCCTCAATGTTGGTGAGTCAGACGGCGGAGTAACGTCTTCCAACAGTTGCTCCCCATGCCCAAGTTCGGTGCGATGATTTGACATTTTATCTTAATGCACCAAACGCAGGAGGTTAACACGTGGCGTCACTTTGAATTTCGTTCTGCCGCCTATCATTAATGATCACCATGGTCTTCAATAAATTTAGTCTGGTGCTTCGGGGTCTTAATGGTCGTCTCAATGGATGCCATTAGTAGTCTCAGGGCTTGAGAGATTTGACATTCGACCGGTCTCTGGCTAACACGTGTCAGCATCTGGTGAGACTTCTGTGCATCTCGACCGTCGGTGGATCCTATATATACTGACCCCTCCGAAGGTTTTTCTTCTGCCACTTTCAACAGCAGTATCTTTTGGAAAGTCTGGTTGTTCTCTCATCTTTTAATTCTTAGGTTCAAGGTTCAAATCTTTTTGCTTCTTTCTATTTATTTCGTTGAGTTGTAAGCATGGTTGGTCATGGTAGCTCATCGCGAGATCCGGCAGTCGAAGCTTCCACACTGATAATGTCGGTTGTAGAGCGACTTCAAGATCAATATCAGATCCCAGAGGACTTTCGGTTGTTGGCTTCTGATCCCGACGGTTAGGTGAACTCACCTCTATCGGATTTTATAGCCATTTATTTAGAAAACCTTAGGTCGGGCCTTAGGTTTCCCATTCTGAAGTTCCTACGAAACATTTTTGACTATTATAGGATTTGTCCAGACCAGCTAGCACCGAACTCCATTCGACTTTTGATTTTTTTTTGCTTTGTTGTGTCGATTAATTTCGACAATTCCTCGACTTTCTTTATTCAGACCTTTCTTTGCCCTTCAACCCTATCCGAAGGCTGATGGATGGTGATATTTTGCCCCGAGGAAGGGGGTTTCTTTTATCACTGATCTTCCGTCGTCCATCCATGATTGGAAGACCTATTTTTTTTTTTTGTTTCTTCTCCTTCTTCCTAAGGCTTTCCATCAGTGTGGGGAGAGCCAAATATCCTTTCAAATGAGAATAGTTGGATGGATCCAGTCGATCGAGAGGATTTTCTTCGGCTGAAGGATACGAGGGTTCCCCCGTAGAAGAAGCTGATTACCAAAGAGTCTTTGTATTTTGCTGATCAACCTTCGGAGCAGCCGATCGTCGAGTAGATTTGTATTTTGCTTTCTTTTGAAATTGATAGTTCAAATTTTATAAGGACCAACAGTCCATTTTGTAACTTCTCTTTCACAGTAATGAAAGCTTTGTTTGCATTTATCTTTTGTTGTACAAATTTATCTTCCATCATAACTGCAAATACTTTGATTGAGCGATTGTTAGCCGTTCTTCTATCAGTTTTATTTAACCAACTATCGGCTAGCTTTTAAATCAACTTAAAGTCAGATTTTCTAACTAGGTAATACTTAATCATTCGTTGAGATACTCACAGGTCGAGGACAAGCCAACCCTGAGTCGATTTTTAACCGACTTTTAGTCGATTTTTTACCAACTCATATTGAATCGAGGTGCTTGATGATCGGGTATAAGCCGACCATGGATCGATTTCTATCTAACCTTTGATCGATTTTTTATCATCCAACACTTGATCAATTTGCAGAAGTGCATGATGATTGGGTGCGAGCCAAACGTCCTTTGGCTATGGCCAAATCGGTTAGGATTGTGTTCTTTACTAGCCGGGGCAAACCAACTAGTTTACAACCAATAGTTTGATACTTTTCTTTCTTCATCATTTATAAGGAAGTTATGCATCGACATCATTCATTGGTCAACCAGTCGATAGTTTTGTCGTAAGAAGCCGACCACGCGGTCAGTTTGAGATATCCGATAGAAGGTTACTAAAACACCGATCATCGATCGTCCTTTATCGATCGGTTGTTGAACTTTGCTGAGCGAAAGAATGCTGATAGTCCGTCGGTTATATTATTTGATCGGCAGATGATTGATCGGATTTAACTTCATCTGATGTCGTCGGAGTATGTCGAAAGCCTCTTCTAAGTCTCAGATATGGTCCTAACTTTGAGTGCTTTTTACCAGCATATCGTCGACATATACTTCCATATTTCATCCAATTTGTGGCTTGAAAACCTTATTTACCAATCGTTGGTAGGTTGTTGTTGCATTTTTGGTATAACTTTATAACAATAAATTCTTTTGTCTGTGACGAAGGCAATATGTTCTTCATCTTCGGATGCCATTCGGATCTGGTTGTAGCCTGCAAAAGCATCCATGAAACTCAAGAGCCGATGTCTGATTGATCTTCGGAAGCAGAAAACTATCTTTCGGGCATACCTCGTTCAAATTGGTATAGTTGATGCAGACGCGCCATTTCTCATTGGCTTTTCTTATCATGATAACATCGACAAGCCAATCGGGATAATGTGCCTCTCTAATAAAATCTATCACGAGGAGTTTATCTACCTTTTCGTCGATGATCTTTTATCGCTCAAGAGCGAATGGTCGCTTCTTCTATCTCACCAGCTTGACGTTTGGATTAACATTCAGTCGGTAAGTAATTATTTCTGAAGGTATGCCTGGCATGTCGGTTGCCGACTAAGTAAACACATCGGCATTGGCCCTTAGCAACCAAACTAGCTGTTCACACTTCATCGTCTGAAGGTGCGACCCAATTTGAACAACCTTAGTCGGATCATTTTCTTGCTATAGGATGGAGACCAACTGTTCGGTCGGTTCACCTCGCTTTTCATCTTTCCGTTGATCAAGTCCTTCCAATAGTGAAGAGCCTTCCAGCTTATTCTCCTTCGCAGTAATTGCAAGGCAACGTCGAGCAATTTGTTGGTCGCCTCACATCTCTCCGACTCCGACTTTGGTCGAAAATCGGACCAATAAATGATATGTCGATACTATCGCCTTGAGGGCATTGAGTTCTGATCTTTCAAGTATGGCGTTGTATGCCGATGGAACTCTAATGACCATGAAAGTTAAGACGACAGTGCTTTGTCAAGATTCTATCCCCACAGTCAACGAAAGATCTATTTCTTCCTCAACATTGACGGCATCTCTTGTAAATCCGATTAAAGGGATAGGAACTCTTCGGAGACGTTCCATCGATAATTTCATTCGAAAGAAAGTAGAGTAAAATAAAATATTAGTTAAACTTTTATTATCGATGAGAATTTTCTTTACATTATAGTTTGCTATCGTCGTCGAGACGACGACAGCATCATCATGGAGAGTTTGAATTTTTCTTACATCATCATCCGAAAAAGAGATAGGTTCATCGGATCATTATTTTTTGGCCGATCCTTCTTTGGATGTTGCCCCCCGACTCTTGATCACCTAGAAATCATGTTGATCACTCCAGCTGTCGGTCGATTTTGCTGAATCTCCTCCGATGCTGGTGGTTGATCGGCATGGGGCTAAGTTGGACGATCAAGCCGATATTTGGTAAGAAATCTCCATCGGATGAGAGCCTTGATCTCATCCTTTAATTGAAAGCACTATTCGGTGTTGTGGCTGTAGTCGCGATGGAATCGATAATACTTCTTTTTGTCCTTCCCTCAATTCTTCATCGATGGGGGTTGGTGAAGGTAATTCTCTCCTTCGATCTCCATCAAGATTTGCACATGCGGTGTGAAAAGGAGAGTATAAGTATCGTACCAACTTTTCACATTAGTCGGTACTAGATTCAATTGGGAGAAGACTATTTTTCTGTTTGGAGCCAGCTGGCTCAGTTTAGGAGGAACGTCGTTCTTCCGTTGTTTTTTCTTCTTCTGATCTTTTTTGTTTGATTGGCGTCAGTCAGAAGCGTCTTCTTCTGCGCGAATATGTTTATCTGTATGCTCCAAGAGTTTAGGATAGGTCCAGGAGTGGTTCTTGTCTAGCGAATAAATGAATCGGAAGCTCCGTAAACCCTGCTTCATGGCCAAGATGGCCACATCTTCGTTGAGATTTCGGACCTCAAGCGTAGCGGCATTAAAATATGCCACGAAGGCCCAAAGAGTCTCTCCCTCTCCTTGTTTGATCGAGAAGAGGATGTCTGAAGTTCATGGCATCCTCTTGCTAGTGCTGAAGTGAGCCACGAAGGAGTCATCAAGCTGTCCGAAGAAATTGATGCTTCCCAGCTGAAGTCCGGAGTACTAGGCTTGAGCAGCTTTCCGAAGGATGGTCGGAAAGCCAATATACATGAGGGCGTCATTCACCTCCTGGATCATTATGAGAATCTTATAGCTCTGAAGATGATCGACTGGGTCGGTGGAGCCGTCATATGGCTCCACTTACGACATCTTGAACCATGACGGAATTGGATCACTCAAGATGCGCAAGGAGAAAGGAGGAGCAGTCTAGACATGGAGACCATCGGAGGACCCTCCTATTGCATCCTTCTGGATCCGGACCAGCCGATGGTTGATTTTTTTAAGCTTTTGCTCATAGTCGTCGAATCATCACCGACGAGATGTCCCAAGCATCGATCCTGCTGAATAACTAGTAGAGGAGGAGGTGGTCGAGTTTCGAGACCATTTTTCCTTGTGCAGACTCCGATTAGCGGATGGAAAAATGAAGCGTCGTGACTGGTGGGTCTCTTCGCGAATGGTGAGAAGATGGGGCTTCCATCTGATGGGAGCATCGAGATGGTTGTTTCGATGACGAGGTAGCAGAGCGCTTCGAGATGTGACAGTTGTGCCTAGATGGTACAACTTGCATCGTCGGACCTTCCGCCACCACATGCGATTGTTGTTGGAGGCTGTGAATAGCTTCCGTCAGCATTCAGATCTGTTGCGTCAACGCAGTCAGTTGTTGGGCTTGTGCGTCCGCCGTAACTGCTGGATGCAAAGAACTTGGTTCTACCACTGACGGCAATGGAGGGGGAAGTGCTTCTCGTCGGGATGACCGACCGACGAAGCTGGATGAATTTCGAGCATGAGTCTTTACCATTTATAATGTTTGATCTCTGATTTGCCTCTCCTACCTGACGTGCCAATCTATTGCGGCCAATCCATCCGCGCCTATGAATCAACATCGAAAAATCTGCAAAGACAAGTCCGCACTGATCGAAGTTGGCTCCGACGGAGATCCTCTAATGCTTAAGTTAGTAGAATGGACTGATCGAATAGGAATTAGAGAGCAAAATGACAAAAGTTGCTCTAAAAGAAATTAGATCGCTTAAATTGATCAGATTACCTTCCTTTTATAGGTATCAAAGTGATAACCATTGAGCATGTGGATCTCTCTTTTTTTGATATAGTGTGATCGTGGATAAATAATTAAAACTACTCACTAATTACCATTGTCCTCTCTTCTCGAAAGTAGTTTTGTAGGACCAATCGAAAGTCAGATGGATTATTTGAAAAATTCTCGTCGGTCAATCAACTGATTTGGGACCAATCGATCATCGATCGATCGGCTGATTCTATGCCGATCGGCTCTCAGTCAGTTGATTAGGACCGATCGATTAGCGATCGATTGATTAGTTGACTCTCTGCTAATCGATCGTCGGTCGGAAGACTTGAGACCGAATAATAATCGATCGGATGGCTTGAGGAAGGACGGTTGACAGCTGTCCAAATGATTTCTGATCGATGATTAGTCGATTTTGTTGAACTGCACGCCCATCAGATGGTAATGCGTCAGCATTTCCATCATTGTGTCGGTGGATGTCCATCGAAAATCGGTGATCAGTTGGCCACAATACTGGTGAGTCGGATGGTGGAGTAACTTCTTCCAACAGTAGGAAATATAGCAATTTTGGCATATGTATTGCAAGTAATAGTGTACAACGGCAGGTTGCCAGACAATCTTCAGCCATTTTCAAAACAATAAGCATCCAAAAAAGGATCCACAAATTATATAAACCATCTCCCTCACATAACAAAACAGTCATTAAGAAGCTAATACATAGGCATGAAAACAATGATGAAACAGAGGACCTTTAAACTGAAAAATATACATACGCTTAAAGAACAATCAATCTCGAGAGGCAGACTGAAAGATAAAGAATGCTGTCAGAACACCCACTAGTGCTGTTACAACCAATGCTAGCGTTGGTAGTGGTGTGGTGAACCCAAAATTCTGCAAAACAAACAACTCATTACCAATCTGTATTGTCATTAGTAATACAAACAGGAGATATAATTATCAAAAGAATCGCCACAATTCTGATCCAATCACATAAAGATGCAGGTCACGTAGCAACCAATTTAAGTGATGCTCGGACTTCTAACCATGTCTTAATGAAACAGAAACCAGCCATTACTTGGGCAAAAACAACAAGGCAAAAAATTAGCAAGGCCAAACATGAAGCACAAGACAATTTGTACAACTGATAAGATGCAAGAAAAAATAATCAAGAATCTAAAATCTGGCAGAAATGGAATGAAAAGCATGCTATATGCATGAAGATTATGAATAATAGAATTTTGTGGTGATGAATAGCAAGACAGAATGAGATGCATGTGAAATGGGGCTTGCCTTAGTGGTCACAACCCTCTGTCAAAAAGAAGTAGAACAAGAAGAAGATAAAATGAGATGAATTGCTGAAAGAAGCTCTAACAAAATTAATATTTCAGACCAGTCTTCTAATAGAGTATAGAATCAACAAATCCATAAAAGCTACTTAAGTATCATTGAGGCTGCTGATGTCATTTGCTCTTTATTAGGATGGAGTGATTTTGTTAACCCTGCTTCCTTTCCTGCTTCATTCTGTCTCCTTCAGGCCTAATAAAAAGAAGCCAAATGTGGCTTTATGCATGACAAAAAGATACAGAGAGGGTGGAGAACATATATCCCAAAATCATTTTGTTTTTCCCCTGTAGACTTCAACTATTCAAGAAAGCATACTCAAGTACCATGAAAAGGTAACTACGTGCAGCAAGGAAAATTGGTGTATTGAAGAGCTTTATCAATATTAGAGAGTTTTAATGACACATCATCCAGCAAAATAAGTTGCATGATGCAGTTTGTCATACAACAGGAATCAACAAATAGCCCTCATCTCTTTAAACATTTTGAATAAAGTTATTATGAATCTATAGGAAGTCAAATCATGTAGCTTGTTTGCAGGTGATGAAGCTTTCTGTGACAAGATGAGAATACGAATGAATAATATGTTCTATCATGGAGGAATCTTGGAGGATAAGAACCTCATGTTCAGTAGATATAGGGCATATTGCATGAATAAATAAGGTCTTGTTCAAAATTGATGCTAAGAGATAGCCAAGTGCAATCATGCAAATTATCTAGGAAGATTTGTCCTGTTATATGTTGCATAAGAAATGTATTATAAAATTTGAGAATCTTGTAGAAAGGATTAATGTATCAAGGTGTCAGTTAAGAACATAGTCTCACTCAATGGATTACAAACAGCTGGAGAAACAAGGCCTGTAATTTACCTAAATCACCATCTTACAGTTCCAAGAAAATGAGAAGAAATGTAATGACTACTGCAACGCTATAATATAACATAATGATAAATGACTGAATTAAGGTTCGCGGACTCGGTACCGGCACCCATGTAGGTTGCCAGCCAGTACCATACTGTACCATCTCGTACCGCCAATAAAAAAATCAAAAAAAATTTCAACCAATGGTACAAAAAAATAAAAAGTAAAAAAAAAAAACTGTCCCATACTAGACTGTACTGCCCCATACCGGTGCCGTACCAACCCGTACCAGACCAAACCATCCGATACCGGCCCATACCGTACCGATCAGTTCGGTCCGGTTTAGACCATTTTCCGAAAAAATAGCCTAAACCATTCCGGTTCTCCGCCGGTATGGTACGGTACAGGATGTACTGGCCGGTTCGGGCCGGTATAGAAAACTATGAACTGAATAGAGATCTCTATGATACACTAAGAGCTAAGTTCACATTTATCTAAATTTTAAATAACTAGAGCATTTATGTATGCATTACCACAAGTTTCATAATATCATTGACATCCCTCATTTTTCTAGTCTTTAATAAAGCTCATACCTCTAGAAGTCCTTTTCCTGTCGCTATTTCAACAGTTATTGCTGTTGCAAACCCAACCATTGCAAGGCGACCCAGCCATACATCCAATCTGTTGTTCTGCTTTGCACCCTGCTCACACCTTATGGAAACTGACATTGCTTGGCATACATTTTTCCTCCTCCTAGATATAATCCAAAAAACTGGAAACAAATGCCTTCATTAAAAGAATAGACATTGGCTTAATTCTTGAATGCTCTCATGTAACAGCAAAAAGAAACATAATGCCCATTTCTTGTTCACATTAGTGGGTGATAGATAGAAGTCAGGCCATTATCTGGCCTTTTAAGTGCACAAGATCAAGAAAAATAAAAAGACCAAAGATGCACATTACCAAAGAAAAGTATCAAACAATTTTTTACAATGCAATAAAACACATATCTTTTAAATAAGTAGCCATTAGAAAACAAACCAATCTTCTATCTAAGGATTTGTAAAATGAAACGGAGATTACAGTCTTTTCTGAAGGAGTAGATACATAGTGCCCAAAATATCTCATTACCTTGTGCACTTCTACATTCAGGTGATATGATAACAGGGAACATGAAGCAAACAATGTCTATGACAATAAACAGAAAAAATAAATTCTAGTGCAAGGCTGAGTTGTTTAGCTATTTGATTTTGGTTGATGTCTGTTGACAGTACTATATAGCTGAGAAAAAGCTTAGCTTGTCCATAGTCCAATGCTTTCAATTCCCTCATCTAGAATCACTTTAATAGGTCCTTAGCAGTGCGAAATGATGCAAAACGAAACCAGAAGAATATAATATATCTCTTGATTCTATTGCATGGAACCATGAATGTCTGGAAGCACAAAAACAAATATAATGATAAATAAAGTGCTCACTTCAGGCAAAATTGGGCTACAACTGTAGAAAAGGTTACTCCAGGAAATGCTCTAAACAAGAGAAGTGTGCAACAAAAATACAATAAGATAGCACATCCATGGCCTAGTAATTGATTCCTCCTCCATTTTCCATGCCTAAATCTACATAAGCCAAGACTTGTCCAAACCAACTGCCTTACAATATGGCAACCCAAACCAATCCAATCACTCGCATTCCCCAAAGAATTTCAAACATTCATTGACAAACTGCACAAACATAAGGGGGAATATGAGTCTATGGCCAACTGCGCACAATTCACATCCTATGTGGATGTATTTGTCATATTTCTTTGGACACTATTCAAGGTGCTCTCTCAGAATAAGAGCAAATAACACAGCATTATTTAAAGTCTGCATTAGGGAGCACTTATTGCTAGCACAGGGTCCAACATATTTCGTTTTAAAACAATTAGCCAAAGATTAGTATTTGGGAGACTGAATTTGGACAGTTTTTACCAAGATTTGTTGTACTGCTATGGGGCATTGTACCGGTCAATTACCCATACAGTATGGTTCAGCATGGTACGCCTGTTTTGGTCTATAATGGGTCAGTTGAAGTTCCAGTTTTAGCCTAAATTAATTTCCCCGGAAAGAAACGGAAAACAGGGTATTTGTCTGTTTCATATCTCAGTCTGAGTTGGTAAGACAAAGTTCTGAAATCTTTTTTGAATTTTGGAACAAATTCTGAGTCATGATTGCTACCATCTTGCAAAAACCCATCTGTCCTATAGAGTCAAGATAAAATTTTCTTTAAATTCTAACAAATGGTGAAAACATAAATCTAAGAAATAGTAAGTTTGGCTATAGCCCAGCAGTTGAACCTTGGAGGTGATTCCCAAATGTTGGCCTAGGATAACTCCACTTGGTGTTGATTTCACCATTATTCTCAAAAAGAAGAAAAAAGAAAGAAACAACATAATTGGTTCAGAATAGGCTTTAAAACCATAGTAGACCGAATCCAAGCATCACTGCATCAGCATGTAAAAAGCATTCACAAGGTAGAATGAATAAGAGGAGACATATAAAATTACATAAACACATTTTAGATGTCGCCATGAAATTAATATGAAACATCATGTCAGTCTCACATTGATAAAACTAAAAAATTGGGATATGTATATATGGAAGAGCATCTGGAACATCTTCGCTCGAAGAGGCACTCCTCGATGCAAAAGAAAGCAGAAAAATCTAACTATCATTCACCAGGCATTAGGGAGAGTTGGGCAGGACAGAGCCAATACCACCCCAGCAATTCGGCAAAGACTTCGGAAAGCAAAAGCCGAAGACTGGCCCTAAGGCCTCCTTATATATGGCCACCTGATTCCCATAGGGAGAAGTGACCCTATCAGAAAGACTGGATACTTCGAGAACTATATTCTTTGGAATCCCATATTCCCTCCAGATTTGCTTAAGGTCATCATCCTCTAGAATAGTCTTAAAGCCCCCCCCCCCCCGATGACTTTCCTAGAGGAGAAGCCATGGGATTGAACGCTAATCGGAGAGAAACAAAAAGGACCAAGAGAAGAAGGATGGCAAAACCCACAAGAAATCTTAACCTAAAGAAAGAGGAAACAAAGATGACAACTATCATAGTGCTTCCCCCTAACCCTGCAAGCAAAGAACAAAACAAGCGACATCCGCCTCTCCTACTCCTTTTATAGCACGACTCGATGGTAGGGACGATCCAAACGAGTGGTTTGATTGGCTTATGTATGTCGGCACATTGCTAGACACCGAAACGCTATCCAGATCAGCGCCACCAAAACATCTAATCATCGCACCTTAGAGCCCACGTACCATAAAGGCCCCTTGAGAAAAGGGATGAGTGCATATCTCCAATCAATGCGCACATCCGACCAAATCTTCAAGTGATGGCCCCCAAAAAGCAACCACAATATGGTTGCACCTCGGGAACCTCTGCCCAAACTAGCCGCCGGTGCCAACAACGAGCACAAAAGACATCCTTTACTTTTTTTGCCCGAGCCAAGAGACACCTTGGCCTCAAAAGTGGGGACAACTGATACATTCAAGGACAACCCCTCCACTGTGGTGTTGGTGACTCAACAGCAGTCCGACATGTGTCCTTGCCAAGGGATGCTGGAGCAATCGCAAACTGGACCTTTACAATGGTGCTGAGGAGTTCCAGAGCCTTCTACTTGCTAGGTGACAAATAGTCAACCACTCCCTAGCTCCACTTCTCTACTCATTGAGATCCAAAATCTCAACACACTCCAGGACGTGCAAGCCATTACTCCCTAACAACTCGAGTGCGCCTCCGCAGCCCTCGAGGGGAGAAAATGGCATGCATTCTCTCATGCAACAAGTATCCAACTTCGTCCATAAATTCCAAACTCCCTGGGATCCTTCAAGTAAGTGAACATGAACCTCGCATGCCTTCTCTTGGAGACGGGCTCCATATAAACTAGCCCTGTCTCTTCCACTAAGTACAGAGCCACTCCGACTCTATCAAGATGCTCCATCCTCCTTCTGACCTCCATAGAACCTCCATCTCCCCTCATTCCACCTCAAGTCCATCTCACTTCATGCTTGATTCCACCACTGAATCCTCTCTGAGAACTCAAACCTCTTCTGATTGCTTCCGTGGAAGACTGACTTAGGCATCAGAGGATTCACCGCAAGGGAACACCCCCCCAGTGCGAGGGCTTTTCTATCTTTAATGGTTATGTAGGATCCGCCTCACGGGATCAATCGCGGATCAGGCACCAGCACCCCTCCTGGACGTCTTGTCCGACCGTCCGACGACCATCCAATGACCATCCTTTCTCTCTCTCCGACTCCAGCTCAGCAATCTAAGCTAGATCAGCTCCTCAACGGCAATAGCCAACAAGGATTTCAACAATAAGATAACAAATAACATACACTGTATCCAGCTTCGACAATACGTTAGGCTGGCTTTATAAAACTAATCTCTTTTCTTCTAATATTTCAAAGGCAAATATTAAATCAGTATAAAGCATAGAAGAAAATGGAAGATTGTTAAAAACTTAAGGGGCTATATCATTATTTCATTATGGCATGCAGACTAACAAGGGAACCTACCACATAAGAAGATCCAAAGCTCATAAAGAAAGGTCCATATACTATTAAAGTTGCTTGAAAATATTTTCTTTTTACAAGGTAATATATGGCCACAAGCACTTCAAGAGAAACCCATTCTCAGCATTTTGCAACATGAGGTGCAAATTACATTAAAAAATGTCATATTGTTGTGGCAAATGTCATTTCCTTAGCATTTTGATTTAGTGAGCAGAGCTGAAGCCAGCTAGTCATTCATATTCATTAACATGGTAGATTGTGCTCCCTGTGTTGGCACTTGTTATCGAACTTAGCAATTCCATTTCACAAGTTATTAAGCAGATGAATCCAGGACTACAACACAGAACTGAAATAGAAGATATTTCTGCCTGACACAAGGCTACGATGGCAATCTCTAATGAGGGTTTAAAAATATCATATGCCATTAGTATGAGCAAAAGTTCATATTTAATTAAGGCATTAAAGCACACATGCACACAAACAGACATCAACTTGGGGCAAATAGCAGAAACGAACAATTAAGCATCTGTCGTTTTACCAAAAAGAATATTTTGCTCAGTACAATAAAGGCAGGTAGAACCACATTCTAACTCATACAATCAGATTATGTTCTAGTTTCAAGTTTAGCATTTCAATATTGCATCACGCATGGCAAAGAGGGGGAAAAGAACCATTAATTTCATCTGTGCTGTTTGATTCAATTAGAAATTTATAATAGACAGTGTCATTGAGCAGCAGAAGGTAACATCAAAGTGACAGTATTCCATATTAAGTTGAGTTAACATAGGTGAAAATAAAGAATACTTTTAGGAGCAAATGTAGGTAATCATGGAGGATTCTGGGGAAGGTCTAAATCTTGACGGTTCCTACCAACCTTAAAAATACTTAATCCCACACTGCCCTTTATTTTAAGTTCGCAGATTAGTCCCCATATCACAATAACTAAAAGAAAATGGCAAAAGCCCCCTAACAAAACTCCAATAACCAGCAAGCTTTTTTTTTTTTCCCTTTTAAGTTGTAATGTAAACCCTCAAGTTAGAATTTTCACAACTTTGTTGTCTCACATAAGTCACAATAAAATGCTAAATTAACAATCTCGGTAATTAGAAAGGTGTCACCTGTCAACTAGATGAAGCAAAACATACGGAAAGAGCACTTAATTGATGCACAAAAATGAAGGAGAAGGGAGTTTAAGTATTACAATGGGGAGAGCTACGCTTGAACGAAGATACGAGCTCAGAAGTCTTGCAGGAGGGGAGCAGCCGAGGAAGGGCGCGAGTTCGCGCGGATTTGGCGGCAGTGGCATCTGCACAAAGAGAAAGAGGGAGAACAATCAGAACTGTGCGCTGTGGGATTATTCGGGAGAGAGATAGTAAGAGGGAAGAGAGAGACGCATGAGCTAGGAGGGGATGAGAGCTTGGGCCATGGACAGCGGAGAGGACGCAGGAGGCGCTGGGTTCGTCCCGACATCTTATCGCCTGTTCCCCTCTTTTTGTTGCGTAGAATCTCCACGCCCATCCATTAGTAATGTTTGGCACGTGCAACTCATGAGAGGACGCGTGGTATCCGGCTTGATAAATAGGACCATATTTTTGGCTCGTGCACTCCTCTTGTTTCCACTCCATAGAAGAGCAGGATTTCAACCAATCCTTGTGTCCTTAGCTAAAATAAGAGTAACTATATAAAGTCGGTAGAAAGGATCTGGGCACGCGCACCTATAACCCATACTTACATATTTTTGGGCTTGATTACTTTAAAAATCTTAATTTTTTTAAAAATTTTATTTTTATTTTAAATTTTGATTTGCTATAATTAGATCCTCAAATTTTTATAATATTATAAATTTTCTCCAACTACTTCCATCATGGCCGTGATGAAAATATTACGTACCATCATGTGATACACGGAGAAGTTGATGTCGCATAAAATTAACTTATGTAAAATTATAAATTTTTTTAAAATTTTTTTTTCTAGCTATAGTTCCTACTTTATTTTGTTTCATCATTTTTTTCTCCACCATGATCTCTTCTAAGATCTCCATCATCTTATACACCACCATCAGTACCTCAATGTATACCATTACCATCTCTAAACCCTCCGTCATGACCGCCGCCGCCACCACCAAGACCGCCTCTATCACCCCACCATAATTGAAAGTAACAAGTATATTTCTATCCAGATGGATTTGGATTTGTGGCCTTTTTTGTTGTGTTCATAATAAAGGTTGAATCTTGTTTGAATGTAAAATGTTTTATCTCCTTCACATACTTTAGAGTGAAGAGTACGGACAAAACAGACAAAACAAATCCTTTGTATCATCACTTGCATGATTTAATTTCAGCATCTTCTTTTCCTGACTAATCCATCTCTCTGGAAACAAAGAAACAAATATATGTATTTCTTTTGAAGGAAAAGGAGGCTGATAAGAGGCAGCCAATTGCTATTTATTGAAAATGTAGAGAAAGAAGAGTTATAAGGATTTAAAGTTCCTGCGTTGTGGATTCTATGTTAGAAGAAACAGTAGAAAACATAATAGAAAACTTGTAAATCTAAATAGAAGCAATGACTTCAATTCTTCACGTAGCGGACACGAGGAGGTGGGGACACACAACAGTATCTTCAGGCACAATACTTCCGTTGATATCTTTCATGGAGTAAGCAGAGTTACAGAACACTTGGAGAGCAAAAAAAACCATCCGTGAGCCATAAATTCTCCAATTTGTAGACTGGAGCAAGACTTCAGTTTCAAAGTTTTCCAACCATAATTTGCTTAAGCTTGTCAAACAACTTGCTGACTTTATTCAAAGCAGCCATTCCAAATAAGGTCTGAAACAATTACAAACTGAGGAACAAAATAATGACACCAGACAGAATGTTGCAAGAAACAAATATATATTAATCACCAATGAGTAATCCAACATCATTTCTCTCCGATCACTTCCTTGAAGCATTCAACTCTTCTTACTTGAAGCTTTTAACCCTTCTAAACAATTTTGTTACTGGAGGTTGCAAAGCCACAACTCTAAATTGCACACTTGAATACTTTTCTTCTAGTACACACTTGAATACTTCTCTTCTAGTACACAACCTTCAGCTTATTCTTTTGTGCTGCTAAGTGAGAGCTCATCTACGTAGGCAAGTGAAGAAAATTAAGAAATCATAGTTTTAACCATGTTCAAGCATATAATCCTAAGATCTTCAATTTGTATCACTAGTCTCAATATAATCACATTTTAATAATAAACTACATCAAGATTTCACAGTCTAGATATGTACCTTATTTGCAGAAATCACTTGCTCCACAATTGATTGAATGAGAGTGTTTAAAAGAAGACCAAGAACAAAGATTTTTTTATTCCATGCACTACTGCTTTTGAGGAATATATAATTCAGAAGAGTACATAATTCTTTTCTTTCTTCCCATTTCTATGTTCAAAGGACTTAGCTTTATATACCGTGTATATCAACAGCCACCTTTTTGGGCAACAGTTACATCCTTTGCATACATTGTAACTACCCCAAGCAGTTATATAATAATTTAGTCCTTTTATTTTATTATCATTATTTCAATAAATAATGATATGGATCTGAGTTGACCCATCATGGGTGATCCGGACCATATCTCTTTCATCTCCCACTCACACATGATGGGACAATTCTCATTTTAATTTCTACAATATTCATACTTCACAAATAGACCATGTGACCAGTGCATACTTCGAGAGCTTGGTAGCTACATACCTATTAGGATAATATAGCATTTCAACTAATGGAGCTTAGAGTAGATGCAGTATGCAGTACCCTAGATCATTTATCACATTCATATCTCTCATAATCTCTCTTTTTTTAAAAGTATATATATATATATATATATATATATATATATATATATATATATATATATATTGAGTTCATAATTATGTTTATGCCAAATAAACATAACTGATCGATCAATGAATACAACTGATGTGATAATACTATAAAGATCTTCCTCATCTTAAGATTCTCTTAACCTTAATTTAATTTGCTTTTCTAGGAATGTCCTGCCAGATCGAATCATTCATGATTCTTTAACAACAATCTAAGATGGTAAGCACCAAAGTAAGTCTCAAATAACTGATCGGAGTCGTGAGGATACAGGGCAAAGATTACTTATAATCTTTAGGGCTTCACACAATACCAAGTAGAGATTAAACTTATATTATCCTTATTGGACACTCATCACATATATGGTATGAATCACGTACCATAGTATTTTCTCCTTTCCCATGGAGCATATGTCTATATAAATATTGTGCAGATGATATTTCAGACATTCCTAATGTCTAACTTTGAGTTCACATATCTACTCCAATTTATGCATCAGAACTCTCATCTGGCATTAAGATAGATATTTTATTTAATCACATATGACTAAAAATATTTCAATAGGTGACATTAACATTATAAACTTCAAGCTCTCTATATTATCACTCAAGATAATAATAAGTTTATAACTATCTCATCTCAATTAATCATCTAAATAATGAAGGCGATTGCCAGTGTGAAAAGGTCAATCTTTTATCTATTTGACATACTTCTCAGATTTTAATATATATATATATATATATATATATATATATATATATATATATATATATATATATATATATATATATTCCAAACATATATTCAAATATGTATATGAATCAACAAAATAATTTAGGCATAAATAACATTAATATTGATAATGTAATTTACATGAACATGTCTGAAAAATATATAATATAAGTACATCAACATCTATGCAAACCCAATGACTTTATATGTCTATTGTAAACTTCCTTTGCTATAAGTTTCGTGAAGGAATCTGCTACCATATCATGTGTAGATATATATTTCATGTTCACCTCTTTCTTTGCAACCATGTCTCTTATAAAATTATATTTAATATCAATATGTTTCATCTTTCCATAGTACTTGAGATCCTTAGTGTAGGCTATTGCAGCTAGACTATCATAATTAACTATCACTGATTCAATAGCATTATCAGATATACCCAGATGTACTAGGAATCGTTTCAGCTAGATAGCTTCTTGCATAGCCGCTGAAAATGCTACAAATTTAGCTTCCATTATAGATAAAGCTATACATGATTGTTTCTTACTACTCCACAATATGGTGCTATTATTTAGTAAGAAAATGTATCATGAGGTAGATTTTCTTTCATCTAAATCTCCTCCCCAATTAGCATTGGTATAGCCTTTAAGTTGTAGATCTTTTCCTTGATAACATAATGAATAATCAATTGTGCCTTTCAGATACCTCAGTATCCTCTTAACTACTTTCTAATGTTGATATCCTAAGTCAGATTGATACCTACTAACTAGTCCAATAGTATAGTAGATATCAGGTTTAGTACACATCATAGCATACATTAGACTACTGACTGCATTAGCATAAGAAACTCTTCTTATTTGCTCCCTTTTTTGTGGAGTTTTGAGATATATTTTTTGGCTTAAAGCTTCGCCTTTAGAAATGGGAGTATCTATAGGCTTGCAATCTTGCATATTAAATCGTTCAAGAATTTTCTTAATATATGGCTCTTGTAAAAGAGACAATAATTTCTTTAAACGATCTCTTAAAATCTTAACTTCAAGAATATATGTTGCTTCACCCATATCTTTCATCTCAAACTTAGATGATAACCACTCTTTTATTTCTTTAACATACTCTTTGTCACTATCAGCTATCAGTATGTCATCTGCATACAGTGATAAGATAACAAACTTATCTTTGGACCTCTTTGTATACATACAATGGTCTTCATCAATTATAGTGAAATTATATGATATAATTACATTATGAAATTAAATATACCATTATCTTGAAGACTACTTAAGGCCATAGATAGATCTCTTAAGTCTATACATGTTATACTCTTGACCTTTTTTAACGAAACCTATAGACTATTCCATATATATTTCTTCTTCCAATTCTCCATTGAGAAATGCAATCTTTACGTCTATTTGATGTAGTTCTAGATCCAAGCTAGCTATAATGGACAAAATTAGCCTAATTAAGGTAAATCTCACAACAGACGAAAATTTTTTTTCATAATCAATTCCTTCTTGTTGTGTATACTCTTTGGCTACTAGACGAGCTTTATATCTTTCGATACTTCCATCTGCCTTACATTTGATTTTGAGAATCCATTTATTCCCAATAGCTTTCTATCCCATTGGTAAATCAACCAACTCCTACATTTGGTTTGATTTCATAGACTCCATCTCTTCTTCCATTGTCTTAATCCATTTATCCTTGGCAGGGCATGTGAGGGCCTCATTCATATTTCTCGGCTCCTCTTCATTCTATGGAGTAACTATAAATGCTTTTCCTTCGATCTCAAAATGACGATAAGGAATGTGTGGATGACTCGTTTATCGAGGTTGAGATTGATAAATTGATTCATCAATATTTATATTACTCCTACTAGGACCAGCGATATTAGATGGATTCACTATAGGTTGTATTTCAATGTTAATTGGAATTGATTCATTGTCATTTAAAATACTCCCACTCAGAAGAGAATTCATTTTAGTTGGTATAGCGGAAGTGGGCTGGTCCTCAATTTCATATAGAGATAGATCTTGTCCTATCTTGTCCTGTCGAGGAAAGTTATTCTCTAAGAATGTGATGTCTCGTGATTCAAATTCAGTTACTGTGCCATTATCTTATTCACCTATAAATACATATCCTTTTGACTGTTTTGAGTATCTAATGAAGATACACTTCCTTCTCCTTGGATCTAATTTTTCATATTTATGAGAAGGATTGTGAACAAAAGCAGCACACCCCCAAGGTTTTAAAACACTTAAATTGAGTTTTCTATTAGTCCATAACTCATACGGAGTTGTGGCAATTGATTTGGAAGGTACTCGATTGAGGACAAATCTGGCGGTTAGCAAAGCATTACCCTAATAGGTGATAGACAGGTTTGCTTGCACCATCATTGACCTAACCATTTCAAGTAAGGTTCTATTTCTTCATTCCACAACACCATTTTGTTGCGGTGTATAAGGAATAGTCAATTGTCGTTATATTCTCCTTTCATCATATAGCTATTTGAAGTCATTGGACAAATATTCGCGACCACAGTCAGTTCTAAGAGCTTTGATTTTTCTATCTAATTGATTCTCAAATAAGCTCATATACTTAATGAAGCAACTCAAAGCTTTGGATTTATGAGATATCAGATAGACACATAATCAAAGCAAGTAAAATCATCAATAAATGTAATGAAATAAATAGCACCATGCCTTGCCTTCACATTCATAGGATCATAGATGTCTGAATATATTAATTGCAATGAAAATTCTGCTCTTGTGCCTTTTCCAAATGATTTTCTTGCTATTTTTCCAACTAGGCCAAATTCACAAGTAGACAGTTCTATTTTATCTATATCACCAAGTAAGCCTTCTTTGGCTAAATGATTCATACGTTGTTGGTCGATGCCATATATTTACATTATTTGCAAGATCAATAGAAGATGTAAATAAAGAAAAACATATATTAGTAGAAGTTTGTTCAACATCTAATACAATAAAATCATCAAGAAAATAACCAGTGCCATCCTTAACTTGTTCCAAATACAAAACACCACCTTGTTTATTGAAAATCAAATGAAAACCTAGCTTAATCAACATATTAACAGACACTAAATTTTGACGAATAGCTGGAGCATAAAGCACATCATGCAGGTACAAGGTTCAGCCACCACACATATTTAATTTGCATGTTCCAATCCCTTTGATTTCCACTTTGGCATTATTGCCTACATATATCCACTTTGCTCCATGTGAGAGTCGTCAAAACTCTGTGAAGGCATCCCTGTCCTTTGCTACATGGTCTGTTGCTTTTGAGTCTACTGTCCATAATGGATTTGATTCAGTTAAAAAAATAGAACTAAAAATATTAACAGCACTCTTGAGTGCAAAAAGGTCTTTTACCTTTCTAGATGGCTCAGTGCAGTCACGAGCAAAATGGCCCTTCTTGCCATAATTGTAATACTTGATCTTCGCAATGTTTTTCACTTTCTTCTTGGAAGAAGCATTTTCTTTTTCTTGTTGATTAAACTTTAGTTTCTTCGAGGCTTGTCCTTTCTCCTTCTTTTTCTAGAATCCACCATTCTTGCGCTTGCACCCATGTCCATCCTGTGAACTTGATCCAGCCATGTACATGTTTGTACTAACCTTGTTCATCTCGAGGTGCTCTTCCTCAAGTTCAAGATGATGCATAGCATCTTTCATAGTCTTGATATTCACATTGTGGGTAAGATGCATCTTTATATGCTCTCAACTTTGTGGTAGGAAATGGATCACAGCTTGGACCCATTGCTCATCAGTCAACTCATGACTAGCATCTCTCAACTCATTAACTATGTTTGACTTATGCCTTAGATGCTTGCGCATTGTATGATCAGGGCATTTCTTATAGGTGTCAAATTTAATAGTAAGTGCCCTGAGTCTAGCAATAGGCGTCTTTCCAAACTTATCCTTTAATATGAACCACATATCTTTCACATTATCGTATTTGCGGAACTCCCTCATGATGTCATCATCCATACTGCTCAACAATGTTATATGAGCTAGGAAATTCTTCCATTTCCAAGCCTCGTAGGCCTCACGGTCTTTTACATGTTGTTTCGTGTTGCCTTCAGTAGGTGCAGGCATGAACACATTGAGAGCCTCGAGAGCCTCTTGTTCTTCTAAGATATATTGAATTTTCATGCTCCATATTTCATAGTTATTGCCATTGAGCTTTTCGCCCTTGTTAAGCTCAGCGACGATATTCTTAGCAGCAGATGTCATACTGATATATAATATAAACTAACATGAGACATTATGCAATAAAGCCTAAATTCATATACAAATAAAATTCTAAACTATAATTAATTATGCTAGTACTTATTTTTACATTAGACTTAGAATCGAAAGTTCACTAAGTTTCCAATCATTATCTAAGACTCTAATGCACAATAAGTTTAACATAATTAATTATACAAGGAACAAATATCTTATATTACACAAATTCAACATTCAACAACAATATTATATAATAAATATTGAAGTATTCAATAACAGATATATATGTAATAATAATAAATTGTGACATAAATAATTACATAATTAACAACATATTGTTTAACAAAAAAAAAAAATAAACATGATCTAGAAACCCCTATAAATTCTCATGACAGGAAAAGATCTAATAAGATCCAAATGTAGGTCAATAGGCAGCTTGTAGTTAACTTTAGGTAGCATTGGTTTCACCAAACTTTATCTCATACTATCCTGCATGGATAGTCCCATTGAACGATACATAGTATTCATTGCTACCCAATTAATATATTCCTTGACAAAGTTTTTAACAAATCGTCTATAGGATCCACTCATGTGATGATCCAACTTTTGCCACTGCATATCAAGTATACCTCTTTAGTTGGGTATGGATAAAGCTGACCTAAGAGTCGTATATCTCTCTATATCAGTCAACAGATCCCCATCCCAAATTATGTCTTGAATCAACCCATTAACTCTAATAATATGCCTCACTAGGCATTGAAGATCATCCCCCTTAAAGTTTGGGTCCATAGGTAGATTAACCAAATTATTAATCATCCTGATCATTCTAAACCATTGTTGTTGAGTGAATATCCTCTTGGGCGTCCTTATCATAGGTGCCATAATTTTCTATAACATATACATAAATAATAAGAATGACAAAAAAAATTATGAATTTTAATTAATTATAAAAAAATATCCAAAGAATTAATTTTAAGTCACATATATTATTTTTTTTAAAAAAATAGATCTTTTAGGCCTAGCAATCCAGATGCCTCAAACCACATACCATGCACGTGGGACATATGATGCACCGATAGAGGCACGAGTATGCCATGTGCCACCATCCCGGTGGTTACTGATGCGGTATAAATTCTGATGGAGTATGTCTACATAATCTTTTTGTTGGTAGGATTTATTTTAATTTTCAAGACACCTAGAGTTATGGTAGTGACACACATAAACACAACACAACTGGAAGAAAAAATAGGCAGGTCATCTTCAACTTTCAATTTTGGAGAGTTATATCTCTTTCGTTTGAAATCCAAATTAAGTATATGATATACCATTGGAAAGCTCTACACATCTACTTTCTAATGGTATAAATTATGAGCATAGATGCAATGAATGCAGAGAGATATAAGTGTCTAAAGAGGGGCTCATGATCATGTTTGAAAAACAAAATTTAGAAAATTGCACCAAGATTTTTAGAACTTGTTTAATTAATTTTAACATACTATCAATACGTTAAAACATACAAAAGACTAGGAAACAAATAAAAAATGCTCTGATACCAATGAAAAAAATTAAGAAACCATAGTTTTAACCATGCTCAAGCATATAATCCTAAGATCTTCAATTTGTATCACTAGTCTCAATGTAATCACATTTTAATAATGAACTACATCAAGATTTGACAGTCTAGATGTGTACCTTATTTGCTGAAATCACTTGCTCCACAATTGATTGAATATGAGAGTGTTCAAAGGAAGACCACGAATAAAGATTTTTTTTATTTCACACATAGAAGAGTACAGAATTCTTTTCTTTCTTCCCATTTCTATATTCAAAGGACTTAGCTTTATATACTGTCTATATCAACAGCCACCTTTTTGGGCAATGGTTACATCCTTTGCATACATTATAACTACCCCAAGCAGTTATATAATAATTTGGTCTTTTTATTTTATTATCATTATTTCAATAAATAATGATATGGATCTGGGTTGACCCATCATGGGTGACTCGGACCATATTTCTTTCAGAAAGTTTTAAGAGTTGCCTTATAACCATCCGTTCCATGCTAAATTCACCAAGATCACTAGGCTCTGAAACATTATCACCAAGATTAGCTTTGTAGGTTGTTGGAGCACAACCCATCGGAGAAGAAGAAGACGGGAGAACAAAGCATACAGGATTAGGATTGGTTGTTCTCATCTTTTTCTTGGCTTCCTTTAAAATTTAGATTCTCTAAGGTTAGCTTTATGGGTTGATAAAATCGGCTATAAACCAAACAAATTAACAATTTGAATTATTACAAACCTAGAAACCCTATCAATCACATAATTTCTCAAACAAATGTAAATAACAATAAAAAAGGAGACAACAAGATCTTCGTGACCTTAAAATTCAAATTGTTCAGCACTTGATAAAAAAAAATGGTGATGGGGTAGCCTTGGTGGTGGTGGAGGCCTCTATGATGAAGGGTTTAGAGATGGTGATGGTATAAATGGAGGTACCCATGGTGGTATAGAAGATGGTAGGGTTTTGGAGAAAGTAGTGATGGAGAGAGAGGGATGAAATGGAAAGTAAAAAGCCTAATTAGAAGGGAAATATGGGGAAGAAAGAGTTTAAGATTTCATATCAATTTTCACTACGTATTTCTATCATGGCTAAAGTAGTAATTAGAGGAGAAATTATAGTATTATAAAAGTTTGTGGATTTGATTATAATGAAACAAAATTTAGAATAAAAAATAAAAATAAAAAAATAATTTTTAAAAAATAATTAAATGTATTTTTTAGTATAGTTTGATAAATATACTCCAATTTTCATCAGATATGTTTGCCTCTCTCACTTGGGGAAGAAACCAAGTTTGCTAAAATGTGCTACAGAAGAAATTATATTTTGCACCTGATGTGCTGGCCTACGGACATTCTGGCCATATAGATTGAGGAGGAAAAAAGGGAAGTAAATTTAGTAGGGCACTTCGCCTCATCTCTCGAGTGAAAGGAGGCCCCTCTTCATCCTCTCCTTTCCCCCTCCATCTTGGCCTCCCCTTAGAGCTTTTCCAACATTCATTCATGCACGACTCCATTACTGCCTCCAAGGCCCTTCGTACGCACCTCTGCGTCATCCACAGTGGCCCCATCACCCACACAACAATGATCTACGCTGCCTATGCCGCGCTGCTCATCAACTTCGAGGGCTGGATGGCTGATAACGTCGCTGGCAGTTGCCAGCTCACTACCACCACCCATCTCGAGATTTCATCAGCTTCTTGGAGGGCATCCTGGCTTTCAAGCTCATGAGCGAGCTGAGGTCGCTCCACTTCACACCCACATCCTTACTGAGACCGTCACCTCCGTCGGCCTCAAGGCTTGCTTGATTGCCCTTTCCAGATTTGGTCCTCCACTATGGCCGTTAAGACTGATGTCCTCGTCATCACCACTAGCATCGTCCCCCACTAGCTGCCTCTATTTCTAGAACACCGATGAGTTGTAGAACCACAGTATCTTCACCTAAGCCATCTGCGACGACATCACCCTCATCTTCCGAAAGCATTCCATCGATATTTTTTAACAAGCTAGAACTTATTTGATTTTTATTTTTAAATTATTTTACTCATAGATATATGGCATAATATTATTGAATTGGTCTGCAACTAAGTTGGTAGCTTTGAAGCAGAAGCAAGTATATCACGAGATAATGGCGTTATACATTAATTAAACCTTGGCCAGAGATGGACAGGCTTTTTTTCCTCGACCCCACTCCAAGTGCTTGGTTGGGAGAGTGAGGGTCGAAATCAAAATTAAAATGGGTGACTCATTCCAACCATTTGGTTGAAAAAAATATTATTTTAATTTTAATTTAAGGATGGAATGAAAATAGTTTAATTTACCTAAAATTTAGTCTTCATTCTTTTTTATGAATTCAAATTTTGATTCTAATTATAAACCAAATACTTCAGAGGATTAGATCATTTCAATTTTGATTCTAATTTATTTTGATTCTCGTTCAAATTCTGATTTCAATTACGAACCAAGCATTCTCTCGATGTCCTCTCAACCATGGCCTCCACCTTTATCACCACTCGTCTTCCCCGTCTCCTCTCTCGCCTCTCCAGCCTCTCATCCTTTTTTTTGCAGGATGTATATTTGAGCGAGGAAGGAATTCATTCTCGGTGCATCTCAAGAACCCGATGGAGCGATTCCCTCATGGATGAATATGCTGCGGATGCATGCAGTTTCACACATTTAGAGAGCGCAGTTAAACAAAAGAAACCGGATCAAGCCCAAGGAAGGCACCCTCTTCTCTACGAGGCACGATTTGAGAAATTTACGTGGGCACAAAAATAATTTTCAGAGTTCCCTTGCGGCAAGTGCTTGGGCAATCATCATGTGTGCCTACCATTATCTCGTTTAGCTAGTATCTTATGATACATTAATTTATATGGGGTGAGGTAACAAAAGGCTGAGATTTTATTATTCCGGGTTTTTCAAAAGCTAAGATAAACAAAAGGGTTGCAAGCAGATCATACCGGATAAAGTATTGGCTCAATCGATATACAATCTATATTCGAATCGGGTTAAGAAATTGCACCCCAGCCTGATCCAATTTCATTAATTTAGGCTGGAATAGCTTTGATGAAGGATTATTTTATCAATCCATCAGATATTTCGCGTCAAATCGGTTTAAGAATAATTAATTAACAAATTATACGAAATATATAGTAATAGATTGCTTAAGTATATTAAACTTGTTAGAGAAAAATTAATTAAATAATATTTAAACATTATCAACAAACCACTTCACATGAGCTTTGAGCGGCACCATATATAAAATAATCAACAACATGAAACGTTAACTAACTATAGGACGAAAGATCAAGACTTTTTCTGTTAAAGCACTAGTCTCTATCTGCACCACTACAATATTTAATGTACTAGATACTTCGCTCCATTTCAATTAAATGGAAAACTGTCTCACTTCCTCCTTATTACCTAAAAAAAAGTGTCAATTAACTACATAAAAAGTTATTATTGAAAGTGAATAAAATTACTAGCTTCAAGGAAGATAGGAAAATATATTTTATTAATTTTGGATTAGTTCGAGTTGGTTCCAGTTTGTCTTTCATATGCAAAACCAGTCATATTTTTAAATCCAAGTTTAATCCGGGTACATCCACTTTGATTCAGTCAGTTTCTTTCCAAATTGGTTTTAGATAAAAAAATAAGTCAATTCAATTCACTTATTTACAAAATAAAAATGCTGATTTTGACCAATATTTTAAAATATCAATTTATATTAGCTGAGATCATGAAGATGAGTTTTTCAAAAATATCACATGAGTGCCTGATACCGTACGAAATGGTATCTCTGCCCAGCTAAGCATCTTACCTTACTGCATGCTTTCCGACCGTGTCATCAACAACAACAGTAGCTCTTCACCTCGGAGCGAGTTAAAAGGAGAAAAAGGTCCGTGGCTGCTCCTGTCTTGTAGCCAGTTACTTCATTTTTGGGCTAAGGTGCACCGTCAGAGCATATGAGAACGTAGTGTTTTTTCTTTCTTTTTCAAAAAAAATCTCTTTTAATTCAGATATAGCCCCGTGGGTCCAACATTCAATGAGAAAACAGAGAGTAAACTGGCACCAAGTGAAGAAAAGAAGGGTAAATATCAAAAAAGCGGCAGAGAGTGAGGAGCAATGGTAAAAGGTACGGTGTACTCAAAGGCTATTCCCCTTGAGTCTCTCGCTCTTCCACATTTTTTCACGCTATTTTTTCTCCTTCTCGTTCTTTTAAGCCTCAAGCAGCTCCTTTGCTTATGGGTTTCTGCAAAGTTGGCAGGGAGTTTGAGACAACAGCCACAAAAGGCAGCAAGGAGCAGCAGCTGGTCCACTTCAGAAGCGAAGGAGAGCTAAATCGCTGCACCTGACCCACCTGTTAGCTCCTGCCTTTGCTTTCAGTCATGATAATAACAACAGACCACAGGCCTCGGGCAGCAGCAGCATCAGCTGCACCACTCTGGCACCATTAGTTTAAATAAAACAAAGAGCTTTATCTTGTAACAAATGCACTTAAACTATCAAAGCACAACCCACTCATCAACTCTCTCTCTCTCTCTCTCTCTCTCTCTCTCTCTCTCTCTCTCTCTCTCTCTCTCTCTCGACTCGACAGTCTTGATCCATCCATGCAACTATTTAAAAGATTCTGCAGTCTCCTTCTATCTGCCCCTTGACTGAATGACCCTTCCTCTGAAAACAAAACAACATTATTTTTCCTGTGGGTATCATAAAAGACACATTTGAAAGGCAGTTACATGATTCTGTTGCTTCTGCCTGTCTCCATCGCATCCTTTTGTTTCTTTCTTTTCTTCTCCTTGGAGGCCCGGGTGGTTTAAAGCTTTGGTCTTGTAAGGCTAAACCAAACCAAGTAACTAGCGAGATGATGATGTATGGGAGTGGAAGTAGAAGCAGATATCCCTTCACAGAATCCCAATGGCAAGAGCTGGAGCACCAGGCCCTCATCTTCAAATACTTAGTCTCAGGCATCCCCATACCAAATGATCTCATCCTTCCCGTCAGGAGAAGCCTCCTGTTGGATTCCCCAACACTGTGTTTTCCTCATCTTCCTTCAGGTAATCTGCTTGGCCCTTTGCTTCAAGTCAATTCCTTTTGTGCTGAGTTCTCTCTCTCTATTTTTCTTCTCTATTGATTCCCATGGTCAAAAAGAGATTCTGATCTGAATTTTTTAGTGGCAGCTGGGTGGGGATGCTTCCAGATGGGTTGCGGGAGAAAGGTAGAGGACCCAGAGCCAGGGAGGTGCAGGAGAACTGACGGGAAGAAGTGGAGGTGCTCCAAAGAGGCCTGCCCAGACTCTAAGTATTGTGAAAGGCACATGCACAGAGGCAAAAGAAGTTCAAGAAAGCATGTGGACTTGTCTCTGGTCTCCAACCCAACAGCTTCCCGGCTGTCCTCTCCATATTCCCCTCTCCTTTCCTTGTCACCACCTGAGGCCCACCATGTTCTTTTCCCCTCTTCATCCTCTTCAGAATCTCCTAATATTGGCTTCTCATCACCCCAGAATAATATTCTCTATTCTCATTTAGATACTGTATCCCTCTCAGCTGATAAAAGTAACAGGTATCCATCCCCCCTCCCTTTTCTCCTCCCCCTCTCTTCTGTGCGCGCGCATGCGTGCGTGTAGGGCTTTTTCACTTTTATAACTGACCGAAAACTTCGAAAAGCAGGGAGCTTTATGGACCCAAGGAGGATGTAAATGAATATAACTTCTTCTCAGAAGACTCTGGGGCTCAAAGGGAGGGGAAGTTTACGCCACTGGAGTTTAGCTTCATGGGTGAGACTCGACAGAGCTCTGATCAAAATCTGATCACTAACTTCGCAATTGCTTTGGCTTCTGAGGAGGACAAGGTTGTGGAGTCGGAGGAAGACTCCCGAAAGCCAGGTCCTTTCAACTGTTTCTTTAATGAGTGGCCGCAGAGAAGCGAAGGAGCATGGATAAGTTTGGCGCAAAACGAGTCGAAACGAGCATCCTATTCGAATACCCAGCTCTCGATTTCCAGTTCCCAGTATCACAATGGTTGGATGCTCCGTACCTTGTCTGAACATCCAATGCATTTGCGATTCATTGCTTTAATATTCGTCCTCCTTTTTTTAATATCTGAATATTTATCTGCAGATGATTGAATTATGAAGACGAGCTTACTTTTTCAAGAGAAGTGATCAGAGGTTCATGGAACACTGTCAAATTCTTGTCAATATGTTTGAGCTCTCCATCCTCTTGCTCTTCTCTTCCCCTGGTCTTGTTTCCTTTTTCTTGCAAGTTGTTGGTCTAGTTTCAATAAATGAGAAGAAGCGTTTGAGGTCAAGAGCTGTTTTGTTTTATTTTTCTGATGTCCTGGGCCCCAAAGAGAAGTAGAAATTCTAGCAATAAGTCTCCACCACTTAGCTTCAGCTTTGGCTGCAAACTTTTAAAGACTATTAAGGAAGCATAGGTGAATTATTTCCCAAACAACACAGTCAGAAAAGAGTTCGTATCAGCTTTTGCAACCTATTCTAGTGATCACTTGGCTCAGTGTAAATAAGCTGAGGGTGCGTTTGATAATTTTCAGATTCCTTTCTCACTTTGTCAGGAAGCACTTGCAATTAACTTTTAAACGAGAAGCTTTTTCCTACCTTTCGGTTTGTGACGATTGCATAATGCAGGATTACTTGTTTTGCGAGTCACTAATTTTTAGCATAAATCTTTCCGATTGCGGCCAAAAGATAGGTCTTTGACGCTAATTTTTCAGTACAGCGTTCAGCAAATTATTAGCCGGACTGCTAGTTCTTTCTCCGTATGCAAGGGCCACTTTGCACTAATTGCACTCTCCTGAGAGTAGCAGGTGTTTTGTAGCGTTGTGCCATGCCATGGATTTGACCAATATCCGTACCAAGTAAGGACTTGACGTTAAACTTAAGCTGTGGATCAAACGTACAGACGCATCATGTTGCTACGGCTCTTCCTCATCATCACCACATTGAGGTGCCTCTAGCTCTTCTCAGATTTTTAGAAGTTGTTCACCTACACAAAACAAAACAGAATTAAGGAAAGACGAAGTTTAGTGCCAACGAAGAAATTGGTAGATGAATTTGATCTGAGGTGAAAAGAAAAAAGAGGATCATGAACAGATTGAGATGGGTGGAGCTGCCTCCTTTCCCACTGGCGACTCTAAGCTGGAGGTAGCTCAAGGCGTCTATGTCACATGGAATCAAGCGAATATCCTGGTGTGGCGGTATGTAAGCTTTATGAAAGAATTCAGTGCCAAAATCGGCTCCTCTACGGTCGCATTGATGATCACTCACGGGATGGACGGTCGGCAAAAAATTTATGCTGCATGCACGTATGGTTCATGTCCGTATATGCCTTGTTTACTTGCTATTTATCCTATGGTGGATGGCACCGCATGCTGCCGTGCATTATAGAGGATTCGTGCTCTTTAGTGCAACTATCATGATTGGGATAAATATGTTATCTTTTCCGAACTGGAAGGAGAAAAGAAAAGCTCTGCAGCGCAAGAAAAGAAAATAATTCATCCATGAATGCTAAGAAAGTGATAATATCTCATATGTTATTCATGCATAGAAAGAATAAAAAAAAAAGCATCATACCCAAAGCCTATGTTTCAGGTTGATTTCAGATTGGGATTGGGTTAGTAGGTTATCGACCTCCATTAACATTTTTTTTTTTTTTGGTAATACTTGTTTTCAGGTTGATTTCAGATTGGGATTGGGTTAGTAGGTTATCGACCTCCATTAACAATTTTTTTTTTTTTTTTGGTAATACTTGTTTTATTAAACTTGATGGACCAAATGAGCCAGATGATCTAGTTAAATTTTTTCCAATTAATAATATGATAATACAAATGAGCCGGAGATGAAGAACTCACCTGCATGGTGATCTTAAAAACACCTCGCTTACAAAGGAGAAAACAAAAAGGAAAAGCCACAATAGTTGCTCAAAACTAGTATCGACAGCGTCATTCCTCACCATCCTTCTTTGGTTCCGTTCCATCAGGAGGAGAGATCTTTCTCGAGCTGGGCCTTAGCGAGTCCAAGAAACAGTCTCGAAGCCCACTAAAATTCGGTCTGGTTTGGGGTGCCATTAGGGCTGGTGACCGAGCAAAGACCGGCATAATGTGGTGGGTCTTCAATGCATCGAGGAAAGGGGATTCCGGACTTAGGTTTGACTGACCTTTTGGAGTGCTAGAAAGTATTTTTTAATCTTTTAAAAGTATTTTTAGATGATACAGTAATGTTTGATAAAAAAATTAAAAAAGTTGTTTTGGCTTTGTCAGAAATCTGAAAAGGTCTACTTGAAAAACGCTCCATTTTGAAGCTTTCTCCAAAAATACTTTCTGATTAATTTTGAAAAATTATTTTGATTTAAATAATTTTTTTTAATAATCAAAATGTCCACTATCTTATATCATATCATATTACATCATTATACTATATAATATAATATAATATAATATAATATAATATAATATAATAATAAATTAAAATTATCATATATTAAAAATATATAATGTTGGTGTGAAATCTGGTTACCATCGGAGAAGTGCTAGAGTTGGAGAAGACGAGGTCGTCGCCGGTGACCTACAAAATAAGTCTCATCCAGAGCCCGGGGTGGTGGCTCCAGGAAGATTCTGCAACGGTCAAATTAGCTTTTTCAGCCAACAGAAATGGAGTGCTCAGTTAAGAAAGTTGCAGAATTTTCGAAAGGAAGAAGGGAGTCTAGAGAAAATGTATTTGAAGGGTCGCTTTTATAGACAGAGCCTATAACAAACTGATAGTGACAGCCATAACTATCAGATGGTGGGTCGCTCGGAGCCACGTGGAGTTTGTTATGGAAGATAGTATTTGTTGTCATGAGGTGCCAGTCCGTTTGAGATTTGATAGTCAAAATTCGGAGGGGTGGACGTCGGTTGGTGATGATCTTTGAGGTGTATCAATTCTAGAGAAGTTTGGACTCCTCTAAGGTAGTCCGGGTGCAGGTCGGTTCATGCCATGTACGAGATCGAACTCGTGCGGAGACCTTCCTGGACAGCGGCGGGGAGTTCGGCCGCTAGAGGAGCCCATAAGGAGTTCGTCTGCTGGAGGAGTCCGGAAGGAGTTCTATTGGAGGAGTTCAAAAGAAGTTCGACTGCTGGAGGAAGAATTTTTGATCGAAGCTCTTCTGTGATTATCAGTCACATTAGGCTAAGCATCAGACTGAACTTCGGTGGAAGCGGGGTTTATCCCCAACAATAGTCTCCCTACTCTCGAGTTCAAAATTTGAAGGAAGAAAGAAGAAAAGATGACGACCAAAGTCCGATCTTGGATTTTTGCGCTTGTCAGGATGAGACATTTTGGTGTTTATCATGCTGGCACCGAAACTTTCTAAGTCTGAAATGAGTTCGAAAAGATGACCCTATGAATCTCCCATTGAAACTCTGCCATAGGTACGGCACCATAAAGACTCCGTCTGTCACTGCTCCTCTATCATGATGAGTGGGACACGTGGCGCATGCTGATGACTGAAGTTGATCCGCAATCATAACTACTTTGGATTACCTCTGGCTATTTAAGGCCTTCTCCTATTGTTCGAAAGTCATCCCTGCCCGAGTCTTCTTCTTTCTTCGGTCCCCATTCGCCTTTTTCCCATGGGTCTCATCCTTCTCTCGTCTTTCTGAGCTCTGAACATCCTTTCAATTGATCCTCATCGCGTCCATCATCCTTTCATCCTTCCTGGATAGTTTAGGTCAGTTTCATAATCCTTCTCATAGGTTATTCGTGCTTATCACTTCTGACTCCTTATTTTCTTAATTTTTTTGGGAGGGTTTCTTGGGGTTCATCTCGATCCAAATGTCTTTCGAAACCTTCCACTCCATCGGTTCGTGGGGCTCGTCCGCACCAATCTTTTTTGATTCTGCATCTCTGACCGAGGTAGAACCTAGGAACATGTCCCGCTCGTCTTTTGCTCTAAACACCATCTCGTCCGTCCTTACCTCGAACGATCTTTCTCTGATCCGAATCTAATATGGAATCTCTCCAGAATATGACCTTGAACTCCCCAGCTTCGATGATTAGGTCAGTTCTCCTTCGACCGGCCGATTTTGTTTATACTTAAAAGCTTTGCGCGCCAGGCTTAGACTCCCACTGCCCTCATTCATAGTCGTCCTCTTCTGATTTTTAAACATCCCTTTCGCATATGTCGTACCGAACTTCTTTCGGTTCGTCATAGGTTTTTTTTCTCTTTGTCGATTGACCAAAGTCCAGCCGACGATTTCACTTTTTAAAAATTTCTATACCTTCAAGCACCATTCTTCCATGAAAGATTGATGGTACTTTTTCCCTAGATCGACAAGAAGGGGTTATTGAAAGGTGCCCCTTCTTCTGTTCACAATTGAAAGAAATTTTTTTTTTGTATATTGTCCGACCTTACCATTAGGTCTTTCTTCATGGGGTTATATTAAAGTGTCAGTTCGCCGAGCTCCTAGCTTAAATGGAGCCGACCTTGATTCCTCCGATAAACTCAAGGTGTACCGAGCTCCTTCTCTTCTCGACCTTCTAAAGAAATAGACCTTGTTCAACTTGGGTCTGAGTCCCCACGATCCTGCTAGTACATATTTTGATTTTTGAATCCATATGATTTCACGCATGTGTATTGCCACTGACCGCTCTTCTTTTCCTACTACAGAAATAGATGCACAAGTCTCCAAGATGCTTACCAAAGGGCTCTTCACCAGGAAGAGAAAAGGTAAGACGTAAGAAGATGGCTCAAAGAGGGCGAATGCCGGTGTTTCCAGGTTTGGAGTCCTCGCCTCTATTGCCACTACGTCCGAGGTCATCGTCAACGTTGAGATTGCTCCAACTATTGAGGTTGACATTGCTAGCACGGGCCCGGTGCCTTCCATGCCCTCAGATCCCTCCAGTGGGGATCAGGTTTCGGAGCTCCCTATCAAGAAAGGGATAGGAGAGGAAAGAAAAAGGAAAGCCGTTGCGAAGACATCCTACAAGGCTCGCTTAGGCAGACCGGATGGTAACGATAATGAATGAGGGAAGGATCCCTTCGACAACCTGAAGATCGTCCGAAATCTTGTTGACAGGTTTACCATACCCGAGGTGGTGGACCAGATGACCGATCTAGACCCACGGCAGCTCATCTAAAGTTCTCTCAAAACTATCCTCATGGTGATTGCTTCGTTGCTCGACTCTTTCTTTTCTCTTCTGCACTCTTCTTCTTCTCTCCTTTTTTTTTAACAGCAATCATTTATTGCAGTTGGATCATCAGATGCTCGCTCATATCAAGAGGGCGCATCGTCAGGAGGCGGAGGCACAGAAGGTTTAGGAGGACCTTTGAGCTGAGGTCCATCATCTTCAAGAGAGGGTCGATGAGGTCGAGCATCTTGCCGAGGAGAAGACAGCGGACATCGAAAGTCTTTAGGATGCGCTCTATGAAGAGGAGTTCGCCTCAGTCGAACTAAAGGCTGCACTGGCTTTAGAGGAGGAGAGGAGGAAGGAAGTCGAAAATAGGGTCATCGAACTGGAGACCCAAATGGCGAAGTCGATCTCAGAGGCAATGACCTGAATCGTGGAAGAATTCAAGACCTCTTTCGAGATGCGAAACCTGAACATCGAGTTCGGCCAGGAAGCATTTATCAAGAATTTCGAGCTCTGCAAATGCAGGGTAGCCTGGAGGTTTCCGAGCTCGACCTCGACTTTTTGGAGGAGGAGGAAGATGATGTGGAGGCAAGACCATCTAATGCGGTAGTTGACCTTTCCTTCGATGAGCTCGCTTTTGACCTATCTGAACCTATCGTAGAGGTGCCCAAACTAGTTCGAGAACCTGAGGCAGTTGAGAGTGATCCGACTCCGTCCTCCAAGGTTGAGATTCTCGAATAGTTGTACTTTTTTTTGTATCTTATACTCAAAAGTTTTGATTAAATGAAGTAAATTTTTTTCATACCCTTGAGTGCTTTTTGTATCTCGAATGCAGTCTCCCACCGATGTTGATCCACTACCTCAAGGGGTTTCGATAAAGTACTTGATAAAAAATCTAAGAAAAAAGGTTCATCTTCTGAGGAAGAAGTTGAAGAAGACAGAGAACGACCTTCGAGCTTTATGAAAGAATGCTTCTGAGGCGACCAAAGAGGTCACTCGCCTTCGAGGCTTGCATATGAAGAAAGCGGTGAGCTTCAGTATCCGAAAGGGCAGCTTCGAGAAGGAGGTCATCGAACTCAAAAAAAATGTTAGCGACAAGTTCTGGGCACTGACAGCGAAGATCAGCTCTTTTGAAGCTAACCTGAAGGATGCCGAAAAAAGATCCGTCTTCTAGAAGGAAGCTCATCATGGTCTACCGACAAGGTCCGGTATGACTGAGACTGGTCAATAAAGTTTTTCCAACTTCAGAAATAGCTACAAGACACTAAGGACTAGCATAATAGCTATCGAGTGACCTGGACGGAGAAGATATCCAGGCTTGAAGGCGAGCTCAAGATTGCCAGAGATGAAGCAGCTCATCTTTAGAAGTGACTGCACAATAATCGGAGAGGCAGCGCGAGTGGTGAGTCGAAGAAGATTGCCTCCTTGAAGAGAACCATTGGCGAGCATTTAGAGGCAGTTGGAGTGGAGCAGGTCGAGGTTCAATAGCTGAAGCTTCAGTTGTCTGTGAACATCGGGCTATCGAGGATGCGGAGGTCGAGTCTGAAATTTTAAGAAGACAGCGGCGAGAGCTTGAGGGTAAGTTTCAGCTCGCCAATAGAATGTATGTAGATGGCCTCTTCCAGAAGAAGAAGCTTGAGGAGGAGATCCTTAGGCTAAAGTAGGCCTTGGTGATGGCCGGAGTCGGCAGCTCAAAGTCCGAAGAATTCGGTTCGCCTTAGAGCTTCAGCCTCTTCTCCCTCTTTTCTTTTCTTTTTTAGTGTAATCGGCCTTATCGGCCTATGCTTTGCTTGCAATAAACTCGTTTTATAATGAAGTAATATATTTTTTGCTATTTTCATTTTGCATGAACTAGAGGCCTATTTGCGGTCTTACCTTTTTTACCTCATTTTTCACCTCATTTTTCTCTCTATCGTTTTCTTATGGAATGCTTGTTGCAGATGTCGAGCTCATTGTGGATGCCGAATTTATTGTGGACGTCGAACTAGAACCTCTCTTGCAAATCAGGATAGAGTTCTGTCTTTTGCATTTGATGTAGTCAGGTCATCATAGAAAAATATGTGTAAGGATTCTCCACCAAGCTTCTTTCTTCTCCACATCTTTGGTCTACGAGGTTCTGACTTTTGCTCATATTAGGATGAGGCTTTTCTTCTGTTCTTATCATGGCTTATGGAGGAGCGTTAGGATCGTTGGTAGGATGTCTCCCTCCTTCTAGTCTAAAATGAATGAGAACTTCGACTTTGCTCACGTTAGGATGAGGTTCTCCTCCTATTTCTAATGGATTGTAGGGACATATTAGGACCATTATCGGAGCCTCTCCCCTCATCTTATCTAAAATGAATGAGGCTTTCGACTTTGCTCATGTTAGGACAAGGTTCTCGTCCTATTTCTAATGGACTGTAGGAGCACATTAGGACCGTTGTCAGGACCTCTCCCCTTATCTCGTCTAAAATAAACGAGACCTTCGACTTTGCTCACGTTAGAATGAGGTTCTCCTCCTATTCCTAACGGGCTGTAGGGACACATTAGAGCCATTGTTAGGGCCTCTTCCCTCATCTCGTCTAAAATGAATGAGGCATTCGACTTTGCTCACGTTAGGATGAGGTTCTCCTCCTATTTCTATCGGACTGTAGGGGTGCAATAGAGCCATTATCAGGGCCTCTTCTCTCATCTCATCTAAAATAAATGAGACCTTCGATTTTGCTCTCGTTAGGATGAAGTTCTCCTCCTATTCCTAACGGGATATATTTGTCATGAAATCAAATTCGGAAGGTAGTCCCTCTTTATCATCGATATACAACAAAGTTTAGGATGTTGAAGTAGGAGAATTTCATTATAATCAAATCATCGATAATACATTCATAAATTTTTCGAATTTCATGATCGAGATAGGTCTGCCCCCCTTGAGTTTCTTTAAGTAGTACGTCCCGGGACGGACAACCTCTGTGACCTCGTAGGATCCTTTCCAAATTGGGGCAAGCTTCTCCTAGCTCTGAGGCTGAGAGATGGTGGCTTACCGAAGCACTAAGTCCTCCACTCTGAATATTTTACCTCTGACTCTGGAGTTATAGTATCGGGCCATCCTTCACCTGTAAGCTGCCATCCAAACTTGGACTTCCTCTCTTTTTTCTTTTAGTAGGTCAATGTTGGCTTTGAGATCCTACGAATTATGCTGCTTATTGAAAGCCACTATCCATGTCGATGGTAGCTTAAGTTCGATCGAGATGATTGTTTCTGTTTCAAAAGTTAAGATGAACGGTGTTTCTCCAGTCGGCAGTCTTTGGATAGTGCGGTATGCTCACAGAACATGATAGAGTTCGTCCGCTCAGACCCCTCCTACTCTTTCGAGTCTTGTCTTGATGCTTTGTAATAGGATCTGGTTGGTCATTTCAGCTTTTCTATTTTTCTGTGGGTGAGCTATCGACGTTAAGCGATGGAAGATATTTAGATCTTCACAAAACTCAGTGAACCTCATCCTAGCGAACTATCGTCCGTTATCTATTATGAGAGTTTGGGACAGACTAAATCGACAGATGATTGACTTTCAGATAAAGTTTCGTATCTTGGTTTCAGTAATTTTTGCTAGTGGTTCGACTTCGACCCATTTGGTGAAGTAGTCAATCGCAACCAGAAGAAACTTTCATTATCCGAACGCCATTGGAAAATGACCAAGTATATCCATTCCTCATTGCGTAAATGGCCAAAGTGTGCTTAGTGGAGTAAGCTCGGAGGCCGACTATCTTTGTATATTTGTATTTCTTTAACAGCGGTCATATTTTTTGACATACTCCATAGAATCGTGGTACAAGGTCGACCAATAGTATCCTTGCCAAAGTAATCTTTGCGATAGGAATCTGGCTCCTACATGACTTTCATAAATTTTTTCGTGTACTTTCCATAATGCAAAGTCGACCTCTGAAGGTCGGACATATCTCAATAGTGATAGCGAATACGATATTTTATACAACTTGCCCTCATACAAAACGAACCGAGAGGCTTGATTCCTCAGTTTTCGAGCTTCTTTTGGATCATAAGGAAGAACTTTTTTTTTGAGATAGACAACTAATGGGTTAATCCAGCTCGACTCGAGCTCCATCTGCATAACAAGCTGTGATTTCTCTGAGCTTGAGCATTTTAGAATTTTAAAATATACCTTTTGGATAGTTCGGTTGGAGCTAAAGTGGCCAATTTAGAGAGGAGGCCAACTCTTATATTTTCTACCCTCGAAATTTATTGAATGCCAAAACTATCGAAGGCCGGAGTCAAATTCTTTATCTTCTCAAGATATTTCATCATACTTTTCTTTCGTGCTTCATAGTTATCACTAACTTGATCGACTACTAATTGAGAATCACTGTACACTTGAAGTCGATCTACTTTTAACTTCTTTGCTATTTTTAATCCGACGATCAGTACTTCATATTCGACCCTATTATTAGTTGCAGAAAATTTGAAGCGTAGCGTGTATTCAATGATGACTCCCTCGAGGTTGACTAAGATCAACCCCGCGCTTGCTCCAACAAAGTTGGACGAACCATCCACGTACAGGACTTAAAAATCTTCGGAAAGGTCGACACTCTCTTCGAAAAGGCTCGATTGCAACCATGGGATACCGATCTCATTCTGTTCAAGCTCGGCTTCATCCAAAATGGTACATTCTACTACAAAATCTATTAATATCTGAGCTTTGATCAATGGCCGAGATCGATAATTGATGTCAAACTTCGTGAGCTCGATTGTCCATTTCGTGATTCTTTCAAAAGCATCCCTTCGATGAAGGATTGCTTTTATTGGTTGATTCATGAGGATCATTATGGTGTATCCCTGAAAGTAAGATCAGAGTCTCCTGGCAGTGATTAGAAGAGAGTAAGTCAATTTTTCTAACTTAGAGTACCTGGTCTCTACATCCCTTAGAACTCGGCTTACGTAGTAGACTGATCGCTGCATCTTCGCTTCCTTCTTGATCAGGACTACTACCAAGTACGTCAGAAAGGCTGCTTGGTATAAGAACAATTCTTCTTTGGATTTAGGCTTAGCTAGCAGTGGGGGTGAGTTGAGGTAATTTTTGAGCTCCTCAAATATCCGTTCGCACTCCATCGTCCAGTGGAAGTTCTTTGGTTACTTAAGAACTTGGAAGAAGGGTATGCATCGCTCGATCGATCTCAAGATGAAGTAATTTAGGGATGCCACTTTTTTAGTCAGATACTGAACTTCTTTGATTATTTTTGGAGCAATCATCTTCTGAATAGCTCAAATTTTTTTTAGATTTGCTTCGATCCCATGCCTTGACACCATAAACCCAAAAATTTCTCTAAGGTTACGCCAAAAGCGCACTTGATCGGATTTTACTTCATCTTGTACTTCTTGAGTGCACTGAAGGTCTCTTCGAGGTCGGCGATGTGGTTTATTGAAGCTCAATTTTTGACGAGCATTTCATCCACATATACCTTTATGTTGCGGTCGATCTGCTCCTTGAAGATCTTGTTGATCAGGTGCTGGTACGTTGCCCCTATATTCTTGAGTTCAAAAGGCATAACCCTATAACAGTAAAGATCATGGTCAGTAATAAAAGCAGTTTTCTTCTCATCTTTCGGTACCATCCGTATTTGGTTATAGCCAAAAAAGACTCCATGAAGGTGAGAAGCTTGTGGCTCGAGGTTGCATCTACCAGTTGATCAATCATGGATAAAGGGTAGCTATCTTTTGGATAGACTTTGTTCAGCTTTTTGAAGTCTATACACATCCTCCACTTATTGTTGGCCTTCTTAATTAGGACCACGTTAGAGACCCAAGTCGGATAGCTGATTTTTTGAATAAATCCGACGTTGAGAACTTATCAACTTCTTCTGCTATTGCCTTCTATCTTTCTAGTGCATGGCCTCGAATTCTTTCCTTCACTGATCGATGCTTAGGATCAATGGCTAGCCGATGGTCCATAACCTCAACATCAATCCCAGGCATATCCATCGAAACCCTGGCAAAGACGTCGGCATTCCTCCATAAAAAGATGATGAGCTGCTCCTGAGCTTCATCTTCCAGATTGGAGCCAATCTGCATTGTATGCTCCGTCATTCCATCATTCATGGGGACGGTCTCAAGATCGTCTATGGGCTCGCCCCGTTCTTTGGCAAGGTCATTGCGAACATCAAGCCCATCAGCTGGGCAGGGGTCAAGTCGAGTGTCATTTTGTAAGGCGATGGAGTAGCAGTGCCAAGCTAATGCTTGATCGCCTCTGATTTCACCTATTCCATTGCTTGTTGAAAATTTTATTTTCAGGTAATAGATCGATACTATGGCTCGTAGTGCATTCAGATCAGGTTGATCGAGGATTGTATTGTAAGCGGAGGAGGCTTTTACCACCAAAAAGTCGACCCACACCTTAGCCTGCTTTAGATACTGTCCTGTAGTCATGACTAGAGTTATCATTCCCTCCACTGGCATAGTGTCGCCAATAAAGCCGACCAATGGGGAGCTCATGGGTCTCAAGCGATTATCGGATATGGACATTTTAAAAAAAGCATCATAGTACAGAACGTTAGTGAAACTTTTATTATCTACCAAAATATGGCGTACATTATAATCAGCAATGTTCAAAGAGATTACAACCGCGTCATTGTGCAGGAACTAAACTCCTTAAGCATCCTCGTCGGTGAAAGCGATGGGCTCTTTTATTTTTCGCCTCTTCCTGAGCTCGGCTGACCTGCTAGCCTCTCCTCGCCGAAGTCTCCCAGAGATGATGTTAATGATGTCGATCGGAGGTCGATCTTCTCATTGCTCCTCGCCCCTCGATGGTTTTAGCGGCAGGGGTGCTCTCGACCGATCCTCTCATCCTTTCGATCGACATCGCAGGAACCAGCCAACCTACCGCGCCTGATGAGCTCCTCGATCTTGTCTTAGAGCTGGATAAACTCTTCCATATCATGACCATGATCACGATGGTAGAGACAGAACTTGTTAGGATTGCGTTTGCCGAGGTGAGTGCGCATCCTTCTTGGTCTCGATAGTTGCTCCCCGATCTTGATCAGTACTTGAATTTTTGGAGCATTGAGAGGGGCATAGTTATAAAATTTTTTGAAGGAAGAGTTCTATCGTGTCCTTCTATCCGGGCTTCTTTGCCTCTGAGCCTGAGTAGGGGTTCGGGTCCGTTTACACTCTGGAGGAGTTCGGGAGCATGGCCGAGCTCCGTTCGATTTTCTCCATCCGCGGGCACATTTGGTTCACCCACCTGCCGCTCCTGGGCAGCTTCATTATCCCTGGCCTTAAAGGCCTCTTCAGTTCGGGCATAACCTTCAGCCCGAGCCAGTATATCGGCGAAATTTCTGGGGTACTTCTTCTCCAAAAAGAACAGCAAATCATTCTTCTGAAGGCCATCCTTGAGTGTGGCCATTGCAACAGACTGATCTAGGTTTCGGACCTTCAATGCAGTAGTATTAAACCGGATGATGTAAGCCCGGATAGATTCTCACTTTTTCTACTTGATATTCATCAGAAAATCCAAACTTCGATGGGGACGTCAGCTGCTGACGAAGTGAGCCACAAACTGATGGCTCATTTGATTGAAGAAAAAGATGGTACCCAACTTAAGTGCCGAGTACCAGTTCCTGGCGACTTCCTTGAGGGTGGAGGGGAACGTTCGGCACAAAATGGTATTTGGTGCATCATGGAGCAGCATCAGTATCCGAAAGACCTTCAGATGGTCAATCGGATCGGTGGTCCCATCGTAACTCTCAAATTGTGAGAGCTTGAAGTTCGGTGGGATTGGTTCCTACATAATCTTCTAAAAAAAAAGGAGGGTCAATGCAAATATCGTAACCATGTGAGAAGGGAGCATGACAGAGTTCTTCGATTCGTCGGCTCATTTTCTAGAGCTTTTGATTCAGGAGATCTTCATGATCGTTGATCTTCAGGATTTTCTAATGGAATAGGGGCCAAACTCCCTCTAGGGTTGAGTTATGGTCTGAGCAAGAGCTCTCCATCCCGTGCTTCCTCTTTTTGGAGGTCATCGGTCGGCTAGCCCAAGTTGGCTGTCCTCAGACTAGATCATGGGGCTCCGGAGAAGCCTACTCAAGTCGAATGGTCGTCGGAGCTGCCGATGCATGGCCTGCACCACCTCCGCAAGACCGCGAACCTACTAGACCAACAGGTTGAACTGTTTCACATCCACTATAGCTGCAGGTGGAGCTTGAGTTGCCAAAGTCGAAGCGAGAGCGGATAGATCCGAACGGGATCTGGCTGCAGAGGCTGTTGACCATCGGGTCGAAACTTTTTTAGGAGGCATTTTTTTCAAAAAGAACTCTAGAGAGGAAGAAGAGAGATCGCTGCTGCGCACTCCTTTAAGAATAAGAGATCCTTAGGAACAGAGGGCCCTTTCTCTAGCGCCAATCCTGTTGGTGTAAAATCTGATTGCTATTGGAGAAGTGCTGAAGTCAGAGAAGACGAGGTCGCCGTCGGTGACCTACAAAATAAGTCTCGTCCAGAGCCCGAGATGGTTGCTCTAGAAAGATCCTCCGACGGTCAAGTTAGCATTTTCGACCAATAGAAATAGAGTGTTCAGTCAAAAAAGTTGCAGAGTTTTCGAGAGGAAGAAGAGAGCTTAAAGAAAACGTATCTAGAGGATTCCTTTTATAGACGGAGCTGATAGTGATAGCCGTAACTATCAGATAGTGGGTCATTCGGAGTCACGTGGAGTTTGTTATGGAAGATAGTGTTTGTTGTCATGAGGTGCCAATCTGTTTGAGATTTGATAGTCAAAGTTTGGAGGGATGGGCATCGGTTGGTGATGACCTTTGAGCTGTATCAATTCTAGAGAAGTTCGGACTCCTCTAAGATAGTTTGGATGTGGGTCAGTTCATGGCATATACGAGATCGGACTCGTGCGGAGACCTTCCTGGATGGCTATGGAAAGTTCGACCGCTGGAGGAGTTCAGAAGGAGTTTGGCTGCCGGAGAGATCCGAAAGAAGTTCAACTGCTGAAAGAAGAATTTTCGATCGAAGCTCTTCTGTGATTACCAGTCACATTAGGCTAAACATCAGACTGGACTTCAGCGGAAGCGATGTTGATCCCCAACATATAACATAATCTATTATAGTATTATTATATTATAAATATATAATTTGATATAACAATAACTAATAATATAATAATATTATTATATTATAATAATATAATATAATATGTTATATTATAATTTATTATTAGATTAGATTATAATCCATCATATTATCTAATATTATATATTATATCATAATTATAATATTATATTATACTATTATAGTATAATAATATTATAATAGATATTATTATGTTTATAACTTCAATATTATTATATTTTAAAATATTATTTTATCTAATATAATAAATTAGTATTATATCATAATATTATATATATATTATTATAATAGTATTCTAATAGATTATATTATGTTTATAACTTAAATAGTATTATATTTTAAAATATTATTTTATTATATAATACTATTATCATATATTATAATACAATATTGTAATATAATATAATATAATAGATTATAATTATGATTATAATATAATATTATAACTATAATATAATATTATTATAATTACGATGTAATATATAATGTTATATAATATAATAGATTATAATCTAATATAATAATAAATTATAATATAACATATTATATTATATTATATTATATTATATTATATTAATATAATAATATTATTATATTATTAGTTATTATTATATCAAATTATATTTTTGTAACATAATAATAGTATAATAGATTATGTTATATATTTATATAGTATAATATTATATTATATTATAATATGTATTACATTATATGATAATAATAATAAAATAATATTTTAAAATATTATAATACTTAAGTTATAAACATAATATAATCTATTATTATATTATTATATTATAATAATATAATATAATATATTATATTATATTATATTATTATAATATTATATATTATAATCTATTTTTTAGATTAGATTATAACCAATATGTTATATTATATTATAAATTATATTATAATTATAATAATATTATATTATATTATATGATAATAATATTAAATAATATAATAATATTTTAATATATAATATTATATAATATTATTTTTTTATTATATTTTATTATATACTATTTTTTTATTATTATTTTATCATATATAAAATATTTTTTTATTTAAATTATCAAATATATATTAAAATTTTAAAATTTATTAATTAGTAAATATTTTTTTGTAAAAATTTTGCTTCTAAAAATTTAAAAAGCTCTACTATTAATAGCAATCCCAAATAGGATGTTAATTATTATAGATGACCGTGGATCTTTTAGTTTTGCTCCCAATCAGCCCAGAAGTGCATGATGGAATCTTTGATTTCATCGTTGAGACTTCTCGATCGTTTTCTTCTTTCTACGAATATATTGCCATGAATTTTGAATGTTTTTAACTTTAAAGATAATTTTCAATAGTTATTATATACTTTAATCTAATGCGAGGAGACATGAATTTTTTTTTTTCAAAGACAAATCCAAATCGTAATCTTTAATTGATTGGATTCACTGATGGGGGATGAGAAACCGAGGATTGCATCCACCGGAGCACCAGACCTAGACCGTACCCACTTTTTCATTGATTGCCAGATGTTTTCCGTAGCAAAAAAATTCTATTTTCTCCAGAACAGAGAGATGTTAAAATTATTCGATAAATTTTCTCACCCCAAATCTCGATCTTAGTCGGGCATCCCCTAATGTCTACCTTAGCAACCTTTAATTAGATTATTAGAAGAATAAAATGGTATAGTTATTGTAGAGGCCTTCGGAGGGAAATCATCGATAATAGTAGCAAGATATCTTAATTAGTTGATTACTCCATGCTTTCAATGCTTACATAATAAAATAATTATTTTAAACATATTATAGATACGGACATTTAAACTATTTAAATAAAATAATTACTTGAAAATTTGAAAAGGTCATATAAGGGCTGTTAATCTGGTATATAATAGCAGTGGTAGTGGGACGGATGTTTCATAATGGCCATCACTGTTTTTTAATACTGAATATTTGCCAAAAAAAAATCACGAACTCCAGTTCGCTTCAGCTTTCTCTTAAAATTAAAAAAAAAAAAAGAAAAAAAAGAAAAGAAAAAGGAAAGCGAGCAAACAAACAAACCAACCAAGGATACGCGGGACACCACGGAAAGAGTCGAAAGAAGGCAAACAAGTTAGTGATCTCTATATTATCATCGAAGATTTTTTGTGCGAATGGTTAACCTAGACACCAATCTCCATATGAGCGACAAACCGGGATATAGTTTAATGGTTGCACGCCATTACTTGAAGGTGAAACATCTTGAAAGGTGTTTGTCACTAATTATTTTTTTAAATATTTTTTTGAAACCAAAGATAACTCTAAATGATCTATAAAATCTAATATTATCTTTATAGCTGATAATTTTTTCTTTTCCGGAAGAGACATAAATGTGAGAAGCACAGCAGCAATTTAAAGTTAGAAGAACTCATCAAACTAATCACAGCCAAAGTTTCTAATCACATTCATTTAGAGAACTTCCTTATCTTCTTTTGGCTAATGAGAAATGGATGCATGCATTTGGAGATCATTTTGAAGACTAATGTAACAGCAGATGACTAGGGCATGCTTTTAGTGTTGCATAATGAACCCCATGGCTAACCACAAGCATGTGAACATGGCCAACTAAATATTCGCCATACTAAGTAAAAAACACGCACAAAAAAAAAAACAAAAGAAAAGAAAAAGGAAAAGTAGGACTTTGGATATCTAGTTTTTTGTTTGCTCAAGATTTTACTAATCTACTTAGATTCATCATGTAAATTTGGAACTATCGTTCCCTCGTTAGCGTTCGGCATAAGGTGGGCTGGGCCGGCTGGCTTGTGCCAGAACCAACTTGGACCAAGCCTGTGCTAGGAAATCTAAAGTGTCTCGCGTATATGTACCTCACGGGCTATATCTTCCATGCCATGAGATACATGTAAAGAGATGCTATCATTTTACCGTATTATGTGGGTCTTAAAATTACTTAAAAAATGAGATTGTAGTGACCATTAAATAGAACCATTATATATATATGTATTGGAACATATTTTACAAAATATTCCGAATGTAGTCTAAGAAAGCTAATAAAATTTATTTTTTATAAAAAATTTAAAAATTGAATTACAAAAGATAGTAAAACTAAAATTAAAAATCTGAAAGCATGCACAGCATTGTCCTAAGATGTATTTATATTTTTTATATAAAAAAATTCAAAAATACAATCTCAAGATATGGTCAGAATCCTTTATCTATGAGCATGATCGTGGAGAAGGTAGATAAAAACTCTTTTAGCATCCAGGAAGATAAAAAGAAGAAGAAATATTATAATGAAAAAGATTAGAAAGAATTTTAGGAGAATAGAGAAGAGGATTAGAGGACTTTGGATGGCCTACTGGATTAGATTCTAAGGAGTCTTTTGATAGCCAATCGATTCTGTCCATTTGGATTAGCCCATTAATTAAATCCCAATATTCAAATATTTGACAGCCTAGTATTTAAATATTAAAAGCTTAATATTTAAAAAATTAAAATGATAATTAAAAATTTAAGTGGTCAAATAAAAACTAAAAAATAAAATTTTTTGAGTTAGTAGGGTGCAGGAGCACCCCGTCCACACCCATGCCCTCGCCCCGCCCCACCCGGTTTAGTTTGTACATATATATTAAAAATTTTTCTTCAAATCTTCTTAAATATCCCTAAAGGCGTAGGCAAATTATTTTCTCGTACAAAGAGCTCAAACAATCTTTCGATTTTCGATGTGAGAGTAAAAGATCTCAATCAAGATAGTCAAAAGAAAAACATCTTTGGAGGAAAACTTATTTGAAAAATTTTGAGTTTCCCCATTCAAAATTTTCTCCAATAACCCTCTCATAAAAATTAAAATTTTTCAAAAAATAGTAAAATAAAATAATCTATATATAAATTTTTGGTTCTTATATTATGTAATAGATGTAATATCTTTATAAGACTTAATCTTAGCATGAATAGTTTCCATCTGAAGGAATCGAAGTAAATCAAATTTTGAACTATTTTTCTTTCATCTAGATTTCAACCACCATACACATATTATAGAATTCTTCATTGCGAGTCTATATATTAGTATCCCTGTATATATATTTTAATTTTTCATAAGAGTTATTAGAGATAGTCCAAATCTCATATCCGTAGCTATGTATGGATACTCTCATATAGGTGAGCCCCTCTCATTCAGAGCTATAACTCTTTCTTTACCACTAGACAAAAGCACTAAACATTATAGAGATATGATTTATACCAATTTAAAATATGCTTTTTGATTAATTAATTAGCTTGTTATTAATATATTAAACATTCTTGAAGGAATCTCCTATCACAGAGGTTGGATTTCTACTATTGAAAGATCCATTATGAATAAAGTTTCATCTCTTTCAATGTCATAAGGACCTTAGTCATATTCAAGCTTTTAGTAAAATAGTCAGCAAGATTTTGATTAAATCTTATAAAATTTAATACTATAAATATTATACTTTTATTGTCATCTAATAGATTTTTATCTCAACTTTATATGTCTATTAGTTTTAAAATTTATGATTTTTTTTTATAGAAATTAATTTCAGCTTTAACATCACAGTGAATAAACATAGGAGGAATAGGAGTTTGTATCAAAAGAAAAAATGAACATAAATTTTTTAGCTATTTAGCTTCATTACTACATAATAGGACTACAGCAGTGCATATTATTGCAGTAATTTCGAAAACCGCTATCATAGAGTCTACAGCAGTGATTATTATAAACCGCTGCTATAGACTGGACCTATGGCAGTAGTTATGCTAAATCACTATAATAGATCGGATCTATGGCAGCGATTTTGTATAACCACTATTGTAGGTTGATCAATTACAGTGGTTATGTTTAATCGTCACCATAAATTCAGTCTATAGCAGTGGTTTACAATTACCACTGTCATAAGTTTAACCTATAGCAGTGGTTAATCATCGCTATCATAGATCTCGGACTTATGATAGTGGTTAAACATAATCGTTGCAATAAACTGGACCTATGGTAGCAGTTGTTGTAGACTGCTGCTATAGACTGGACATATGGTGGTGGTTAAACATAATCGCTGCAATAGATCAATCTATGACAGTGGTTATACAGAACCATTATCATAGGTTCGACCTATTACAGCAGTTTAGCATAACCACTACTATATTTTTTTCATATTTTTTTCTAAATATTATATAATTCTAAAATTTAATGATCATCTTCATCATTCATTATCATAATAATTATCATTAGAGTGTTATCACAAAAGGTCATCTCGATCCAATAGTCCTAGCTTCATCGATCAGATAAATTTGATTTTGATAATCATGAATGATGGCACGATGATTTGATAGATGGAGACAATCGATAGGTCTGAAAATCTACAACGATGATCTCAATAATGTTTGTAGTATACTATCAAAGTTTTACTTCAATCGGATATCGTTATCATGGTCAATTTAATACATGATGATTTCGATCGTTAAATGAGAAATAAGTGATCAAAAAAACAAACGACGTCCAATTATGAGATATTTTTTTAGTAAAATAATTTTGACTATAATTTTAATTATTTTATATGGTGATGATCATAAAATTTAAATCATTTCTGTATGAACTGTTCATATTAAGCAGATCTTTCAAAAATACAAGCATAATTACCAAAGAAGTTTAAGAATGGATATTGAACGACATAAAGTTTTGGATTGTTCTTAGATCCATGGTTTAAATTTTACGATCACCACTATAAAAATAATTAAAGTAGTAGCTAGGATCATTTATTTAAAAAATCATCTCATAATCGGACACCATCTGATCCTTTAATCACTCATTTCTTATTTAACAATCGAAATCATCCGATACTAAATTGACTATGATAATGATATCCGATTGAAGTGAAACTTTGATAGTATGATATAAATGACACCAAGATCATCCTTGTAGATTTTTGGACTCATCGATGATCTTCATCTATCAGATCATTACGATGTTGTTCATGATCATCCAAATCAAATTTTACTGATATATGAAGCTAGAACTATTAGATTGAGACAGTTTTTTTACAACATTCTAATGATAATTATTTAGATAATGAACGATGAAGATGGACATTAAATTTTAGAATTATATAATATTTAAAAAAAATAAAAAAATAATTATCAATCTACGGTAGCAGTTATTGAAAATCGCTGTCATAAACCTATGGTAACGGTTCAAAAATCGCTACATAGATTAGGTTATTTTCTTCACATCCTACCTCCAAATTCATTCTCTCCGAGCTCTCTCCCTCCTCTCTACCGTCGGTGAGGCCCCTCCCCTCTCCACCTTAATCTCCGACCGACCTGGTCATCAGCTCCACCACCTCTCCCACCTACCCCTTCTTCCATGGCCGACTAGGCCGCCAGCTCCGCCACCTTCCCCACCTACCCCTTCTTTTTCGACTGTCGGCCCCGCCACCTTCCCCTCCTTCTTTTTTGGCTGGCTCGTCTGTCGGCCCTGCCACCTCCCTCGCCTGCCCCATCTTTTTCGCCCCACCACCTCCCCCTCCTCCTCCTTCTTTCCTAGTGCTCTTCCGTCGGCTCCGCACCTCCCCTTGCCTCCCCCTCTTCCCTAGCTGGCCCGACCACCAATCCTAATCCCTCCCCACTCTCTCTCTCTTTCTCTCCTCTCTTCTCTCAGCCCGACCCACCCCCTCCCTGCTCTCTCTCTCTCTTTCCTCAGCCGACCCGCCCCCTCCCTACTCTCTATCTCTCCTCTCTTCCCTTAGTCCGACCCACCTTCCTACTCTCTCTAGATCTTTCTCTCTCTTTTCTCTTTCTATTTCTCTCTCTTCTCTTTTTCTCTATCTCTAGATCTCTCTCTGGATATTTCTCTCTCTCTTCTCTCTTTCTCTCTTTTTCTTCTCTTTCTCTCTCTTCTCTCTCTATATCTCACTATCTTGTGTCTCTCTCGTAGGCTACCTTTAGCATCACCGTCTCCCTCTAGCATCGTCGCTCGTGACCCTTGGAGCTCTGTGCGACCCTGTCTCCATAGCCGTAGGTATGATTTTTTTTAAAAAAAATCATAGTAATATTTATTAATTATTTATAATATTTATAATAAATATTATAAATATTTATTATAAATATTATAATTATCCACCGTTCGTAGATCATGACGATAGGTAAGAAACTTCTGTCGGTTGATTTTGGACTGTGCTGGTGGATTCTAGGCCGAACTGTGCCGTATCGGCTATCATGGACTGCCCTGGATTGTGTCGATAGTCGTGACCATGCCGATCAATAAGAAAACTCCTATTGGCTGGTTCTAAGCCATGTCGATGATCGTAAGCTATGCCGATCATTAAGAAAACTCTCGCCCCCCATCGGTAGGTTCTGGGCCATGCCGACTGCTAAGAGAACCCCCGCCGCTAATAGAAAGTACTCTCTCTAGATCTCTCTTTTTATTTTTTCTTTCTCTCTCCCCTCTCTCTCTAAGTCACTATCTTGTGTCTCTCTCATAGGCTACCTCTAGCATCGCCGCCGATGACTCTCGGAGCTCTGTGCAACCTCCTCTTCATAACCATTGATTAATGTTCAACGTGTTATATTGATTAATGTTCATTAACGTTGCAGTTCACGATGACACTAAAATGCCATCTAGCTTTCACCCCCACCTCTCGATGGGTTATGCGGAGCTCTGCATCTGAATTGCAAGCAGAGCATATTCCATCCACCTCCGTATCGACTATCTAGAGACCACCAGTATTTACTCCTCCATAAGCATCTACTCCTTCACAAGCAACTGAGCCTCCAGCATCAACTACATCTGTGGCACATGTTCCATCCATCGATGAGTCTTTACTGGTATCTATATCGCACGATCCCATGGCCAGTGAATGTATATTTTTATTGTATCATTTATTTATTTATTTATATAATTATTATACACTCTTATATATTTGCATAATATATTTTTATTATAGGTGCATCATCCAGTAGGATAGTTCACAGTCCCATACGTATACTGCATGTATGGAACTACCAGCATCAGGTGATGGTACAGTACGACGTGGAGGAGAGGCCAGTATGGGAGACCGCATAGAAAATGCATTTTTTTTGGAGTGCTTATGAGATGGAGGAGATGCCAGTTTGATTAGAATAATTTTGTAACTGATTTTTAATAACTTTATACAGAGGATGTACGACTTTCTAAATTATGAGAAGATTCAAGATGTCCAACTGAAAAAGATTGGAGAGTTATACTGAGGCTACAAGATCAAGCTCCATAAAAATATTATTCAGTAATAAAATTTAAGTATTTTAGAAATATTATTATGTTTATAATATTTTCTTATGATATATATTGAACTGTATTTATTAGATAAAAAAATAAAAAATAAAAATTTATATTTTTTTATTATTCAGAATCTACGACAGTGATTATAAAATCACTACCGTAGGTGTGCCAACCACTACATTAAATCTATCACAGCGGTTATGAAGCCACTGCCATAGATTTTTTAGCAACGATTTTATAACCGCTACCATAGAGAGCCTATGACAACTGTTTCATGAACCACTGCCATAGCTTCTTTGAAAGCGATTATGCAACTGCTGCCATATATGATATAGCAGCGATTTTATAACCATTGCCATAGATTTCGATGGTAGCAGTTATCATAACAACTATAAAATTCACTATCATAGACCTACGGTGATGGTCACAGTAGCAGCGGTTATCGAACCACTACCATAAGCTATGGCAGTAATTTTTTGAGCTATGGCAGTGGTTGTGAACTGCTGTCGTAGCCTTGTTCTATAGTAATGTTTTTAAAAATGTGATATCAAGAGCTATCAACTCTACCTCCATAGTGTTTTTAGCTATTATATTTTGCTTTACAAATTATCTAGAAACAACACTACTATCAAGAGTAAAGACATATATAGAAGTAGACTTAATATCTAAGGCATCGATATCCAATTGGCATCACTATATCCTTCAAATACAGCAGGATAACCATTATATCTAAGCTTATTAGTTATGGTTCCTTTAAGAGATCAGAATACTCTCTCTAAAATAATCTAATGAAACATGATAGGGTTATTGGTATATCTACTCAATTTGGAAACAACATAGGCAATATCAAATATAGTTTTATTGGTTAGACACAAGAGTGATCCAATGATTTGAGTATATCTTTTTTTATTCATAGAGTTACCAGTATTCTTTACTAATTGAATATGAGCTAGGATCATATTGTGTAGATATAGGAGAATGATTTGAGTATCCAAATTTGTTTAAGATCATTTGAATATAGTGTGATTGAGTTAGATAATAGGAATTAAATGAGGTAATAATCTTCATACCTTATAAGATTACATTAGCTTGACCAAGATATTTCATGTTAAAGTGATTTGATAATAGAGTTTTGATATTATTAATTAAATCAATATTAGATACTAGTATTAGTATATCATCTATATATAAATAAAGAAGGACACATCAATTATCAAATGAATTATAATTTAGACAATTGTCAAAGTTATTAATTTGAAAATCATAAGAAAGAATAACATTATCAAATTCTTATACTATTGCTTAGAAGCTTGTTTCAGCCTATATGAGAACTTAATTAGCTTGTATACTTTATTTTCTTAATTATCCAGGCATAAAAAAATCTTAAGATTATTTCATATAAATCTCTTCTTCTAGATCACCATGAAGAAAAATGGTAATTATTGGGGATAAACTCCGTTCCTGTTGAAGTTTAGTCTGATGCTCAATCTAATGCAATCGATCGTCATGAAAGAGCTTCAGCAAACAAGTCTTAGCCAAACTCCTTTAGCCGATCGAACTTTTCAGCGGTCGAGCCCCTTTCGAACACCCTGATGGTTGAGTCTTAGCCGAATCCCTTCAATCGATCGAACTTCTCAGCGGTCGAGCTTCAATCGAACTTCTTAGCGGTCGAACTTTAGTCGAACTCCTACGAGAGCCAAACTCACTCTGTACTCCTTCAATCGAACTCCCACGAGAGCCAAACTCTCTCTGCACTCCTCCAGTCGGACGCCCATAAGAGCCAAACTCCCTCCGCGCTCCTTCAGTCGGATGCCTATAGGAGCCAAACTTCTTTCGAGGTTCTCTTCTAGTCGGATGCCCATGAGAGCCGAACTTCCTCCGCACTCCTCTAGTCGGATGCCTACGGGAGCCGAACTTCTTCCGAACTTCTTCCTCAGTCGGATCCCTCCAGTGGATCACTTTCGGATGATCCCATCCAGACGTATCTTCCTTAGGAGTCTGAGCTCCTCCGAAATAGATATACACTGAGGTTCTTCACCAACCAATGCTTGCTCCCTCGAACTACGGCTGTATGGCCGCCACTACCAGTCTGGTGGCACCTCTTCCTCCATAAAAAGCCCCATGCAGCCCACGATCGGATGACATAGCCGCTATTACCAGTTTGACGATACCGCTCTCTCCATAATAAGCTCCATGCAGCCCATGATCGGACGACATGATCGCCACTACCAGTCTGACGATACCTCTCTCTTCGAATCGAACTCCATGCAGTCTAGAGCGGCCCGCTATCGGACGGTATGGTCGTCACCATCATTCAAGCTCCATCTATAAAAGAGATCCTTCAAATATGTTTTTTTTAAGCTCTCCTCTTTCCTCTAAAGCTCTAAGCTCACTTCTCGTTCTTGAGCACTTCATTTTTGTTGGTTAGAAGAGCTAACTTGATCGTCGAAGGATCCCATCGAAGCCACCATCACCAACTCCAGATGGAACTTTATTTTATAGATCCCCGATGGCGACCTCATCCTCCTCCACTTCAGCTCAATCTGGCATCAACCAAATTCTGCACCAACAGAATTGACGCTAGAGAAAGGACCTCTGTCTCTGAGGTACCCTTATTCTTAAATGAGTGATCAGTCGATTCTACCGACCTTCTCCTCCAAGATTTGTCTCCATCATCTTATTCAATCCTAAGAAATATCCCAAAAGAAGGTGAATACCCAAAGATCTACCACGTCTGTTGTAAGATCTGAGTCAGATCCATCCATCCCTGCTCCATCACTTTAAACTCCACCTCCATCGGCAGCCATGGTAGATTCGGAGTAGTTTGACTTGCTAATACAGTGGATTCAGGACCTCACTGAGATGGTGCAGGCCATGCGGCAGCCCTCGATGGCGACTCTGCCAGGAAACCCATCATCAAGATGTCGGAAACCGATCTCAAGGAAGAGTATTTGGGCTGGCATGCTCGTCGCCGCTGGAAAGAAAAAATAGAGAGTAGAGGAACCAAGTTTGGGTCATGGTTCTCCTTTGGAGGAGACCTTCTCCATCTGTAGCTGAAAGTCCTTCAAGGTCTACAATCGAGATGACGTCCTCAATCACAAACTACGAGAGATGGATCGATGGATTGAGGAGCTTGGCCATGTCGCTCCGACTCTCCTTGACGTCGTCTGCACCGATCCTCCTTTCTTCCTTCGAATTATGCAAGAGTCCATCCCACCGAACTTCGAGCTTCCTCAATTTAAAAGCTACAATGAAATCTCTAGTTCACTTGATCATCTAGAGGCCTTCCAAACCATAATGCTACTCCATGGTGCACTAGATGCTATATTATACCGAGCCTTCCCATCTACCATAAAGAAAGCAGTGAGAAACTGATACTCAGCATTGAAGTCAGGTGCGATCTTATCTTTTGACCAAATGAGCCATCAGTTTGTGGCTCACTTCGTCAGCAGCCGATGTCCGCGTCGAGGTTCGGATTCTCCGATGAATATCAAGTAAAAGGAGGAAGAATCCATCCGGACTTATGTCATCCAGTTTAATGCTGCAGCATTGAAGGTCTAGAACTTGGACCAGTCTGTTACAATAGCCGCACTCAAGGACGGCCTTCAGAAGAATAATTTATTATTTTTTCTAAAAAAAAAGTATTCCAGAAACTTTGCCGACCTGCTAGCCCGGGCCGAGAGATATGTCCGCATGGAAGAAGCTTTCAAGTTGAAGGATGAAGAAACCATAGGAGAGCGACGGACGAACGAGTGTAGTAGATCCACCGCCAATGGAGGGTCGGATAAAGTTCGACCGCGCTCACAGACTCCTCCTGAGCGCAAGCGAGCCCGAACTCCTCTTCAAGCTTATCATCAAGGAAGCCTCGATAGAAGGACGCGAAGAAGTCTTTCTCTCAGAAGGTTCCATAACTACGCCCCCCTTAACGCTCCTCGGACTCAAATTCTGATGGAAACTAAGAGTCAGCTACCAAGATCAGAGAAATTATGGTCTCTCCTGAATAAGTGTAATTGAAGCAAATACTGTCTCTACCATCGTGACCACGACCACGATTCTGAGGAATGCATTCAGTTCTGAGACAAAATCGAGGATCTCATCAGGAAGAGTTGGCTGGGTTAATTCCTTCGACGTCAGCCTGAAGCAGAAGAAGATTGGCCAAGGATGCTGCCGTAGTCAGGAACAACAAGAAGGTTGGTCGCCTTCCGGTATCATCAATATTACCCCTGAGGGGGCTTAGTATTTCGACGATCCATCATCTCTCAGTCTCAAAGCCAAGAGGAGCTCGCTCCAAATTGAGAAGACCAGCATGAGATAGAGGAGGTCCTCCGACCCGGAGCTTATCGTCTAAAGAAACTCGGAGGAATAATGCTTCCACGATCCTGAAACATAAAAAATTCAGGGATACGTTGCTAGTAACTTTCTTTCAATAAAATTCTTCTATTTCAATAATATTGTTTCTTGGTGTAAAAACTACGTGATAACATGAAAGATGTAGTCAATAGTGACCGTGTTAGGAACAGAAGGAGAACCTCGTCCTAACATGAGCAGGTCGAAGTCCTTCAATCTCGACTAAAGATAAGATCTCTTTCGAGCATCCGAGTCAATCTCGACTAGAGAAAAGATCTCTTCTGAGCGATCGAGTCAACTTCAGCCAGAGATAAGATTTCTTTCAAGCGACTGAGCCAACCTCGACTATAGGAGATAAGATCTCTCCCGAGTAACCGAGTCAGCCTTGACTGTAGAAGATAAGATCTCCTCCGAGCTTCAACCTCAGCTACAGGAGATAAGATCTATCCCGAGCCAACCTCGACTGTAGGAGATAAGATCTCTTTCGAGCGATCGAGTCAGCTTCGGCTGTAGGAGATAAGATCTTCTCCGAACTTCAACCTCGGCTGTAGGAGATAGGATCTCCCCCAAGCCAATCAGAAGATAAGATCTCCCCCAAGCCAACCTCCACTGTAGGAGATAAGATCATCCTTGAGCGATCGAGTCAGCCTCGACTGTAGAAGATAAGATCTCCCCTAAGCAACCGAATCAGCCTCGACTGCAGGAGATAAGATCTTCCCTGAGCTTCAACCTCGACTGCAGGAGATAAGATCCCCCTGAGCTAACCTCGACTATAGAAGATAAGATCTTCTCCGAGCGATCGAGTCAGTCTTGGCTGCAAGAGATAAGATCTTCTCGAGCTTCAACCTCAACTAAAGATAAGATCTCTCTCGAGCGATCGAGTCAACCTCGACTAGAGATAAGATCTCTTCCGAGTGATCGAGTCAACCTCGGCTAGAGATAAGATCTCTTTCGAGAGATCGAGCTTCAACCTCGACTGTAGGAGATAAGATCTCCTTCGAGCCAACCTCGACTGTAGGAGATAAGATCTCTCCCGAGCTTCAACCTCGGCTAGAGATAAGATCTCTCTCGAGTGACCGAGCCAACCTCGACTGCAGGAGATAAGATCTTCCCTAAGCTTCAACTTCGACTGCAGGAGATGAGATTTTTTTCGAGCTTCGACCTCGACTGTAGGAGATAAGATCTCCCTCGAGCCAACCTCGACTGTAGGAGATAAGATCTCCCCCGAGCTTCAACCTTGACTGTAGGAGATAAGGTCCCCTCGAGCTTTACCTTCAACCTCGGCTGGAGATGAGATCTCTCCCGAGCCTCATCTTCAACTTTAATTTTGGTTGGAGATGAGATCTCCTTCGAGCTTTAATCTGAACTGACGTAGAGCCCTGAAGAGGACTTCGACAGTCATCTTTTCTGCACTTCCTTCCTTCAAGTTTCAAACTCGAAAGTGGGGGAGACTATTATTGGGGATAAACTCTGCTCCTGTCGAAGTCCAGTCTGATGCTCAATCTAATGCAACCGATAGTCACATAAGAGTTTCAGCGGACGAGCTTTAGCCGAACTCCTTCAGTTGGTCAAACTCCTCAGCGGTCGAGCCCCTTTTGAACTTTCTAGTGGTCGAGTCTTAGCCGAATTTCTTCAATCGATCGAACTTCTCAATGATCGAACTTCAGTCAAACTTCTCAACGATCGAGCTTCAGTCAGACTTTCACGAGAGCCGAACTTTCTCTATACTTCTTCAGTCGAACTTTCACGAGAGCCAAACTTTCTCTGTACTTCTTCAGTCGAACTTTCACGAGAGCCGAACTTCCTCTGCACTCCTCCAGTCGGACGTCCATGAGAGCCAAACTTCCTCCGCACTCCTTCAGTCGGACGTCTATGGGAGCCAAACTCCTTCCGAGCTTCTCCTCTAGTCGGACGTCCATGAGAGCCGAACTCCCTCCATGCTCCTCCAGTCGGATGTCTACGAGAGCCAAACTCCTTCCAAACTTCTTTCTCAATCAGATCCCTTCAGTGGATCACTTTCGGATGATCTCCTCTAGATGTATGCCCCTTAGGAGTCTAAGCTCCCTCGAAATGAATATACGCCGAGGTTCTTCACTAACCAACGCTTGCTCCCTCGAACTACGACTGTTGATCCCCGGTGGTATAGCCACCACTATCAGTCTGACGGTACCTCTTCCTCTATAATAAGCTTCATGCGGTCCATGATCGGATGATATGGCTGCCACTACCAGTCTGACGATATCGCTCTCTTCATAACAAGTTTCATACGATCCACGGTCGGACAACATGATCGCCACTGTCAGTCTGACGATACCTCTCTTTCCATATCGAACCCTATGCGGCCTAGAGCGGCCCGCTACTAGACGGTATGATCATCACCATCATTCAAGCTCCATCTATAAAAGGGACCCTCCAGATATATTTTTTCTAAGCTCTTCTCTCCCTTCTAAAGCTCTAAGCTCACTTCTCATTCTTGAGCACTTCATTTCTGTTGGTCAGAAGAGCTGACTTGATCGTCGGAAGGTTCCGTCAGAGCCGCCACCATCGACTCCAGATGGGACTTTATTTTGTAGGTCTCCGACGGTGATCTCATCCTCCTCCACTCCAGCTTGATTCGACGTCAACCAAATTTTGCACCAATAGTAATGATATCTATTTGATGAACAAGAAGAATATGAATAGAAGCTAAAGCAAGAAGAACTCGACTAGTGAATATATGAATGAATATGAATCAAAGAAATCAAAACCAGCTTTTTCTCCAAAATCTTGAGCTATAAGTCGTGCCTTGTATCTTTCCACAGATCTATCTATCCTAATTTTTTTTTAAAGATCCATTTACATCCTAGAGCTTGATTTTATACTATAAAAAAATAGAGTTTTAGCAATGGATATTAGCGATGACTTTTCATCATCGCTAAAAATGAGTATAGCAACGAAATTAGAGACGGCAAAATTGCCATCTATAATCATAATTTTTATCGATAAGTTTGGCGATGGAAGAATAGCCGTCACTAATAGTTGTTATTAGTAATGGTATTATAGATGTCAACTTCGTCATCGCTAATACATGAGGTATTAGCGACGGCTATTAGCAATAATATATAAGCTATCTCTAATAGAGCTATTTACTGATAGCTAATAGCGATGGCAAAATTGGTTATTAGCAATGGCTTAAATGACGGAGGTTCAGCCATCGCTAATAACTAGTATTTTTTTAATTTAATGATTATTAATAACAAAAAAAAATTATTAGCGATGACGCTGCCATTGCTACTCGCTAATAGCATTAGCGATGGCTAAAGCGGTGGTAGTTATGTCATTACTAATATTTATTTCTATTTTTTTCTCAAGCCCCTAGCCATTGGATCCCACTTCCTCGAGCCCCGGGTTGCCTCCCAGTGCGAGGCCCTGGCCACCTCTTACCTCCTCAAGCCCCCGATTGCATCCCGCTTGATATCTTCAGTCCGACCCGAGAGTGGGCCTAATATTGTCGGCTCGCATCCAATCCAAAACCAGCAATGCTTTATTCATAAAGAGGCTATGATGGCTACTTGATATACCTAAAGAGTCTAGAGAGATGAAAGTGATACATTTCTGTTCTTATAGTTGTAGGGTAAGCTTGGACGTACGATCTGTTATATTGCAGGCAACTGCTTGTAGTCACCTAATGGTTAAAGGTGCAGATGCTCGTAATGCCTTATTTTCTAATGGCAGATCTTAGCTTTCTTCTTTTTCTCTTTTTCTTATTTACTTTATTGGTCTTTGATTTAAGTACTATTTTTAACCAATGATAGTATTTTTGGGTCGGGCTCAGGTATGGGTAGGGCTCAACCTTGCCCAGCTTAGTTCCAGCCCTAACTATGATAAAAATTTTGGATGGTTGATTTTTAATTAATAATTCTTATTAGAATAAAAATTATATTTTTTGAGTCTCTTTTTACTGACTAATAATTATTTCATCATAAAAAAAAATTATTAGCAATAAAATTTTAGAGATGATAATTGCATTGTCAATTTTTTTTTTAAATTTAATTTAATTATTATTAGTAATGATAGAATACTTATTCGAGATAGCAAAACACCATCGCTAATAAATAAAAAAATAAATTTATTTTTTAATATATTTTTATGATTATTAGTAATAAAAAATTTATTAGCAATGATAAATAATCATCTCTAATAAAAAATAATTTTGTATTTTTTGATATATTTTTATAATTATTAGTAATGAAAAAAATTTATTAGCTATCGTATTTTACCATCGCTAATAAGTAATTTTATTATTTTAAATATACTTTTATAATTACTAGTAATAGAAGAAAATTATTAGCATTGATAAATTACTATCTCTAATAAAAAATAATTTTATTTTTAAATATATTTTTATAATTATTAGTGATGAAAAAAATTATTAATAATGATATTTTACTATCGCTAATAAGTAATTTTATTTTTTTAGTATATTTTTATAATTATTAATGATTGAAGAAAATTATTAGCCATGATATTTTTTCATTGCTAATAAATAATTTTATTTTTTAATATATTTTTATAATTATTAGTGATGGAAGAAAATTATTAGCAAAGATTTTTTGCCATCACTAATAAGTTTATATTAAAATATAATTATTAATGATAGAAAAAAATTATTAGAGGTGATAATTTATTATTGCTAATAAATTATAATTATTACTAATGGAGGAAAATTATTAGCGATAATAATTAGCCATCGCTAATAACCTTTTCATCTTTATTTTTTCCAACCGTGCATCCTCGTTTTTCTCCAACCCACCATGCCCTCATTTTCCCACCCCCCTCGACATTTTTATCCACTACCATGCATCCTTCGATCCCCCACCACCACCCTCTCTCCCTTGCCCTCCAATCCCCCCACCACCCTCCTCCCGCCTCTCCAAGCCCTTGGTAGCCTCTCCCTAGCTCCCCCTGACCCGCGTCTCTCCAACTGTCTCCCCCAGGCTGCACTCGACCTGCCTCCTCTCGACCATCTCCTGGAGCCTTTGGTCACCTTCTGCCTCCTCGAGCCCCTGGCCTTCTGCCCCCCAGCTGCTCCCGACCTGCTTCTCCTCAGCTGCCTCCAGAGCTCCAGCCACCTTCCCCTAGCTGCACCCGACCGCCTCCTCCTGATCGCCTCCCTAACCCCTTGTTGCATCCGATCCACCTCCCTTCAGCCATCTTGCCTCTCGAGCCACTCCCCTGGTTGCTCCCTCCCCTTAGCTTGCCTCTCCTCGACCATCACCCACCTTTTCGAGCCACCAATCGCCTCCCACCTCCCCTGGCCCGATCTTGTGACCTCGACTTATATTTCCTTTCTACGCTCTCATTTCTGTAGGCGCATCCCTGAGCCACCACCCTAGTCCCGCCGGCTTGACCCCGTAGCCCCTTCCTTGCGCCCTCAGCCCACGGCCCTGACCCTATGGCCTTTGACCTACCAGCCAAACCCTGTAGTCCCATCCATGCGCCCTCATTTTCATGGCCGTATCTCTCAGCCTCAGTCCTTGCTTGCTAGTCCATGCCTCCTCGCACCTCAGTCCCTACACGCCAATCTGTGCCTCAATCCTTCACGATAGTCCATTTTCTATTATGAATGTTAACAATGGCTAATACCATAACTAAAAATTATTTTATTTAAATTATATTAATTAAACATAATTAAATATAAAAAAACTAATTAATTAAATATTAATTTAAATAATTAATTAGATAATTAATTAATTAAAAGTATGAGACTTGAGTCTCAACATGTAGAGCACTTAAACCAATGGAAGGTCTGAGCAACATTACAAATATGGGGTCGAGGTGTGCTCTATGCGCTGGGGCCTTGGATTCCAACTGGCATCCAAGACGTTCAGCCCTTGCATGCTCTGCATGCTCAGGTCGACGGAAGGTGCCAGCCAGTATTGCGAACACGAAGCTAAAGCATGCCCTCCGTGCTCAGGTCATGGATCCCATCTGGCATTCAAGACATCCAGCCCTCGTGCACCTTATATACTCTGGCCAATGGTGTTAATTTTTTTAAAAAATTACATTGCACAGAATCATACACCCATCTTTTGATTAATATATATATATTCTAATTTAGTTAAATTAGTTTTAAATTAATAATATTTAATTAATTTAAATTAATAATATTTAATATAATTAGTTTTAGATTTTCAGGCCAGACGAAAGTAGGGGTGTGGCCTAGCCCAGTCCGGCCCATTTTTAGTCTTATTTGCAATCCTACTTGGTACTTAATTTAGAATCTTTAGAATGAAATTTGCTTGGATGCCATTTCGATGTGCTCACGCGGCCCAGTCTTCTAGTACACTTCAAGTTCGCGTGCACGAGATGTGCATCCTGATCGTTCTTGTTTGTAATGATGTTTCTTACTTCTGTGATTATGCTTTTAAAAATGCTGCACTCTTAGTTCAAGGATGGACTCATTGTTCTTATAAAAGATGTGTCAATAGAAAAATGCTTGATAGAAAAATAATAATTATCTATTTATATAGAAGTGAATTTATGCCAAACTACAAATATTAGTACCTACATGGAGAGACATGTGAGATAAATGCAAGGGCTTCGGAGGCTCTACTTGTCCAAGACCTTGCTGATGTGCAAGAGCTTAATGGTGATTGGCTTGAGTAGATGATTAACACATTTGGTGTATTTGATCTGATTATTGATGAAAGTTCATATAATAATCTTTCAAATAGCAACCACTATAGTCATGATAGATTATAGGATTGCTATGGTTATAGCCATGCTTAGCTTCTATAAGGCTACCTCCTAAAGGATAAGCAAGGCTATAACAATAGCAATCCTATAGTTCATTATGGCTATGACAGTTGCTACTTGAAAGATTATTATATAGACTTTCATCAATAATCAGATCAAACCCACCAAATATGTTAATCATCTACTTAAACATGTCACTATGAAGCCCTTGCACATCAACAAATATATTGGATAAGTAGATTCTCCGAAGTTCTTACAATTGTCTCCCATATCTCCCCATGTAAGTACTAATACTTGTAGTTTAGCATAAATCTACTCCTATATAAATGGATAACTATTATATCCCTATTAAGTATTTATCTATTGATGCATCTATTACAAGGATAACGAGTTTATCCTTGAACTAAGAGTGCAGTATTTCTAAAAGCATAATTATAGAATTAAAGGACATCATTACAAAAGGGGACGATCAGGACGTGCATCTCGTGCATGTGGACTTGGAGCATGCCAGACAAATAAGATATGCGAGTATATGAATTAAGTACAAATTTTAAGTTATTATTTTATTTTTTAAAAAAATTTTACTCCTAGTTTGTAGCTCGAGGAGGCAATTAGAGGCTCAAAGAGGCTATGATGACTATCCGTGCGAGATGTGCCTAAATAAAGGTGATGCATTTCTGTTCTTGTTGTTGTAGCTGTAGGACAAGCTTGGATGGTTTGTTACATTGCAGACAATCGTTTGTAGTCATCTTATGATTAAAGGTGTAGAGAAACTTGTAATACCTTATTTTTCAATGGCAGATATGAGTCTTTTTTATATTTTCATGTACTAAGATTATCATGTATTGCTAGATGAGAATCAGATAAAGCCAAAATTAAGGGACCAGCAGACCAACACATTATCATAAATTGCTAGATGAGAATCATTTTTTTTGCTGATACATTACAGATGCTAACTAACAATCTTTGTTATATGTGAGTTAAATTTTGATTATTTTATTATATTTTGATAGATATTTTATTTGGACCAATTTTTAGGTTATCTACTTGCTTTGATTTTTATTTTTATCGAGAACTTATTTCATATAAGCTTTATTAGCCAACAAAATACATCATTTTAAATCTTACATTGCCATTTATAATTATATAATTAATTTGGTAGATCTATTTATTTTTATTTTTAAAGATTATACATCATGTCTTCCAAAGATCAGAGTGGTTCCAGCCAAGGATAGAGCTCTCGAAGAGAGAGCGTGGCTAGATCGCATGGTTCTGCATCTCTTACACCAGAAGGTAAACTCTAACATTTTAAATATTCTTATTTATATTATTTTGTCCTTCGCTAACTGATATAACATTCTTTATATTAGATATTTTATACTCAGGTTTGGATGACAGGGGTCACTAGTGACCCCACAGTCATACACATCAGCGACCAGCTTCCAAAGATAGAGTTATGGTCAAGGATTTGTCTGGCTTGCAGCACCTCTGACTCAATCGGAGGATAAAAAGCTCATCAATGATTAAAGCCGCTCGTAAGTACTATAATTTTAATTAATAAATTTATAATTTAGCCATTCTAGAGTTAACATTTATTTTTCAAAATCAATTTTGCAGCATGTTTAGAGAGTCTGGAGTATCTCATGTAGTTATTAGCATCATTCGATGCTTGATGTCGAGACTAGTGAACGAGTTCTCCAATTGGCTGTTTGGAGCTCATGATGCAGCTTGAGATATAGTTTAGATAAGTTAGAAATATTTAATTTTTAAATTCATTGTAGGTTTGTCTTCTATTTATTAGTATATGATTATTTTTTCTTATAGAAGTACTATTGATTTGAGACTTTTCAGGATGAGGAGGTTGGCCGACAAACCTTTGAGGAGGTGGCCATGTAGAGGTTTCAAGATAGACTGTATAACTTTTGGCAGTCCGTCATCGAGCATTATGATTCTTAGTCACCATCGGACTGGAGGTCCTATAGGGATCACTAGATATGGGCAGACGTATGGGAGGCCCTCTACGACTAGTGAAATAGTAAGGAGTACTTTAGTAAGCAGTAGAGGATCCGGTAGAATCGAACTACCTAGCAGAATCTGATCAAGTACATAGGCAACTCCGTCAGCATACATGTTATGGCTGACAAATTGATAAGAAATCTATATGAAAACTTTTCACTAGAACTGCATGTAAAAATTCTAATATGTATGCTTTAATTAATTTATTTTTATTATTTATTTATTATAGATATGATAGCTGGATCATCCACCAGACCAGCTACGGTTATGAAAGGCCATATATAATCCTAGGAGGACTGGTGATTACTTAGATTCTAGGTTGCGACACAGATTGCGGTAAGAATTTCAAACTATATTTGTTAAGTTGTTACAAGATTTGATATGCAATTTAGAACTTATGAATTTTTGAATATTATAGGCGGATTATGTGGAGTACATTGTTGTGCAGTACGGTGATGACCCATCCTACTCAGCCTCTCGTTGATCTTAAGAGATGGCTTAGGATTACCGTAGGAGTGAGTAGGAGTCGGATTATATGATTCGATCATAGCTTCGACCCTCCAGCAATTTGATACTCTTTGGCATCCTCATAAATCTCGACATCTCATACTTGGAGTGATGTGTAGGTAGAGAAGGTTGTGCAGAGGCTTCTGAATAAGCGACCTCAAAGCTTTCGGGATGCCATCCGCGATACGATTGTGAAGATTCTCTGAGATCTGTAGCCGCACGACCAGCTAGACTCGTTGTTTCAGCCATCATATCAGGTAATTCTATTAGTAAACTTTATTATTTATTTTAAATTTTCATATTTAGAAACTTCACATATTTAGGCTTTAGTTGGAAAAAAGGATATAGGGGCTAAAAATTTAATTTAACCATTCAATTGATGAGCCAGAAATATCTATAGCTCTGTATTATTGAATAAAATATATAAAAATAATTTATTTGAGAATCGAAGGAGTATATCAAAAGATATACCTCCATATCGAAAGATACTTCTTTGTATCAAAATTTATTAACAATATTTTATTTTTTTATTTTAGGATGCTGGGATATCTAGCTTTTATCCACTAGCTGTTGGAGAGGAGCAGGAGGATAACGAGAGGATCTAACTTGATTTTCTTTAATTTTGATGTATCATATATTTTTTTTGATACTGCTTAAAAAATATATAATTTATATTTTTAATATAATATGATTATTTTTTTTATTTATAATTATCATATTATCTTTGTATTTTAATTATAATAGATGTTAGAAATTATAATTGATTATAATTAATTAAAATAGATTTTAAAAAATATTTTTATATTTTTTTAAAAAAATTAACTATTATCGATGGCTAAAGTCTTTACTAATAATAAAATATTATTATTATTTTTAAATATAATATTAACTATTATCGATGAAATTAGAGATGGCTTAAACCATCGCTAATATTATTTATGATGAAATTAGCGACAAAAAAATCATTACTAATTATTTTTATTTTTTAATATTTAATTTAAAAATTTAAAAATAAATAGCAATGCAATATAGCTGTCACTAATGTCGTTATTAATAATCATTATTAGCAATGGCTAAGTAATCTATCGCTAATAGTCGAAATTAGTGATAAGATTTTTTCCAACCATCTATTAGCAATGGCAAAACACATATTAGTGATAGCAATTAGCCATTGCTAATAGTCTAATTTTTTATAGTGTTAGGAGATAAATAAGTAAGAATCTAGGTATTATTTTTAATGATTAATTCTATCTCATTATTTATAGCCTTGTTTCAGAAGGGAGCTTTAGGAGAGCTCATAGCATTTTGTTAAGTTATTGGTATTTCTTTAATCATAAAGGTGATTAATTCTTCACCGAAACTCTTTATAGTTCTAGCTCTTTTGCTCCTTCTAAATTCAAGCGAAAGATTAGATTCTATAAGATTATGATCAAGTAGAGAAGTAGAAAGATGATTTGATAAAAAGCTAGAAGTAGAAGATTTTGATAAATAGTTAGATGTTTGACTAGAAATTTGAATTTTGAAAGAAAAGATATTATCAAAGAAAGTTGCATCTCTAGATTCAATGATAGTATCATTTGAGATTCTATTAATTTCATAATTAACTATTAGAAATCCATAAATGTTGCTATCATAGGAATATCCTATAAAGACAGCATCTATAGTTTTAGTTCTAATCTTCTTTCTTTTGGGTTTAGAGATTCGGACCTTTGCTAGACACCCTCACACTTAGAAGTAACTTAGCCTAGGTGCATGCCCCTTCCAAAGTTCATATGAAGCTTTCTCATTATCCTTAGGTGAAATTCTAAGATATAACAAGCTGATAAAAGAGCGTCTCCTCACAAGCTCTGAGATATACCAAAACTTATGATTATGTCATTGACCAAGTCTGGTAGGGTTTGATTCTTTTGCTCAACCATGCTAATAGATTGAGATGAGTGTGGAGCTATGATGTCATGAATTATTTTATGCTCTTCATAGAATAAAATAAATTTATTTGAAGTATATTCACGTCTTCTATCAAACCTTATTATCTTAATATTTTTATCTTATTAGTTTTTAGCCTTAGCCTTATAAATCTTGAATTTATTAAGAACTTCATCTTTGATCTTCAAGATATAGGGGTAATTATATTTGGAGAAGTCATCTATAAAAATCATAAAATATTAACTTTCTCCTCTGATTGGTCCACTATTTAAGTTGCAAACATTAATATGAATAAGTTTTAACTTTTGAATGTTCCTAATTGAGATAGATTTGAAAGACTTTTTTGGTACAGATTTCACATTTAATGCAATGATCGATTTTGAAGATTAAATTTAAATTGGATATCTTTAAGATGGACTTATGATTTATATGACCTAGTCTACCATGCCATACATCATAAGATTTAGTATTCATCACATGAGATTGAGTGGAGAAAAAGAAAGACTTTCATTAATTGAAAGAAATAGCACATTAATCTTGAAGAGACTCTTAGATACAAAACCTTTTCCAATAAATATTTCTCCTTTGGAATTACAACTTTATTTGACTTTTGCACAACTTCAAACCTAATTATATCAACAATGATCCACTTATTAGGTATCCACGAATCTTGGGAACGTGCTGAACACCTTGTAGAGCTAGCGTCTTTTCAGATGTTAGTCTTAGCTTAATAGTTTCAATCCCTAGCACATTGATAGACATCCAGTCTCCTATAGCTCCACTTTCTCCATTTGAATCTTAATAGGAACAAAACTAATTTTGAGAAAGTAATGTTAACAGTATGTACAAAATTAGTTACTTATCTAAAGATAGTGTTTGTGAAGATCCAGTCTATATCATATTGATTTGAGACTTGAGCTAGTTCTACTGATCCTTGTAAGTGGTGAGCAGAACCTTCCATTATTATTTTTCTTATTCCATTTTGGTTGATTGTGTTTAAGTTTACCTTTAGGACCTTTATCCTTAGGCTTAAAATTCCTTCCCTTAGGTGTAAAGTTATGGTTTTGAAATTGTCTAGGTTAATGGCCCTTAAAATTATGATTTTTGTTTTTAGAATCAACCTCAATTAAGTTAACTTTGGTTTGTAGCTGATTTTCTTTAGCCTCTCTAAGTAAGTGTTGGTCTTTTATTCTAATGGATTGGATAATTGATTTAAGACTAAATGTTCCTTGGGTTCTCCTAAGTTATTGGGCAAACTTAGACCACGAAAGTGGTAACTTATCAATTAGATACGTGATTTGGTAATTTTCACCAAACATGGAACCATCGGCTCCCATGGATATAATTTTGAAATTGATGGATTTAGTCATTGATAGGGATATTATCTACCATCTTATAATTATTAAGGTCTATAATGATAAACCTTTGAACACCTTCGTTATCTCTAATATAGGCATTTTTTAAGGTATATCAAAGATTTCTAGTAGTCTTATACTTTCTATAGGTTTTATGTAATTCATCTGAAAGACAACTAAGAATTTTAAACCTATAATGGAACTTAATTTTCTCCAAAGATTTGTCCAATATAGGTTGAGTATCTGATGATTTATAAGAGGATCTTATCTAAAGATAAGGAGGATTTTCTCTATTATAGATATGAGGTCTAGAATTATGAGCCGAGCTTCTAGATGTTCTTGCCATCTAATAAATCTTGAGCTATGAAATTTTTTAGGCTTGAGATTAAAAGCATTATTACTATCCATTCTAAGAGATTTAGAAGTGGGAATTAGAGTAGAAAAGATAAAATAAATGAGCTGCAAAAGAAATTCAAAAATTCTACCCAGTATTTCCATGATTTTGAATATCTTTTAGAATTGTTTTAACCTTCCAAATTGTTAGATTTAATTAGAACCAACAAAATGATCTATTGATAGAAATGATAACAATTTAGTAAATAAATTTCTAGGAAAGAACAAGACTATTCCAACAATAAATTAAGCTTTGATTTGTAGAATGCTAGCTAGTTTTAATTCAAATAGGTAAATAAAATAAATTATGTACTACTTAGATTTAATTGGATTAGCACTCCGTTAATTTTTTAAATATAATATGAAGAAATACACCACAGAATGTTGGAACATAATTTATAAAATATTTTGAAAGCTAACAATTTTTTTTTTTATAGAAAATTAATAAATTAACTTATAGAAGATAATAAAATCAAAATTAAAAGTTCAAAAGCATGCACGGTACTATCTTAAGATGTATTTTCATTCCTTGTGAAGAAAAATCCAAAAATACTATCTCAAGATACCATCGAAATCCTCATAGTACGAAAATGATCGTAGAAAAGATTGATGAAGATTCTTTCAATACTATGAAAAAAAAATATTATAATAAAAAATATAAATTTTAAAATTTATAAATTAATTAAATTTTGATTTAGTTTGATTCGTGCATATATATATTAAAATTTTTCTTTTAAATCTCCTCCAACGTCCCTAAAGACTTAGGCAAACTCTTTTCTCATAAAAAAAGGCTCAAATAATTTTTTCACTCTCGATGTGGGACTAAAACATCTCATTTAAAATGATATAAAAAAAATTTTTAGAAAAAAAATTATTAAAAAAATTTTAAATTTTCAAATTCAAATTTCTCTTCAATAATGTATGTGTATATATATATAAGAGGCACGTCGATGAATAGATTTGGTTGCATTCGATGGGAATAAGGAAGAATAGGCATCATGTAATTTTATATTTTAGATAATTATTGATTTGATAGATGAGTTTAATCACTTACAAATTGAGAAGGATAAAATAGCATTTCAAAAATATTACATAATAAATGTATTCTCAATGAAAAATGAGTGAAAAATAAATATTTCTTCTCTATCCTTCTAATCCACTCATGCCGTATAATTTAAAAATAATTTATAATTTACATATGTGGAAACATATAATAGTTTAGCACTTTATTACTCCTCTAAAAATTATTCTATTTAATTTAACTAATTTATTTTTTTTATTCAACCGAACGCAGCGTTTGTCAGCCATAATCAGAAGCAAGTGGAAGAACACGGAAGGCGCGTAAACGGCAGCAGGACTAGACCGAGGATTAGATAGAAGTGATAGACGCAAAAGAAAGCCTCAAGCGTAAATAAACGGTGGAAGTACATAAGAGGGAGAGACGTATGGACGTATGACATACGAAAGAGAGAGAGTTAGAGAGAGAGAGAGAGGGGGGGGGGGGGGCCGAAGTGTCGGTTCTCAGCTTTACAACCCATTGTTCCACCCACATCCTTACACGCGACGTTGATACTTTACCATCATATTGTTAACTAATTAATTAGAAGTAGCATAAAAATAAGTACATACATAAATATTTTCCAGTTCCACAACCAATGCCTGTGGTACTTAAAACCCAAACCTTATTTGGCAAAAAGGGAGAACTCCCCGCCTTACCTTTTATTTGAACCCCTGAGAAGATTCCACAATGGTCGACAGGGGAGCCTCTGGCTGCTCCCTCGGGAACTCAAAACCAATCCAACTCCAATCCAGCAAACAATCCAGCTTAGATTTGTACCTCCCCTTTTGCTGCATCAGTGAAACCCGCAGCAGCCCCTCCGTAGCGCTGTAGCCCAGCAGCCTTGTAGCGTAGCACAAAAGAGAGGCAAGGAGAGAGAAAGAATGGCACGGCTTCCAAGGCATATCACAGTCACCTGTCCTTATCTGGCTACACATGTCTATCTCTTTATCTCCTCTTCGGTAGGTCAATTGCCGAGATACGTCTCTCTTTATCTCTGATTCCGTAGGTCAATTTAAAGGGTAGCGCTCGCTTTATAGGACATGCATGGGTTTGTGAGACCCTCCTGGAGGACAAGATGTATTGCAGGGCAGGTACCGTGAAGTTGTTTGTGGTTGGGGTCCTTGCATTGGATTTTTCTTTGGTGGGGGTGGTGGGGTGGGGTGTTTTGGGTACGAGCTAGGTGCTGAGCCCAACTAAATTCTCCGGAAAGTTAAAGCTACGTAGATCAGCAGCCAAAATGTTGCTCAATTCAGATGGAACAGAAGTGGGACTGTCAATATATTGTGTGGGAGAGGAGGGTGCATGGGAGCTAGGCTTCCTTGCGATTCCATGACCCAACTAAACTACTCCATACGAAGGGTGAAAAAATCAATCAACTTGGTAAATGTTTTGTTGAAATATAAATAAAATACTTATCCACTTTATTAGGAAACATTTGAGGGTTTGAGGAAGGGAAATGTTGCTGTGCTACATATGAATTTTCAAAGATGAAAAAATTAATGAAGATCAGTCAAATATAACCTCTAGTAAGTAAAATTGCATTTACGCTTTTATATACCGCTTTTATTTTTTTGAGGGGGTAGAAATTTAAATACCGGTTTTAGCTACTGACCAGATACCTTCATGAGCCAACATATTCTAGATAAGTCCGGGCATATGCCCTGGATAACATTAAAATAATGGCTTTATGTTATTTATAATAATATAGAAAAAGCAAATTGTTGTTATAATAGGTAATGATTCAATCATTTTCAAATTTGTGTAAACTCTCTCTAAAAAAATTTATATCATTCAATTTTTTTTATGCAAGTAATAATTTTAAAAAATATTAATATCATTATAGCATAAATAATGATCTTTATTTATATAGTTATATCATTTTTTTTAAATTTTGAATATTTTTTTTTCCAAAAATAGTAGTTATATCGTAGCTCCTATTCGATAATTTGACAGAAGTCCATAATCTCCAATTTGGGTATCCTGTAACACGCTCGCTTGAGTAGAACCTGCCCGCCATCCTATTCAAACATGGCAACCCATCCAACAGTTACTAGTTCTCGTGGACTTTGACCGGCAGCCACCGTTACCAAGTTCGCTGCGCTTCTCATCGACATAGTTTCATCAGAATCAAAGCGGTGACGTTTTTATAAGTACTGTAGTAGGTGATGGCACCTGAGAACTTCCTGCCATAATAAATTGAAGAATCTCATTTATTATAAAACAAGAATTCTAGCTAAAATCCTATAGAGAGAGAGAGGGAGGGGGGGGGGGGGTGTGCAGCGGCAGCCTCTGTGCCTCCTGCAAGACATATCTATAGTGGGGCCAGAGAACGAAACCCAAGAACCCAAAGCAAGCTAGCACAAGGCCAAGGCGGGTGCGCAGAGAGAGAGAGAGAGAGAGAGAGAGCCTACTCTCATTTGTTTATTATTATTCTTATATAAAATCCTGCAGAGAAGGTCAAGCCATGATACCAAGTTTAATCTCCCCCACCGCCTCGTTCTTGGGGTCTCTCTCTCTCTCTCTCGCGGAAGTCTGAAGGGAGGGAAGGGACAAAGCAATAGAGCTTGCTTTGGAGTTTGAGCAGCCGATGGAGATCGAGTGAGATCCCTATTGAACTTCTCATCATTTCTCCCTTGGTTTCTGAGTTGGCTCTTTTAGGCTCTCCGTCTGATGGAGATGAGCAGCTGGCTTGGCTTCTCTCTGTCCTGTAAAGGAGAGAGCTCCCGCTGCTGTGATGAGGGGTTTGGAGGTGGGGCAGAGGGAGGTGGTGATGGTGGAGAGGTGGGCTTTCATCATCCCTGGGCTGGTATGCCTCTGCGCTCAGATGGCTCCATCTGCCTCATGGAGCTTCCCCTTAGGCCGCCGCCTCCTCCTCGTGGTGCCTCAGGTACCTAGAAGAAATAAAGCCTTTTTCCCTTCTCTTTTATTTGTTACTTTTTTCTTTTTGATTTATTTGTTACTTGTTTCACCATTTGCTGACTGTTCATCTTGTGCTATGTATTGGTGCCGTGTTTTGTATGGTGAACTTCTATTTGGTTGTGTTTTTTGAGCTCTTCATAACCCATCTTTTAGCTTTTTTGTGATATATGTATCGATCATGGTCCTGAAGTTGGTGTAAGCGCGTGCTATTATTCTTTGCAAGTTTGAACTGATGATCTCTCTCTCTTGCTCGCTCGCTTTTCGCTTAACAGCTTGAACTGATATACTGAAGATAGTTTTCCCCCTCGATATATATATAGTCGTATTTCTTATTTGTTGTTGTGGATCATGTTGTCTTTTTGTTTAAACCTCCATTTGATTTGGCCTTCTAGCTCGTTACAAACACATCTTTTGGCTTCTGTGGATTTGGTCCTTGGGTGAACGCAGGTGTGTTATGTGTTTGCCTAAAAATTCACTCTAAATTTCTTACTAAAAGGACGAATTTAGTCTAGTCTTGAATGTTTCTATTTTGTGTAGCTATGTTGCTAACCGTGCCAATTGGCTCCTGTGGCTCTTCGTAACCCATCTTTTGGTTTAATATGGTTTCTGTTTTTGTGTTGTCATAAATGAGTTTTGTTGCTTTATTCAAGCTTATTTCAAGAGTTTTCTTTCCTACTTTTTTGTTAAAGATAAAAGGCGGTCATGTAGCTCAAGTTGTTTAATTTTCGTGTTATAGTTATTAATTAATTAGGACCTATAATTGGGCCCTTTAGGCTCTATGACCCCTTATTAGTTTCTCTGAGGTATTGGCGGTAGCGTTACTTTGGCTATGTTTTCTGGCCCTTGAGCTAGATCAACTTAGAGGAGCGCTAAATTGTAATTTACACAATTACACCACCATTTTTTTTTTTTTGTGCGTGCGTGCGTGTGCTTTTTGTTTTTTGGGGGGTGGTTTGGGTTTTTTTTTTTTTTTTGGGGGGGGGGGTGGGGGGGGGGGGGGTGTGCTGCATTTTATTCTTTTGGCACCCCTTCTCTTTTGTCTACACCAACTTTTTTTTGGGTGGGGGGTGTTGGTGCATTTTATTCTTTTGGCACCCCTTCTCTTTTGTCCCACTGCTTTTAGTCCTCTTCTGGCGTCTTCCCCCATCCTTTCTTTCAGTTTCCATTATGTCTGTTTTCTGTAGTTTTACAAATTTTCTTTGTACATTTAAAGCTTTATCCATCCATTTTTGCAACATTTTTGTCTCTATTGTTTTTAGGTGGAATTCATTATAGAAATATATAATTAACGAGGGATGAAGGAGTGTAAATGAGAGTTAAATGAATGTCTTTCTTGGTGTTCAAACTTTTTCAAATTTTGTCGTGCCTCTTCTGGTTTCTCGTGTTTTACTCCATAGGTTGGTCTTTTTGTCACACGCCGAATTGTGGAAAAGAATGATGCATAACTATTACCTTTTTTCTTTTACCATGTGTAGAATCGTAGAAAATAATAATGCATAACTATGTCCATTTTATATTTTATAGTATGCTCTTTTTTTTCTTTGGTTGGGGTGGGGCTTTACAGATTGGAGATATGGGAGTACCATAGCCACGGCATCCACCAGCTCAAACCAGCAAGGGGAAAGGCCAAAGCTGGAGGATTTTTTGGGTGGTTATTCGGAGAATGCCAATGAAGAGAACCAAAGCCACCATCCGGTCTCCAACTACCATGACATGTACTACCAAAGTCCTGATGGTCCTGGAATCAATGTCAATATGCCCCCATCCTTCAGCACTGACGAAACCAGAACAGAAGAAGACATCCACAACTCTTATCATTTCCTCCAAGCTTTTCACCAACCGAACCATTCTTTCCAAGAAATCCCCACCCTCAAGCCTCAATTCCTTGTACCCAGCTCTAACTCCAACCCCAACCCATTTTCCAATTCGATGTACAATGGGGGCATGGATGGCTCAACCTCTATATCGGGAATTAAGTCTTGGCTCCGACAAAACCAATATGTCCCGGAGAAACAATTGGCCGAGTCAAGTGAGTGCAACATCCAATGCTTAACCCTTTCCATGAGCCCTGGCATGCATTCTGTGTCAAGCGAAATGGTGCCGGTGAGTTCATCTCCTGCAGCTGCTGTTGGACCGAAGTGCCCGAATGCCAAGTCTGCCAGTCGAGAGCCAGTTCCTCGCAAGTCTATCGAGACCTTTGGGCAAAGGACCTCTCAGTATAGAGGAGTTACAAGGTGGGCTTGTGTTGGAAAATTATAATTGAATAATATTTTGTAGAACTTGATGATTCCCGTAAGTCATTTGCCTATGTTAGCTAATGCTATAAAATCACTGTTATCTTGTAGGCATAGATGGACAGGAAGATATGAAGCACATTTATGGGATAATAGTTGTAGGAAGGAAGGTCAGACAAGAAAGGGAAGGCAAGGTATAGAAACCGCTGTAAATCCGCTTAGCTATAAGTGTCTGTTGAATCAGTAAATTATCTATTTTGAGTGTTATGGGGAGTGTTCCAACTATTATATTTCTCATATTTTCTTCTATTGCGTTTGTTTGATTCCATATGGTGCTGCCACTCCATTTGAGCAGTTTATTTAGGTAAGGATACAGACCACACTGATGTGGATTTTGTGAGATGTGCTGAGGTTGTCTTTTGAGTTCCCTCTCATGTTTGTGTTGATCTCTGTTCTTTATGCTTATGCTTTTGGTAAGGGGGATATGATAAGGAGGAAAAGGCAGCAAGGGCATATGATTTGGCTTCTTTGAAGTACTGGGGTCCCGCAGCTCACATAAATTTTCCAGTAAGTGGCGTGATCTTACTCTCTCCCATCTTATCTCTGTGCTTAATGGGATTCTTTTTGTAGCGCTGCTATATATGACTCTTTTGTTCCCTTATCATAACCGTTATTAGCTGAGCACCTATGAGAAGGAGCTCGAAGAGATGAAGCACATGACGAGACAAGAGTTTGTAGCCAACTTAAGAAGGTTTAATTATTTCTCTAATTAATTCTGTACCTCTTAATTCTCCGTGCTTAATTTCACAAAAAAAAAAAAAAAAGTATATTGTTGTTCGGGTAAGAAAGCTTATTTCTCTTTAATTTACTTGTACATTTTTGTATAATTATTTTCTTCCGTTTCTGTTGTGTAGGAAAAGCAGTGGATTTTCTAGAGGGGCATCTGTTTACAGAGGGGTGACGAGGTCCTGTCAATTCCAACTTTTATATCGAAGTGCACTTTATCGCTTTTTTGCAGCTTTTATCGCCAATCCCGGTCATGCTATCATAGAACCCGCTCTCTCTCTCTCTCTCTCTCGTTGTTGTGTTCTTTCACATCTTTTTGTTTTGGTTTTTTTATTTTGTTTTGTTTTTTGTTTTTTTTTTTTTTTTTTGAGGAAAAAAAAAAAGAAAAAAAGGAGGAAATAAGATGCTTTCACTCTCACATCTTTTTGTTATGTTCATAGGCATCACCAACATGGAAGATGGCAAGCTAGAATAGGGAGGGTGGCGGGGAACAAAGACCTGTACCTTGGAACATTCAGTGAGTCTCTCCATGCATGCAATACCTCTGTACAAGTGTTCTTTTTTTGAGCAAAATGGTGAAACCATGAAACCACCTTCAGCATTTCATTGATAAGTAAAATGAAACCCCTATAAAAATAATCATGTAACACCTACTTGTCTTGTTCTCTGTTCTACAACGCTTATTATTATTATGTGCTATCAAGTGTTATCTTGCCCTATTAAGGATGATTTGAAATTCTAAACAACCGAATCTATTTGTGGTCCTTAATCGTAAATGAGATTGCAGCCTTTTTTTAAAGAAATATTGCTAATTGTGGCACTTCTCCTGTTCATTCTCTATTAGCTTATTTAGCATAGTAGCTCTCCTTGTACTTGTGAATTGTTTTTTGCATGGCATGTTACCACGTATGTTTCATCATATTATCGTTCCTTTACCTCGTATATATATTCAAGTGAAACACACTTAAAGGATGGATCTCTGGGGCGTTTACCCTATTTCCTCATAAATTTATCCACCTAGTCAAGAAAAAAAAAGGTGACGAAAGAAGCGAGATGAAATATGTGAGGATTAGACGGATGCTAGATCAAGAATTTGCACCCCCAAGGGTTTGGCAATGCATATCAATTTTTTGGGTGCTGTCCATTCTTAGACAATCATTTGATCATAGCGTTTCCTATTGCAGGCACTCAAGAGGAAGCTGCTGAAGCCTATGACATCGCTGCGATCAAATTCCGAGGTTTGAATGCAGTGACCAACTTCGACATTAGCAGGTACGATGTGAAGCGCATATGCTCAAGCTCGCATCTCATCGCTGGTGATCTAGCCAAGCGATCCCCCAGTGCAACTCCCACACCTTCACCTTTAGAGCCAGCCGACACCGACCGACCCGCACGAGCCATCACAAACTCTGGTAGCAGGGACGTCGATGATTTCTCTGATATGCTATGGAACTCTAAAGCTGAACCTTCTGCAAGCCCACCGCAACCGCTCGACTCAGTCTCCTTAATTTCAATGAGCAACCCAAACTCGTTGGACAACAAGGCTGAGAGCCCAAGGAATGCTGACCTCAACCAGAAAGCCTGTGGGGACTTCCCTCAGGCGTTCTACTTTCCTCATGAAATGAAGTATGAGAGTGGGGAGAATGGCAACGTAGGTAGCGGAACTGGTGGGAACATGAACTGGATGGTGGCAGCAGCGGCACGGACGTCCGGGCTACCGGTGGCTCATCAGCTTCCAATGTTTGCTCTGTGGAACGAGTGACCAAGTACTGCAGGTGCCATGTCGTGTTCTGATTAGGTTTTGGACCATTACAAGTGTTCCCTGCTTGTTATCTTCAACAGATGATGACAATTTTGTAGCAACATATAATGGTTGTAGCGAATCATAAGTGTTACCCAGATGTGTTTTGAAGGGTCAGGGATCTGATGGTTTCGTAATCTATGAATGGATGCAAAATGTTGCTTTTATCTGGATCCTTTTGCTTTATTAAATCTGAAGTGTGGTAAGTTGGTAGTATCTTCTTGCCTGATGAAGGATCAGACGGAGATTTTTAAAGTACAAAATTTGGAGGGTTTTGTGCAATTGATAAATTTTGAACATGAGTATGATCAGAGTGAGTACATCAATAATTTGCTTTGTTGGGCAGGTAAGTGGTATTATTGGATGTAATTTGTGGATAATTGGACAGGGTTTCGTTACCAAAGAAAGTGAACTTGATTAAAAGATATCTATATCTAGCAATTTGTGCACCAAGTCATACATGTCATGGATGATGTCTAAATATTGCAATTTGATTGCTATAAATTTGACGTGCTGAGGAAGGAAAGCTGGTAGTCTCTAACAAGTGTACCTCACGCTGCTGCCATTTCCACTTCTGCCTGCTGAATGAAATGTCTTCTTCTAAAATATTGTCCGTTTCTAAATATTTATTCAAATTATATATTATTCTTCGCATAATTATTATAAGTAACATATGCTACCCAAGCTATTGGCAGTGGATGATACAACAGCAACAGATAAATACATCCTCTCTCACAGTCTGTGTCCTTCCGCGCACAAAAATCTAAAGGACATGATCCTCTCCAAGCACCCTCCGTCCATCGAACGTCTTTGCCTTCAGTCTCTTGTCCCTGTTCTCTATATTAATAGTAATAAAAAGGAAAAATTTTCTCAGCATGGTACATACAACTTTACTAACACAAGGCCTAGGGGCAAGGTTAAAAGGCTAGCTAGGGCTTAGCAGCGCCTTTGTTGCAGCTAGATTCGCAATCGCATGCATGATTTATTAGGCTTTATCCTTTGAAATATTTAAATCTAAATCTAGTTTTTTGTCTTTTAATTTTTATTAGAAAAATCACATTTTCCTTCGTGACTGGATTCCAATCTTGCATATTAATTCGTCCATACAACCGCGGTTTACTGCCATTTTGCTCAAAAAACCATTGTCCAATAAAATCGTCATTAGTTATTATAGTAGATAATGTACGTGGATTGAGATTGCTTATGAATTATTATTAAATATAATAATGATTATTAAACAGCATTCAGATATTTGTATACTTTTCGGTGCTTGTGTATTGGTAGAGCCTTGCACTCTGCTTGGCATCTTCAATAATCAATCTGTATTCTTGACAGTATAATTATTAACAATCAGTAGATTACAAAATGGTGTGGCTCTACAGTCCACAAGAATTTTATGGGAGAACCAAACCCACCCGGTATATGCTTTTCTTTGTAAAGGTAAGCATGGTTGGCAAAATAAATTTACATCACAATGTAACTTGAGAAAGGTATATACTTTTGGAGTATACCCCTTAGAGAAGCAGGTGAGGGCTAAGAGACTCCCACGGGCTGACATCCCGTGGTTCAGAGGCTCAAGGACAGGGAGGAGGGGAGGCAGAGCAGCAGTTTCAGGGCATTTTTACCACGTGGACATGCATGCGCCCGCGTGCGAAGCTCCTGCTGTGCATCGTGCGGTGTACAATGAATGATCGCACGTAAATGTACGTTCGTGGCATACGACCGCATGCAGTCATCCAACACGATGGATGACGTGCTGTGCATCATACCATGTAATGCACAGCAAAGAACCCACGCTGTGTATACGCACCGCATTCAATTGTCCGTCACCTTTTAACCTCTCCCACCATCCCCCACCACGACAAACCCACCCGGCCACCATCTAAACTTATATAGTTTAGGTACCATAGTGGCATGAAGTTGGCCCATGCCTTCCATTTGTTCCTTCCCCTTGTCTCTTCAATTCCAACATCCACCAACACTCCAGTACCCCGAGTACTTTACTATATTAATATAAATAAAAAATTTATTTATATAAATGATGTAAATTTTATTTTTTTATCAAAATAATATAAAAAAAAATTTATTATAAACACCATTTATAATAATATTTTTGGCTAGTGAGTCATACCTATATGATCCAAATAGATAGATGAGCCCGTCAAAAAAAAAAAATCATGATGAACGGCACTTTTAAAAGCATCATTTCAGACGATACTTTTTTTTCATTTCTTTTTATTTTTTGTGGCTAAACCACGTGGAGAGGGGGCTACTCTGGTGGGCGAGGGTTGTTCGGAAGTTGGGGGGGTGGGCATGGGCATGGTGCGGGTTGGTGTGAGGGCCGGCGTGGGCTAGTACGCGAAGGGGACCGATGTTTCAGGAGGTGGGGATGAGGGAGGAGGGGGTAGGAGGATGGTGGAGATGGTGCAGATTGGTGTGGGGGCTGGCATGGACTAGTGAGAGGGGGTCGCGTACCGAGAGGTGGGGGTAAGGGGAGAGGGGGGTGGGGCTTGGTGGAGGTGGAGAGGAGGGAGGGAGGGGAAGGTGGGGGGGGTGTGGGAGGACGGACCGGGATCTGATCGATCAAGGGGTGGGTTGGTGGATGAGGGTCGGCTGGAGATTGGGGGGTGTGGGGGTGGGGAGGTTGGTGGATGGAGGGGGGCCGGCATACTGGAGGGGGCGGAGGGGAGGGAGGGAGTGCCTTCTTTTTTTTTTATTTTTCGGAGGGGATGGAGGGGGAGGAGGGCGCGAAGGGATGGGGTGGGGACTCGGTCGGTCGGGGGATAGGTTTTTTTTTTTCGGGATAGAGGAGGGTGGGGCGGGGACTTGGCCGGTCGGGAGGGTGGTTTTTTTTTTCGAGATGGAGGAGGGCGGGCGGGGACTCGACCGACCGGGAGGGTGGGTTTTTTTTTTCGGGATGGAGGGGGGCAGGGTGGAGATCCGACCGACCGAGGGGTGGACTTTTTTTTTTTGGGATGAAGGGAGAGGGGAGGTGCGGAAGGGCCGCCCGTGGGGGGGTTGCAGTAGTGGGTGAAGAGGGCCGAAGGGAGCGGTGGTCGGGGGGTGCATTGAGAGGGGCGGGAAGGGTTTTTTTTTGTTTTTTCTTCTTTTTTTCTTTTTTTTGGGCTAACGAAGGTGGAGGGGGAGGAAGTTTTTTCTCCCTCTCTTTAAAATACTTAAAAATAAATAAAAAATAAAATAAATAGATTATTTAAAAATGATAAATTTATTTAAAAAATAATAATAAATTATTTTTAAAAAATAATTTGAAAAAATATTTAAGATCTAGAGAGCTCATTCGGCTCTTGAGCATCAGGGGGGATGGGACGAAGTTTTTTTTTTTTTTTGTCTGATATTAAGGGATGGGGAAGCAATTTTTTTTAAAAAAAAATTTAAAAATAAAAAAATAAAAAAATAAAATAAAATAAAATAAAATATTCAAAAATATTTAATTAAATTTTAAAATAATGATAAAATATTATTTAAAAAAATAATTTTAAAAAATATGCGAATGGACATTGAGGAGCACAGAGGAGGCGGAAGAAATCCAAATAATAATAATAATAATAATAATAATAATAATAATTGAGGATAAATTCCACTCCTACCGAAGCCCGGCCCGACGCTCAGCATAATGCAAACAGTAGCCGCAGAAGAGCTTTAGCGCACTGGTCTAGCCGAACTCCTTCAGCCGGCCGAACTGCCAAGCGGTCAAACTCCCCAGCGTCCAGGCTTCGGGCCGAACTTCTTCAGCCGACCGAACTGCCAAGCGGCCGAACTCCCAGCGTCCAGGCTTCGGGCCGAACTCCCATCGCCAGCCGAACTTCCTGGCGGTCGAGCTCCTTGGACTCCAAGTGGCAGGACTTCTTCGGGAGACGGACTCGTCCCAGACGCCCGTTCGGCCATCCGAGCTCCTGCGAACCTCTCTACGGCCGAGCTCTTCCTGGGTTTCCCCTTCGACTGAACTCTCCTACAAGTTCGAACTCCTCTGGATGAACTGTCGCCTGCAACAAGATTGGACGATGCCTTACTCTCCGTACCGGACTCCATGTGGCCCGCGACTTGCCAGTATGGCTCCCACGATCCACCGGACGATGCCTTCCTCTCCGTACCGAACTCCATGCGGTCCACGACGTGCTAGTATGGCTCTCACGATCCACCGGACGACGCCATCCTCTCCGTACCGAACTTCATGCTGCCCCAACGACTCTCTGCCAGACGGCATGGCCGTCACCATCAACTAAGCTCCGCTATAAAAAGGACCCTTCCAGATACGCTAATCCCTCTCTTTGATCTCTAAGCTCTCCTCCTCATCTCTAAGCTCCGAAACTCATTCCGAGCACTCCATTCCTGTTGGCTGAAAACTGACTTGACCGTCGGAGGGTCCTGACGGAGCCACCCCCCACCGACTCCGGACGGAACTTCGTTTTGTAGGTCCCCGACGGCGACCTCGGCGGCCCCCACTCCGGCAACCTCGGGCGATGACCAGTTTCTGCACCAACAGATTGGCACTAGAAGGAGGGCCCTAAACCTTCGAGGTTCTCTTATTCTTAAAGGAGTGCTCGGCGACGATTTCTCTCTCTCCAGAGATCCGTTCTTCCTCACTAGAGTTCTCTCCTAAAGAGAAAGTGCCTTGAGAGCTTCGACTCGGCGATCGGCTTCCGTTGCAGCCCTGGCAGCCCAGGCTCCACCCGAAGCCACCACAAATGCAGAGCAGTTCTGAATGGGTTCGCGGCCCCGCCGAGGTGATACAAGTCGTGCGACAACCTTCGGCGGAGACTTTTCCAGAAAAACCCGAGGAATCGGCCTTAAGGAAGAGCATTTGGGCATGCCAATCGCCCTTAGGAGAGAAACGGAGAGCAGAAGCTCTTCCGCAGAAGCGGAATGAAGTTCGGCGTAAAAAAGCCGAGCTCCCCAAATCAGAATGAAGTTCGGCGTGAAAAAGCCGAGCTCCCCAAAGCGGAATGAAGTTCGGCGTAAAAAAGCCGAGCTCCCCAAAGCGGAATGAAGTTCGGCGTGAAAAAGCCGATCCCTCCAAAGCCGAATGAAGTTCGGTGGGAGGAAAGCCGATCTCTCCAAAGCGGAATGAAGTTCGGCGTAAAAAAGCCGAGCTCCCCAAAGCGGAATGAAGTTCGGCATGAAAAAGCCGATCCCTCCAAAGCCGAATGAAGTTCGGTGGGAGGAAAGCCGATCTCTCCAAAGCGGAATGAAGTTCGGCACAAACGAAGGCGGAGGAAAGTTCTCCCGCGGAATGAAGTTCGGCAGAAGACCAAACTCCTCAGGTCATCATCGAAATGAAGTTCGGCAAGGCCGAACTCTCCCTTTGAAGCTCATCAATGAAGTTCGGCGCAAGTGAGGCCGAACTCCACCATCACAGTAAAGTTCGGTGCAAGCAGTGGTGGAACGAAGTTCTCCCACGAATGAAGTTCGGCGCAAGTGAGGCCGAACTCCGCAGCAGATCACCCAAATGAAGTTCGGCCGCGCTCTAGACCGCCCAGGACGACCGAGGCCGAACTCCCCTTCGAGTACGTCGCTACAACGAATTCACGGGAGGTGCAATAAAGTTCGGGCAAGCAAAGCCGACCCCCTCCCTGCGAGCAAGAAAGTCCGGACAAAGAAGCATGAAGTTCTCCCACGGAAAGTTTCGCGGAAAAGCGGAATGAAGTTCCACGAAGTCCGAACTTCTCGAGCTCACTACAAAGGAAGCCCCGATGGAAGGGTGCGAAGAAATCCTCCTCCCGAAAGGTTTCGCAACTACGACCCGCTCCTCTTACTTGGATTCTCGGCGAAGTTAAGAGCCAGCCGCCAAGACCTGAAGGACTACGGCATCCCCAAACATGGTAAAGCCCCTACCATCGCGACCACGGCCACGACGCTGAGAAAGGCATCTGGCTGCGAGACAAAATTGAGGAGCTCGTCAGGAAGGAGCAGCTGGAGAAAGTCGGCTAAGGGCGCTGCCGTGACCAGAAACTCATGGGTCGACCGCCTCACAGCATCATCAACGTTACCCCAAGGAGGACCTTAGTACGTCGGCGGTTCGTCGGCTCGCAGTGACAAAGCCAAGAGCTTGCTCCAAATCAAAAAGGCCAGCATGGGATAGAGGAGGTCGTCTGGATGGGACTTACTACCCGAGGGAGGGAGCTCCGAGGAACAATGCCCCGACGACCCCTCAAATGGGGATGTGCTGCCCGTAACTCCCCTTCGATAAAATTCTCCCCTTCCAATAATGTTATTCCCTGGCGCAAAAACTACGATAACAGGGGATGGAGCAGTCAAATAGTTTCCGTATTAGAACTGGCGGGGGACCTCGTGCTAACGGGGGCAGGTCGGAAGCCTTAGAAGCTCGACCGCAGGAGATAAGATCTCCTCCGAGCGTGCACTTCGACCTCGGCTGCAGGAGATAAGATCTCCCTCGAGGAAAGCTCGACCGCAGGAGATAAGATCTCCCCCGAGGGAAGCTCGGCCGCAGGAGATAAGATCTCCCCCGAGCGCGCACTTCGACCTCGGCTGCAGGAGATAAGATCTCCCCCGAGGGAAGCTCGGCCGCAGGAGATAAGATCTCCCCCGAGGAAAGCTCGGCCACAGGAGATAAGATCTCCCCGAGCGCGCACTTCGACCTCGGCTGCAAGAGATAAGATCTCCCCCGAGGGAAGCTCGGCTACAGGAGATAAGATCTCCCCCGAGCGCGCGCTTCGACCTCGACTGCAGGAGATAAGATCTCCCCCGAGGAAGCTCGGCCGCAGGAGATAAGATCTCCCCCGAGCGCGCACTTCGACCTCGGCTGCAGGAGATAAGATCTCTTCCGAGGAAAGCTCGGCCGCAGGAGATAAGATCTCTCCCGAGCACGCACTTCGACCTCGGCTGCAGGAGATAAGATCTCCCCCGAGGGAAGCTCGACCGCAGGAGATAAGATCTCCCCCGAGCGCGCACTTCGACCTCGGCTGCAGGAGATAAGATCTCCCCCGAGGAAAGCTCGGCCGCAGGAGATAAGATCTCCCCCGAAGAAGCTCGGCTGCAGGAGATAAGATCTCCCCCGAGGGAAGCTCGGCCGCAGGAGATAAGATCTCCCCCGAGCGCGCACTTCGACCTCGCTGCAGGAGATAAGATCTCCCCCGAGGAAAGCTCGACCGCAGGAGATGAGATCTCTCCCGAGCGCCCGCGTCAACCTCGGCTGGAGCGCCTGAGTAACCTCGGATAGAGGATAGAGGTAAGGCCCGCGATGACCTCGGCCTTCAACATCGACCTCAGCTAGAGAAAGCTATCATGTCGACCTCGGCTAGAGATAAGACCGTTGACAACCTCGAGCGATCGAGCTAGCCTCGGTTATGAACAGGAGGGGAACCTCGTCCTAACGCAAGCATCGACCTTGGCTAGATAAAGCAATTGTATCAACCTCAAGCTGGAGATGGGATATCCCCCGAGCTTCGACCCAGACCAGCACAGAGCTCAGAGGAAGACTTCGGCAGTCGCCTTTCCTGCACTCCCTTCCTTCGATTTTTGAACTCGGGAGTGGGGGGCTAGTGTTGGGGATAGATCTCGCTCCAGCCGAAGTCTAGCTCGATACCCGGCCTAATGCAACCAGCAGCCACAGAAGAGCTACGGCAGACGAGCTTCTTCCGAACTTCCAGCGGCCGAGCTTCTTCCAGCAGGCCGAACTAGTCAGCTTCCGAGCTTCACAAAGGATGGGATGGGGGGAGAAGCATGAACGACGGTCCGAATGTGCCCCCACAGCCGGTTAGGAACAGGAGGAGAACCTCGTCCTAGCGTGAGCAAAGTCGAAGGCCCCATTCACAAAGGATGGGATGGGGGGAGAAGCACGGACGATGGTCCGAATGTGCCCCCACAGCCGGTTAGGAACAGGAGGAGAACCTCGTCTTAGCGTGAGCAAAGTCGAAGGCCCCATTCACAAAGGACGGGATGGGGGGAGAAGCACGGACGACGGTCCGAATGTGCCCCCACAGCCGGTTAGGAACAGGAGGAGAACCTCATCCTAGCGTGAGCAAAGTCGAAGGCCCCATTCACAAAGGACGGGATGGGGGGAGAGGCGAGGACGACGGTCCCCATGTGCCCCCACAGCCCGTTAGGAACAGGAGGAGAACCTCGTCCTAACGCGAGCAAGGTCAAAGGCCTCGTTTACCTAAAACGAGATGGGGGGAGAGGCGAGGACGACGGTCCCCATGTGCCCCCACAGTCCGTTAGGAACAGGAGGAGAACCTCGTCCTAACGCGAGCAAGGTCAAAGGCCTCGTTTACCTAAAATGAGATGGGGGGAGAGGCGAGGACGACGGTCCCCATGTGCCCCCACAGCCCGTTAGGAACAGGAGGAGAACCTCATCCTAACGCGAGCAAGGTCGAAGGCCTCGTTCACCTAAAACGAGATGGGGGGAGAGGCGAGGACGACGGTCCCCATGTGCCCCCACAGCCCATTAGGAATGGGAGGGGAACCTCGTCCTGACGTGAGCAAGATCCGAGATCGAGCCTCAAAGTCTACGGCAAGCCTCGGCTGCGGAAGATGAGGCCGCCCCCGAGCGCCCACATCAACCTCGGCCGCAGGAAATGAGTTCCGCTTCAACTCCAAACATCGACCGGAGATGAGGTCTCCCCCAAGCCTCAGCTTCAACTTCAACGTCAACATTGGCTGGAGATGAGACCTCCCCCGAGCTTCAGCTACAACAAGCGCGGGGCCCGGAAGAGGACTTCGGCAGTCGCCTGTTTTGGTACTCCCTTCCTTCGAATTTCGAACTCGGGAGTGGGGGGACTACTGTTGGGGATAAATCCCGCTCCTGCCGAAGCCTCGGCCCGACGCTCAGCATAATGCAAATAGTAGCCGCAGAAGAGCTTCAGCGCACTGGTCTAGCCGAACTCCTTCAGCCGGCCGAACTGCCAAGCGGCCGAACTCCCCAGCGTCCAGGCTTCGGGCCGAACTCCTTCAGCCGGCCGAACTGCCAAGCGGCCGAACTCCCAGCGTCCAGGCTTCGGGCCGAACTCCCACCGCCAGCCGAACTTCCTAGCGGCCGAGCTCCTTGGACTCCAAGCGGCATGACTTCTTCAGGAGACGGACTCCTCCCAGACGCCCGTTCGGCCATCCGAGCTCCTGCGAACCTCTCTGCGGTCGAGCTCCTCCCGGGTTTTCCCTTCGGCCGAACTCTCCTACAATTCCAAACTCCTCTGGATGAACTGTCGCCTGCAACAAGATCGGACGACGCCTTAGTCTCTGTACCGGACTCCATGCGGCCCGCGACTTGCCAGTATGGCTCCCACGATCCACCGGACGACGCCTTCCTCTCCGTACCGGACTCCATGCGGCCCATGACGTGCCAGTATGGCTCTCACGATCCACCGGACGATGCCATCCTCTCCGTACCGAACTCCATGCTGCCCCAACGACTCTCTGCCAGACGGCATGGCCGTCACCATCAACTAAGCTCCGCTATAAAAAGGACCCTTCCAGATACGCTAATCCCTCTCTTTGATCTCTAAGCTCTCCTCCTCATCTCTAAGCTTTGGAACTCATTCCAAGCACTCCATTCCTGTTGGCTGAAAACTGACTTGACCGTCGGAGGGTCCTGACGGAGCCACCCCCCATCGGCTTCGGATGGAACTTCGTTTTGTAGGTCCCCGACGGCGACCTCGGCGGCCCCCACTCCGGCAACCTCCAGCGACGACCAGTTTCTGCACCAACAATAATAATAATAATAATTTTAAAAAATAATTTTAAAAATAAACACCTTCCAACTCCGTCGAGGAGCGTGCTCAAGAGCTGGATGAGTTCTCAAATCTTAAATATTTTTTTAAATTATTTTTTAAAAATAATTTATTATTATTTTAAAAATATATTTTTTTCGTTTCATTCTTCTCCTTCTATGGATCCGCATTGAATATCCACACCCCCTCCGTTACCACTCACGACTTTTTCGTTCGTGGCTTTGCACCAAATACCCAGACATCCCCATCGGCATCACCCACGGCTCCTCCATACGATTGCCACTGCTTAATGCCCATCCATATTTTTTTTAAATTTATTTTTTTAAAAATAATATTTTATCATTATTTTAAAAATCTAATTAATTATTTTTTAAATATTTTATTTTATTATTTTATTATTATTTTATTTATATTTTTTATTTTTAAATATTTTTAGGTGTTTTTAAAGAGAGAGAAAAGAAAAAAAAACTTCCTCCCCCTCCACCTTCGTCAGCCAAAATAAATAAATAAATAAATAAATAAAATAAAAGGAAAAAAGTTCCTCCCATGCCCTCCCACCCCTCCTTCTCTCCCTACGGCCGGGTCCTCGCCGGTTAATGCACCCCCCCTTCCTCCTCCGCCCATGAAAACTCCGCCCCCGCCGGCCCTCTCTACCCACCAGCCCACACCGCCCTCCTGATCCTCTCCGCCCACTACCGCAACCCCCTGTAGGTGCCCTCCTGGCTAGCCCCCTCCCCCACCAGCCCACATCGCCCTCCCTCTGCCTCTGTCCCAAAAAAAAATCCACCCCCTAGTAGACTGGGTCCTGCCCGTCCCCCGCCTCCCCTCCCCTCCCTCCTCTCCGCCCCCACCACCCTCCACCCCCTCCCCTTCACCTCTCGGTATGCCGGCCCCCTCTGCCCACCAACAACTCCCCCCCCCCCAACAACCTCCGACCAAGCCCTCGCCCACCAGCCCACCCCTCGATCGGCCGGGTTCCGCTCATCCCCTCGCACCCCCCTACAATCTCCGACCGGCCCTTGCCCACCAGCCCACCCCCCGATCGATCGGATCCGCGCTCGTCCCCCAAACCCCACACCTCCTGGTATGCCAACCCCTTCACCCACCAAAAACCCCCCTGCAACCTCCGACCGACCCTCACCTCTCAGCCCACCCCTCGATCGATTGGGTCCCCGCCCGTCCCTCTGCACCCCCCCCCCCCCAGCCCCCTCCCCCATCTCCCGGTACGCCGGCTCCCTTCGCCCACCAGGCCATGCTGGCTCCCATAGCAACTCGCACCTCCCTCCAACCCTCACCCCAACCTCCGACCGGCCCTTGCCCACCAGCCTACCCTCCTAGCCCAGTCACAAAAAATCAAAAAAAAAGAAAAAAAAAAGAAAAAAGAAAAAAGAAAGAAGTAGCGTTGTTCACCTTGGCGCTTTTTTTTTAGTTGGCTCATCCATCCATCTGAGCCACGTGTATGGTTGATTAGATAAAAATATTATTTATAATAATATTTTTTTATATTATTTTGATAAAAAAATTAAAATTTATATTATTTATATAAATAAATTTTTTATTTATATTAATATGGTAAAGCATTTTCAGTATCCCACTCCTCTCAAGGTCTCTTGTTCACAAAACCACCCCTTCTGCAGCACCAAAATGGCACCATCTCATGGCCAAAGCACTGCCTTTTTGGGCTGCCGTGGGAGGGAAAAGGATCCACCTAAACCGGCTCCTTATGTAGTCAACCCCTATTTACATCACTTCCCATGCTATTATCTCCTCCCTCCATTTTCTGAGCCTAGTAACTTGGCGTGGGTGTGGGTCACACATTTGAGGACAGGACTTGGGACTGGTGTTGGAGTGGGGGCATCTGACTTGACCTTGGTTTGTCCACGTGATCCCTGACATGTTATCCGGCCATTTTTCGTCGATCCTCGCTGCTAACAAATGTTGGTGAGGCATGGATTTGGGATTTTTTTAAATAATATTTTTTAATAATTATTTTTAAAAATATTTTTAAATTAAATTTATTTACCAATTTATGATAGCGTGGTTGTCATGTGTCATGAGTTCAATCCACGATTCCAGTACCAGCTCGACTGGAATCGGGTTAAATCCAAGATTTTGACTGCCAGCTTAGCCAATCAAAATTGTGGATTCCGTTCATGATTTCGCCTTAATTGACTCTAAAATTATAGGTTCAATCCATGAATTTTGTCGAGCTGATGGCGAAATGACATCTAATTAAATTTTGATTTATAATTTCTTAAAAATAAATATTAAAAAAATAATATTTTAAAAAATCACATAAATTTCTGTATGAGATAAACAAAAACCATAACGGACGGGCATCAAAGAAACATGGTTCGGACAACAAAGAAAAAAATATGAGAAATTTTTTTCTGAATTGCTAGACGACTTTTGGGCTTTATGATGGATATCAAAAGAAATTTGATAAAATAAAAAGTTCATCCCATATTTTCTTCTTTAATTCTCGTGCTGTTCGTATGGGATTATTGCCAGGTGTCCGTAACTGATCAAAAAGAGGCAAACCGTTCACCTTCCTAAATTGAATGGGCCGCGGGGTACCAATGAGTTCAGCTGGCACCATTGCAAACAATATTCTGCAAAATATTGTGACGTGCATGAATAATTCATAATATTTTTCATTGTCATATTATTTTTAGAATTATGCTCATGCAATTGATCATGAATTGTTCAAAAGTTTGGATTTTAATAATTTATTTATGAATTATTCATGATTTACTTAAAAGAAGATGCATGAATGATGAAGTAATGAAGATTATTATTATTACTACTACTTTTGAAAGGAAGAAGATTTTTTTTTTTTTTTTTTTTTGTCCCTGAGAAAGGAGTAAATGATTCGGGTGGGGCACCACCAAAAACAAATACCCAAGACTAATAATTGGGAATCAACATCACTGAGGTATTGAGCATCTCCAACGTTAGCCTGGTTCAGATGGGTACCGTTTTGCGTTCATGGTGATTTTATGTCTACTATTGGGATCCAATTTGAATGTACAGAGCGATTCTATCTTTCGACCTGCACCTTTGGACAGATTAGATCTGGCTGCACATTGCTAGCATCAGCCCAACCTTCTTCTTACAATCTTTTTTCTGATCGGTTTCCTACTACATGATCCATCTGTTTAGTTGCTTTGATCAGATCCATCCGAAGCTACCAAACATCTCTACGCAGCCAACCATTTCTTTTTCTCTTTCTTCAAATTTAATCTCCATTAAAATTGTTGGATATGGATTGATTGGGCTTTGAGTAGGTTTTAATAGATTTGGTTGATTGGCTCAGTTGAATTTTAAGGTTCACAACGAAAGAGACGATCATTTCAGGCACCATCTTTTGGTTTGTGTGAGCTCGGATCCTAGGTAGAAAGTTCATGCTTTTTTAATCTCTCCCTTGTAATACTTTAAATTATCTAATGCATTACTCATGAGGGGATCTTACTTCCTCCATGTTCCTCTCAGAAAAAAAGAAAAGAAAAGAAAAAATTTATTTTCAAACTATCAGTTATTTTTAGTACTTAAAAAATTAAAAAAATATTCGGCATCAATTATGTTCCGATCTCAGCTCAACTGTCACGGGCCAATGGAATTCTAGGCTAAGACGGGCTTAACACTGCACGCCAAGGACAAGTCTAAAGATTGTCCCGAGGCTTGAGCCTAACCTGGCGGATATGGGAGGTGAAAAAGTTTGGTACATCACAATACGGTAGGATCGATGCAACTTGTGGAAATAAATAGATACAATTCTAAGGCATGGTGGAATGCTTGAGTTGCCAAATTATTAATAATATAGCTCTATGTAACTTTCAGTATGCACCGAGCCGCTAACGAACACCCCGGCCAAGCATGCATGCCAAGAGAAAAAGATCAGTGCTACCATAAATAAATATAAAACAGATGCTCGCATGATAAATTTATATATAGTAGCATCAAGCATCTTGTTGGCTTATAAGGTAGCTTTAAGAATTACAATTAACTGATGCCTCATAATTTTGGAAAAAAAATGTTAATTATATATTTCATCAAACAACAGCCAAATTAGAAAATGGAAAGATTTGGAATGCTTTTGAAGGCTAGCTTGACCTGATTAGAATATGGAAAGCTTTCTTCCAATAAAAGTGCTACGGTTGAAAATTATTTTTCTAAACTAACTTAAAAAATTCAATCTGATAGAAACATGAAAATTTTTTTTAAAAAAATAAAAAATCCTATCTATCAAGAGCTATTTTCAATGTAATATTTATTATAATGCATCTTTATTATTTCTATGTAATATAATATAAAATTTTATTTTTATTTTTTCTCTCAAACATGTATGCTGCATGCATGGGTTAAACTAGTAAAAAGTAAAATAAAATAAAGACAGGAAATATGAATAAGTGATTGGGCTTGCTGTAGGCCGAATCTGGTTTGAAGCCCGGGTTAGCCTGGGGCTTTGACAGAGTCGATCAAATTTGCCTTAATTTGGAACAGTAACTAATGAGGTCTATTAATAAAAGAGAACGTTCATAAAATTTTGAGAATAAGGAGCGGCCATGAGGATGAATTAGAGTAGAGAAGATTAGGTGAGGTAAGTCTAGTTAAACTCACTAAGAAGAACTAAATGTCTTCGATTAATCCGTAATATTAGAGTCCAAGCCCTAAAAAAATTCTCTTGCTTCTTTCTCCCCACGCTATCCACTGGATGGCCATATCAGCAGGTCCACTCTGTTTTTAATTAGCTTCTCTTTATCTTCACTCTCTCACCCTTTATCGCTTCTGTTGCTTTCATGAGGAATCCTTTCGGCACAACTCTACCCTAGTTGGAATAGAATCACCATGAGTGGGGATCTGTTTCCATTCAAAAAATCCCAACTTCCTATGCCAAAGTGACCTAAATCGGTTTCTTTGCAATTTTTTTCTGGAACGTCCGGCACTTGCTATCACGATTCTCTTTTGCTTTCTAGTAATTGAAAACGTTTTAGCTCAAATTATTTCACGCATCTTTGCATCCTTATCAATTAATCAGAACCACACCTTCTCTTGTTTGGCTCTCAAACACAGCACAAACAAATATACCAAACAAAAGAACACACACTCTCTCTCTCTTTCTCCTCTCTCACTCTCCAACTCTATAAATTCATCATGGCACGTACTGTTTCCTTGTAGATCGACTAAGCAGGGAGGGAGGAAGATAGATAGATAGAGAGATAGAGATAGACAGATAGACAGAGAGAGAGAGATAGAGGTAGATAGATAGATAGATAGATAGATAGATAGATAGAGAGAGAGAGAGAGAGAGAGAGAGAGAGAGAGAGAGAGAGAGAGATGCCGAAGAAGATAACGCACTTCACCCATCCAAACACCCGTTGGTGCAAACCCTAATCGACCGAAGATTCAAGTGTGACGGGTGCATGGACCCGGGATCCGGGCTGCGCTACTACTGCGATATCTGCGACTTCGTCCTCCACGACCACTGTGCTAGCTGCCCGCCGGCTCTCCAGTACTTCGCCCACCCGCTCCACCCGCTCAGCCAGGTAGCGCGCCCGGACCCAGCCGACCCCCGCGTCTGCGACCCGTGCCGGGAGCCGGTGCGCGGGACGTCGTACCGGTGCGTCGCGTGCGGCTTCGACCTGCACCCTTTGTGCGCGCTGCTGCCGCCGACGGTGGAGGCTGACATGCACTCCGGCCACGCCCTCTCCCTCGTCCCCGCCATCCCGCAGCCGTGCTCGGCCTGCGGCGAGGTGTGCCTGGTGTGGCGCTACCGCTGCAGCCCGTGCAAGGTAAACCTCCACCCCCAATGCCTCCTCAGCCCGGACGCTGAGATCAGAGAACTAAGGTCTACTTTTTGGTATCTAATTACGCAGATTGCAATTGTAGTTGAAACTGAAAGCCAGATTGATCGCAATTCGAATTACAAAATTTGTTGTAATTAGAAGCCACCTTCAGAGAACTCCCTTCACCACTCTCTAACCACTAAAATTTAATCTCATATAATTTCAACATACTAAATATACGTTAACTATTTTAAAAGTTATATTATAAAATATAAACATATTATCATAATAATATATTTTATAAATATTTGTTATAATATCAAATATATTGTATAATATTATAGTATTACCACAATAATTATTTTTATAATTTATGATAAGTATTTAATAATATAACTATTGTTTTGGGTTGAGATTTCTTGATCCTAACCTGATCCATGACATACCCAACAAGTTTAGAACGAGAAAAAAAAAGAGGAAAAAACATTAGATTTGATCAATCTTGATCACAGATTTTGTGCTCGGCGCATGGAGCAAAATGGGCTGTGCTCACTTAAATGCCATCTTGGGCCGATGTGTAATAACTTGAGGTGTGGTGGGGGTTTGAGAAAATTCAGTACAAACAAATGAAGGGGATGCTCCTTGCATCCGCTCTAATCCCATCCATAATGTTTACAAGCAAAGATTTGGGTTTGTTATATGGACTCGAATGTAATGGTCAAGGCCCAAAATCCATACCGAAGCCTTATGGAGGATTAATTGTACACATCCAAATAAACTAATAAGTGTTATATGGACTTTCATGCGCCAGTCCACGCATTGTTGCTCCAAGTTCCCTCCTATTGGTCTAATTTTAAATCATAGATGTGAAGCTTTGTGGTTCCATCAGACGGGCCTAGTTTCGGAACCAACAGCCATTGTAATTTAGGTAACCATATAAATAACAATTCGATTGTCCATATCTAGTTACTCAAGTTGCATCATTGAACAGTTACGACTTTGAATAGTTATGTTGCAAAATCATCTAAACCAATGAAACCATTTTCTGCATAAGTTCTTAAAATCAGAACCATCCAACTCAATCAATTTACAAATAGGTTGAGTTAGATATGAATTTAAAAAAGAGAATACATGGATCAAGCAATTGCATTCCTACCCTCTCATCAGGCCTTCGATATCAGGGAGTCTGGGTCCCTTTGCGTGAGAATGATTGGTCTTCTTTCATGACATAAATTATTATATATTTTTTATATGATTTTTAAAATATGATGTCTATCTCATGATTTGCATTGATAAATGAAAGAAAAAAAATTAGAGGACTTTCCTTGGAAGGATACAGTCTAAACCTGAACCGTTTTAGAGGTTATGGAATGCTGTGACTAAACCGTTCGTTGTCCTGAATTGACTTGGTGTCCGCATGGCGCCCAGCCGATTGGAGTTTGTACCGTGGAATTAAATGTTTCTATATAAATTTCTTTAAAAAAAGAGGGGAAAACATAAATAATTATCCAACCAGCTAGTCTAGTATCCATAGCCATCCGGTCATCATTTAACGCTTCAATTTTCACTTAAGAAAAATTATATTCTCTAATTCAAATATTTGCATCAGCAAGGAAATATAATTTTTATTCATTTGAAAAGCAATATTAGAATTGCTCTTGTGCTGATCTTTCACTTCGACAATCTTAGTTTAAGCAAATCCACCATGATATATAACAATTGATAACAGTTTTGAAGGTGCGCTGCTATAACAAGATTATGGCATTGTTGAGATCTTACTTTCCACTTCCAACAAAAATTTAAGTTCAATCAGGCATCAGAAATACTTTATCAAGATCCCTCAGGAGGAGGGAGGAAGACTGGTTAAAAATGAGACAATTGATATTTCTAAGCATGATTTAACATAAAATAGATGGATGAGATCCTCGGTCCAATGATCGATCCATGTGTCACATATATTTCATAATAATAATAATAATACAAGTTTTAAAGGGATAAAAATTTGTGAGGAAGTTATATTTAATGAGTCCTGATACTCTAAAGTGTTTAAAAGGCTTTAAAATTCTTAGGAAGTTACCAGCCATTGGAAATATATACACACACGCGCGCACACGAGAGTTGCATTGCATCTGAAAAGGTATGTACGCAACATTCAAACTCCATAAAGTTGTATCATTTCTAAAAAGGAATATATAGCGAATTGAATTTATTTCTCTTACTTGCTATCTCTGCAATATCCTTTCTTTTTCTAACTTTCTATTCTGATAACTATTCTTTTTTAATAAATTTCCTTCTGTATCAGGTATAGTTCTTGAGAGAAATTCTAAAGTGCAATTTGAATTTTTTGTTTTTTAGTCAGATATTATATCCTTGGATTAGTTGCCATCTAAATCAATATTAAACAAATGACTATTTTTAAGATAGTTTTCTAGAAATGTCATGCCTAACAATTTTTTTGACCATATTCTGACTTCTCGTCCATACTACAACAAGTTAATGATGGTTATCGTCTTCATCATAGAATCTGTAATTCACAAGGCTCAAATTCAAAATGTGGAGAAATTTAAGACATTTAATGATCTCAATTACAAATGTTGGAGTATCAAGATTCTCTATCAACTTACAATCATGAAGGTTGCCTACGTCCTGAACACACTATATCTACAAAAGCAAGAGATTGATGGGAGACTTGTTGAATATATATTAAAAGAAATTATTAGAAGATAGCTATCTTTATCATTGTAGACTAACTCTCTATATGTTCCGTACTCCTGCAAAGGGACTGAACTTTGGATTGCCCTCCAAAGAAGGTATGTCAACGAAGATGTTGGCCATAAATCTTTTTTTATTGACAGGCATATTGATTTCAAAAATGATGATTCTAGGATTGTTATTAATCGAGTCAATTAAATTAATGAGATTGTTGCTCAATGTGCCAATGTGGATGAGATAATTTCAAGTTTACGCTAATATTGTTAAACTTCCTCATCCTTGGAAGGATTACCAAAAGATTTTAAAACATAAGAATAAATTTCTGAGTTTGGATCAATTGCCGCAACACATCCAAATAAACCAATAAGTGTATAATTAGAGATGAACTTAATAATTAGAATCAAGATAAAATAATTTGTAACGTTGTGGCTACTTTAAATTTATAAACAAGTTTCTAAATAGAGAGAAATGTTCTTCCAACAAGAGAAAAGAGAGAAAATCCAAGAAAAATGACAATAAGAAGAAAAAAGGGTCCTTATTTTGGTTAAGGAAAAATAGCTTATTTGGCTAGAGTTTTCCAATATCGTAAGGGAAAAATGAAGAATGAGGCTAATGTGATGGACAGCAAGGTGGTTGCCACAATTATTAAAATTCTAATAGTCAACATATAAAAAGATTGGTGGATTAATTCTAGAGCAACCTACCATGCAACTTTATATAGAAATCTATTCAAGACCTATGAAGCTTTGGACGATAAAAAATCAATATTTATGGGCAATTTTTCCATATATGCTGTTATAGGAAAAAGAGTTCTACAAGTTTCTCTTGCTTCTATAAAGTTCTTACTCTCAAGGATGTCGATCATAATCCTAGAAATAGGAAGAGCTTTATTTTTGCCAAAAACTTGATGATCATATGTGTAATACTCTGAACCCATCAATCTAGAAATTGTGCGGATCCTAAAGCATTACAAGAAAAAAATTAATTAAGGCTAGCATGTGAAAGAAACTCCAAAGGAGTTCTTCTTCTGTCGAATTTTCTAATCCCACTCAAAAATCCTATAAAAGTTACACTCGAATTCTTCCCTACTAAAACTCTTGTTTCATCCTCATCAGAATGAAAAAAAAAAAACAAAGAATGCAATTCTTTCTCCCCGATTTTTTCTTGAAGTATTGCTAGTTTGATCTTAATTTGACCATCAAAGAATTAAATCAATTTTCATCAAAAAATTAGATAAATCTATCTTAACATCTTTCCCTTAACCTTCTGTAGTTTCTAAGCATAAATCTTTCTCAAATTCTATAGAAATTTTTTGGAAAAAACTTGATTACCGCATTCCCCTATTTTTGCCCGACTTGCTCTTGGTTTTTTATTGCTAGTTGCCACCATTGGTCGCTGTTCACCACCATGGCCTGCTCTTCTGGCCATGGATATTATCGATCGATGGGAGGTCCTTTGTTAGAGAAGGAATGAGAAGAAAGAGTTCTCATGTTTCGTTAAAGAAAATAGGAAGAAGAGGGCTAATGCCCTACATTCCGTATTAAAAAAAAAGAAGAAAAAAAAAGAAAAGAAAGGAAAAAAAAAGAAGAGAAGAGAGTTTCTTTCTCTTTCCTCTCTTCTTTTAGTTTGAATTCCTACTTTCTTTCTCTAGAATTTTCTCTCTCTTCATGAATTTCTTTCTCTATGATTGATCCAATAAAATATTTCTTTCAATTAATTTTGACTTGATTCGAAAGAAGAGTCTTGATCCGCGGTCGCTGGATAGCATGCTGGTATCCACTTTGAACAAATTTGAATATCATTACATTTGATTATCTATATTTTTTATTGAACTATATATACATTAATTCAACTATAATTTGACTAAATCACCTTGATTAGATCAATTTGGATGTCGGGCCATGTTGCCTGACCAACCATGTTTCATCTTTATTTTTTCTTCAATATTTTCTTTCAATGTGATTTATAAATCCAATGAATTGGATCTATTGCTTTGAATCTGAGTTGATTCTAATAAAAAATTTTGAACCACTCTATCAATCAAACAATATGCTCATAGTATTTGAGCCTTTGTTGAGTATCGCATGATCTAGTCTTGTTGATCTCTATCAAAATATGGTATTTTAAGTGATCCTGATTAGACAAAGCTACTTAATCAAATTGATTCCTAATTGATAATTGGTGTACCAACCTCTACTTTGACTCTCATCGGACACTAATAGATTTAATCATCATTGGCCTCTATTGAACCATTTGTTTCTTATTCTAATTGTGATATAATAAACTATCCTAATTAGACTAATTGGAATTATGGACATTACCGCTTTTGTCAGCTTTGTAAGGTTGTTGGAACTTAGTGTTTATATTGGTTTTAACTTAAGACTGATAGAATTATATTTTGAATAATAGGTTCTAAAGAATGCTTTTAGGATTGATGGAATCTATTTGTTCAGTATTTTACAGTGGCAAGTAATGAACCATTTTGTCGATATATTTCATAATTTATTTTAAAATAAATTATTAGTCTTTGACATATGCATGATTTATGAAATTGTATTTGAATGGAAAGTGATTTAAAAATTTGAGATTTTTGGAATGATATGGTTTATTGATTGATTATGGAATATGCATATGTTTAGTAAAATTATGACATCTGTATATTGTGTTGCATAAGTACTTTGATATGGATTGGATTTATGTTCTCAGTCTAACTATGTTTCAATGGATCTAATTATGTTTTAGTGGATTTCATCAATGAAGGTTAAATATTGGTACTCAGCGGATCCTACTAATGAAAGTTAAATATTAGTACTTAGTGGACCCCAGCAATGGAGGTTAAATATTGGCACTCAGTGGATCCCGCCAATAAAGGTTACATGTTGGTACTTAATAGACCACACCAATGGAGGTTAAACATTGATATTTAGTAGATTCTGCCAATGAAAATTAAACATTGGTCAGTTAAAGGTTATTAAGTTATATGTATTTTGATTCGAATCGGATTAATGGTTATGCATGCATATGCTATTTGAAAATGTTGATTTATTTAAGTAAGCATAAGATATGTTCTTCTGTTTATTCATGATATTTTTTTTTGAACATTAAATCTTATGATAATACTAAAATATCTAGTTGAGATACTCATTACTTTTAGATATTCGAGCTCATCATTTTTTTTTAATTTTTCAGATTTAGATTCTTAATCACAGTCATGAGTACTACTTTGAGAGTGAGTTAGAAGAAAGAGTTAACAATATTAATCGAGTTTAAATATAAATTTATCATTATATTTTATAGGATTATTGTTCGAGATTTAATTGATGTAAAATTTTTTGAATATTATTGAAATTTTGTATGAGATTAAAGTTGATGTAAAATTTTGGACTGAAATTATTATGAATTCTATGGTGATGCATTGATATCGTGTCTGGAATGACTTGCATGCTTATGGAAAGAGTTTTCATAAGTGTACGGTGGTTGCCGCAACTCCTAGCTTGCAAAATCTTGGATCAAGAGCAGGATAATATGTTTAAAATTTTATTTGATTTCCAAACAGGCTATTATCTTTAAAAAAAGGGATCGTTGTATTAGGAAAGGCCATGCCAAAGATAATATGTACTTAATTAGTATAGTGAATATACTTTTGTTTCTTTTTGTTGGCTCATGGCATTTCCTATCTCCATCCCAGCTGGCTCCATACAAACTATTACACGCAGATGCCATGTAGATATTGGCACTGAAAAAGATGGCGAAGCCTGGGTAATCGTGCAAGACCTTAATTACCACTCCTCTTCGGCCTACGGTTCTGCAAAGCCACCTTCAAATCATTCTTTACTATAAAAAAAGCTAGGGAGGAGTCGGCATTTGTCGTGGCGACATGGATCAAGGAGTCACTATATGCAGCGGTAGCAGATGAGCCATTGCTCACCGGGAAGCTTTGAAGGGATGATGAAGGCGATGGTTGCTGGGAGATCAAGTTTAATGACTCGAGAGTAAGATTGGTGCAAGCCTCAGCAAATTAAGGTAACCACGTCGGAGTTCTTAGCCTCAAAGGAGAGAGATAGTAGAGAGGGTCAGCTGGCCTATTAGGTGGATGTGGAGTCGTCATCACAACTTGGCACTATTTTACATTCAGGTAAATTTACTTGTTTTCTTGTTTTTTCCTTTCTATAATATGGTTGCCCCATCATTTTTTCAAAAAATTCGTTCAACTTCAATTTCTTAAGAAGAATATTAGAGGTGCTACCATATTACATGAAAATGATGAAAATATAGTCATATCAGATAGTAAATCATGTTTGAAATTAAACAGCTCTTATTAGAAGAGTGAAAAAGGGTAGGATAGCATTTGGGTACCTACCTACCAATCAAATGCTAGCAAACCCCCTTATAAAACTATCATCTAGTAGGATGATCAAAAAAATCATGGGAGGTATGGAACTATTATTAGTTAAAGAGATAGTCTAAATTGAAGTCTTTTCATCATATATATTGATATCACTAAACTTTCTAAGGTATGGAAGTTCAAAGTAAATTTTAAATGACCATCCAAGAAAGGACAATACGACGTTGCATTTCCAATGCTTTAAACTTTCAAAGGAATATGATGGGGTAAAACTAATCAAATACTATTTCTGTTCCTTCAAAATCCCATATCTAATTAATGCACTGTTATTCCACAAGAAGATAGGTTCGACATTATCCATAAAAGATTCATAGTTTTTAAAGTAAAGTTAATAAAGCAGCTAACCTTTGCAAGTAGGAAAGTGAGAGGCTACTTTTGGGTTACCTGTAGAATACTAATGATCGGTTTGCTATGCTTGAATCACATTAACGCAAGGTCCATTACAGAATCGTTTAGAAAATCAAGAATTAGTTACAATGTGAATATTGATTTATGAGTTCTTAATATTCTAAGATCAGGGAGGAGTGGTTTCATAGTTCGAAAGAATCATTTTGGGGATGACTGTAGTAAACTATTTAACTGGCTATGTTATCACCGCAAGATACTTACTGCTGAAATTCTCGAAAGAAAAGGATTCTATGGTCCTAGCGGATGCTCACTTTGCTATATTAATAGTGAATCAATTGATCGTATATTTATTTATTGCACCTACTCTGCAGAGGTATAGAAAGAAACTATACACAGTTGTCACACCCCTCATGACCCTATACTTAGCATCGAACACCTCTGGGAAGAATGGATATAGAAGCAATGTAGATCAGTCATTGCATCAATTTGGAAAGAAAAAAACAATAGATTATTCCAAGCTGAAGCTACTTCCCCCAATGAGACTGTTCGGATGGTACTATTTTTGATAAAAGATTGGGCTAAAAACGTACGGGGGGAAGAACTATATTCCTCCTTCTCAAACGTCTGCACAAGCAGTTCTAACATTGTTCCCTCTCAACGCTCCCTTTATCCCAAACTTCAACGAATCAGTGACTCTCTTCTACTTGTGCCAACATCATCCATAAACATTCAGGTTGATATTCATGTTGGTGGAAGGAAGCATGAGGCACCCCATAAGTTCTGTCGAGAACCATGGATGCTAAGCCTTCAAGCATCATGCATCCGCAGGCTTTTCTCTTCGCAAGAGCAGAACTCCTTGGGTGATGGGACTTTTGCATGCCATTTCCTTTTTAATAGTTTATTTTTACCAATAAGAAACAACCTTGTATAGATTTTTATGCACCTTGGCGAGAATGGCCTCACCGAGGGGGAGGGCTGTTTTTCTTTTTTGTTCCCTTCTGCATTTCTATACACACGATCGGTTATACTTACATTTAGCATATAATATTATCACAAGGGGGAAGTGCCTTATTTCCTCCTTGTTTACCTCTAAAACATGATTATTTTGTGCTCCTAGATTATTAAGCTCATCAATTTCTATTCAATTCAAGGTTCAAGATATAATACACCTTTGGACATGCAGTGTACAATAGCAAGCATTATTTATTTGTTTTCTTCAATTAGCTTCTTTATAATATTACTAGCTATTAGCAAATATGTAGGGGATATATATTTCCTAATAATAATTACAATAATTTTAAACGGATAACAAGTTGCTAGAAAGTTATATTTAATAAGGAGTCCTAATGATTTGAAGATCTTTTTAAGTTTTTTAAACTTTTGGATGGTTAGTAGCTATTGAGAATCTCTAAAACATTTTTTTTAAAACATACAGAGAGTTGCATTATCCAATGTTCAGACTCCATTAAGATGCATCATTTCTAAAAAAAGCATCTATACGGCATTTTAACTTTTGTAAAACCAATGGAATATGGAAACTAAGTTGAACTGAACTTATTTCTCCTAACTTGCTATCTCTACAACATCCATTCTCATCCTGACTTTCTATTGTGATAACTTTCCTCCGTTAGGTAATGTCCTGGTTAATTGGCCTAGTTTATCAGGAATTTTGAATTCAGACAATGATCAATTTGAATTCAAATAGAAATCAAATCATATCTAGTTACTTGATGGGAGTACCGATAAATATCTATAAATAAAGATTCTATTCTTGTCCATTAAGATGTATGTAGAAAATCTATCGTTATTACTACGACATAAAGAAAGGAAGAAGGGAGAAAAACTAATTTTCAGAAAGAATCCCAGTAAGATATCTTCTTTTTCTTCTACATCGAATTCTTTTGCATCAAGTATGTTTCATAAAGATTATAAAATCTTCTCTTTGTGATCCTGGATTCATGATATTCTTGATAAAGCATGTATGTATAATATCTAATTTTTGCTTATATTTAGTATCAGAGCTCGTATTTTCATGATGTTTATATAATAAAAACTTTATTTATTTATTCAAAGGTTTTTAGAATTGAAGCTTTATTATGAAATAAATAAATAAATAAAATTATGTTAATGGATCTTCTATCATATGTCCTCCTCTCATCTCAGTGGCTGGATTTTGGTCGTTCTATATTAGCCTGCAAGAATGGCCGGACCTCCAACCTACCGGCGTCATCCATGCCTAGATATCTTAGGCAACCACTTAAAAAGAAAAGAAAAGAAAAGAAAAGAAGCGAAAGGAAGAAGAAAGGTACGGTCGGATCTTAAAAATCGATCATGAATCTTGGGCAAGGAGGCAATGGTCCATCGATTGGAGTCTTCCGACGACCGCTGGCCCAAATTTGGTGGGAGGAGCACCACGTTGGGCTCCTCCATCTCCGTCCGATCGGGAAGACCTTTCAAACACCGATAAACTGGTGGATGTCATCTTAATCGTTGGGTACCCCGCTATCTGGATGCCGAGAGAATGCCGACGGTCCATCTTTTGGTGCTTCGGTGGTCGCTGGTTGGATTTTTTTTGGAGTTGATAACCACTAGCTAAGGCTTTTCTTCCCATTGATCTCCTATAAAGATCTGACCATCCTCACCGATGGTCGGGACGACATTCACAGGCCGATCGTCGGTGGTTGAGGATGGCCGGTGCCTCACTGGCAGTGAAGGTAGACAAGGATCAGCGGCTGCGATGGTGGATCATGGGGTTTTTGGATTTGATTAGGAGGAAGATGATAGAAGAAGGATTTTCGGGTTTTGGGTTCAGATTTTGATCTGGATCGATGAAGCACAACCCGCTAAAGATTAAATTAGTTGAGCCAAATCAAATTTAGTTTGTTTTAATTGGGTTTAGGGCCCTTTGCAATTTAGCCCTTGTAAACTATAAAATTTCAAAATATTCCTCTTAAATTTTCTTTTCAATCCCTATTGAATTGTTTTATTCTCTAATGATCCATTAAGTTTATTTTAACCCTTCTATTAAAGATCTTGGCATTTTTTATGTTATAACTATATCATCAAATATCAATTATTGATGAAATTTTAATTATTATTTATATGCATGATCTTATATTTATATATAGTTTATTAGTCACCAAAGTGGCCAAACTAGAATGTTTAAAGAATCTCAACATACATAAACTCATCATTTATCCATGATTAAATATCTATTAGTAAAAATTCAATGGATAAATTGATTTTCACTACTCATTGAAACTTTAGGATTTATCCAAAGGTGAATCAATTATTCGATGGATAGTGAGCATGATAGAGGTAAATTAATATTCTTTGATTAAATGTATTTGTATGTCTAAAAATAATAGGTATGTTTGGTTGAGAATGTTTAATTACCTATTAAAGAATTAATAATACATTAAATTTTGATAGTATGTTATAATATCTATCCAATGGAGAATTACAATATGTTTTTATTGATTATCTGAATCCATGATAAAATTATTTTATTTTAATTTGAGCATTTATGTATTATTTTTACAGCTTTATTTCTTCATTCGCATATTTCATCTGTACCACATTTAATGGTTTGAACTTTTCTTAATGGTATGAATAAGTCAATTTTTACTTAGGTATATTAGATCTTAACTTAGCACTATTGAAAGATAAACCTACTGCTCTTATAGATTCCAGCAGTGAGAAAAAGAAGTTATATCATAAAGCATGAGAATGCTTTAGCAGATTAAGTCTTATGTTCATACGAATGACTATTACCAACAATATTAAGAGTACTATTTCATAAATAGAAAGTACAAAAAAATATTTAAAGTTTGTGAAAGAATATTTACATTCTATAGATAAGTCACTTGCTGATACACTAATGACAAAACTCACGATCATGAAGTTTAATGGGTCACGAAGTATGCAAGACCACATTATTGAGATGACTAATATTGCAATAAGATTAAAGATTTTGGGGATGATTGTAGAAGATTTTTTCTTGGTATAGTTTATTTTGAACTCACTATCTTCTGAGTACAGACCTTTTCAAATTAATTATAGCACTATTAAGGATAAGTAAAATATCAGTAAATTGTCCAGTGTGCTTACACAAGAGGAAATGAGATTGAAAAAGTAAAATAGTCATTTCATTAATTTTATAAGTTAAGAAGCTGGTAAAGGATACAAGAAGAAAGCCAATAAATTTAAGAAGAAGAAAAAATGCCTACTAAAATTCTTCAGACTGATAAGAGGAATAAAAGCTGGATAAATGTCATTTCTGTAAAAATGTAGGACGCTATCAGAAAGATTGCTTAAAACATAAGGTTTGGTTCGAAAAAAAAAAATAAATCTAATATCTTTGTATGTTTTGAATCAAACTTAGCTGAAATTTTTTATAATACTTGATGGCTTGATTCTGGTGCTACTACTCATATTTCTAATTTGATGTAGAAATTTCTTTCGATCCAAACCATAAATCCAACTGAAGATTTATATTTATGAGAAATCGTATAAAGGTTCCAATTGAAGGCATAAAAATTTATCGTTTGATCTTGAATTCTGATTATCATCTAGATCTATTATAGATAGTTTATGCGCATTCAAAATCTAGGAACTTAGTTTTTCTATCAAAACTTGATGTTTTTGGATTTAATTTTAAGTTTGGATATGATTGTTTTAGTTTATATAAGAATACCTCTTTTATTGATTCTGAAATTTTTTTTGATGTATGGTGTATATAAATTAAAATTGATAATCTTTTTACGAAATCCCTACTTACTATGCATCATAATTATGGAATTAAACATAATTTACTAAATAAAAATTTTGCTTACTTATAACATAAATGTTTGGATCAAATATCCAAAGAAAGATTAAAAATATTAGTAAAGAATGAGATTCTTCCAAATCTAGATTTTACTGATCTTGATACATGTATGGATTACATTAAGAAAAAATAAATTTAATATAACAAGAAACATGCCATAAGAAACACTCAGCTTCTTGAAATTATACATACTGATATATGTGAATCTTTTGATGTTTCATCTTTTAGTGAAGATAAATATTTTATCATTTTTATCGATAATCTTTTATATTATAGTTTTATCTATTTACTTCATAAAAAATCTCAAGCAATAGATGCCTTTGAGGTGTTTGCAAATAAGGTTGAAAGACAACTAGATAAAAAAATAAAAATTATAAGGTATGATAGAGGTGGTGAATATTATGAAAAATATAATGAAATAGAATGATATCCAAATCCTTTACAAAGTTTCTCAAAAAATATGGCATATGCGTATAATATACTATGTCAGGTATATCTTAGCAAAATGATATAGCTAAAAGACAGAATTGGATATTAATGGATATGATTAGAAGTATGATAAGTAACTCTTTACTATTTAAATCATTATGAATGTATACTCTTAAAACTGCTAAAATAGGATTTCTAATAAGGCAATTTCAAAAACTCCTTTTAAATTATGGATAGGAAGAAAATATTGTTTAAAACATATTCATGTTTGAGGTTGTGTAGCGGAAGCAGAAATTTATAATCCATATAAAAAAAATTAAATTTTTGAATGATTAATGGTTACTTTATTGGTTACCTAGAGAAATTTAAAGGATATAAGTTTCATTATCTAAATCATAGTCTGAGAATTGTTGAAACTAATAATGCAAGATTTATTGAAAATTATGAAGTTAGTGAGAATGATGATCTGTACAATGTGAAAATAAAGAAAGTTAAGATAAATATTTCATTACCCATAAGTATTCCTTCATCTACATTCATATAAAATATTATACCTAATGTTGAACAATATTTACTTGAGGAATTATCTCATGAAGAAACTGATTCACGGATATCTAACATATTCGAACCACAAGGAATATCTTTAAGAAGATCTGAAAGAGAAAGATGATCAGTTATTTTTGATGATTATATGATTTATAGTAAATCATATTTTAATATTAAAATTAATAAAGATCCGATTTTATTTTTACAAGTCATAGAAAGTGTTGAGTCCGATAAATGGATTGATGCCATGAAAGATAAGTTAAAATCCATGGAACATAATAAAATCTAGAATTTATTGAATTGCTAGAATATTCTAAATGAGTGGGGTGTAGATGGGTCTTTAAGACCAAGCGTGACTCGAATGACAATATCGAACGATATAAAGTTAGACTTTGCCAAAGATTATACTCAGAAAGAAGGTACTGATTATAAAAAATTTTTTTCTCGATCTCAAAGAAAGATTTATTAAAAATTATTATGATATTGGAGGCTCACTATGATCTAGAGTTACACTAAATAAATGTGAAAATAGCCTTTCTTAATGGAGACCTTGAGGAAGAAGTTTTTAAGGATCAACTTAAAGGTTTCTCAATAAAAAAAAAGTTAGATAGTGTGTAAATTAAAAAGATTAATATATAAACTAAAATAAGTTTCTAGACAATGGTACATCAAGTTTAATGATACCATAACATCTTTTGAATTTTAAAAAAAATATCGTTGATTGGTGTATATACCAAAAGGTCAGTGGGAGTAAGTTTATATTTTTAGTTCTATATATTGATGATATTTTACTTGCTGCTAATGATTTAATTATGTTGCATGAGATGAAAGATTTTCTCTCGAAGAATTTTGAAATGAAAGATATGTAAGAGACATCTTATGTGATAGAAATTGAAATATTTCATGATAGATCATAAGATTTTCTAGGATTATCTTATAAAAAAATATATCGACAGAATTCTATAAAAAATTAATATGGATAAATGTTCAGCCAAAATTATTTCAGTACAGAAAGGAGATAAATTCAGTCTCATATAATGTTTAAAAAATGCTGTAAAGCATAAATAAATAGAATCAATTTCTTATACTTTTATTATGCGTAGTTTAATGTATGTGCAAACTTGCATAAGACCAGATATCAATTTTGCAGTCAGAATACTAGGCAATTATCAAAGTAATTCTGGAAGAGATCATTGAAAAACTATAAAGAAAGTTTTGAGTACCTACAAGAAATGAAGAATTATATGCTCATGTGTGGAAGATGCAACAACTTGAAAGTGGTTGGATACTCAGATTCAGATTTTGCTGGATACACTGACAGTAGAAAATCCATATATAGTTATTTTTTATGTTTGCTGAAGGAATAGTATCATGAAAAGTGCCAAAAAGTCTATCATTGCTTTATCCACTATGAAAGCAGAGTTTGTAGCATGTTTTAACGCTACAATCCAGGCTTTATAATTGAAAAAAAAATTTTATTTCAGGACTTGAGATCGTCGACATCATTACCAAGCTGCTGAAAATTTACTATAATAATTCTGTAGCAGTATTTTTCTCAAAAAATGATAAATATTTAAGAGATGCTAAATATATCAAGTTAAAATATTTTATTATTAAGAAGGAGGTTTAGAAACTAAAAGTATCTATTGAATATATTGGAACAGATCTCATGATAGCGGATTCGTTGATAAAAGACTTACAACCGAAGATATTTAAAGAACATATACATAGAATAGATCGTAGTTGTATTAATGAATAATGTATTAATGATGATTTTGACATTCTGAGCTCAATAAAGTATTTTCTGATTTACATTAATAAATTTTTTATTTCTTATGATAGTGTACATATATATTCTATCATGAATTAAATATAACAAGAAAGTCTCTATGAGATATTAGTGGACCATAATGAATACATACATACATACATACATACATACATACATACATACATACATACATATATATATATATATATATATATATATATATATATATATATATATGTGTGTGTGTGTGTGTGTGTGTGTGTGCGCGCGCGCGCGCGCGCGCGCGCGCGCCTGGTATGTTAAGTTGCAAATGTTGTGGTATATGGAAGAAAGTTTGCTAAATAAATGGTATATGACTGGCAACATAACTCGTATTTAGCAATTTATCATTTTAAGATAATTATGATGAATATTAAGAAAGAGATTTATTTCTTTTTGCACATATAATGATTATATTTTAAATCTTAATATTATAATCAAGCTAAATGGGAGAACGTTAGATAATGTCCCAATTAAGTGGTCTGATTAATCATGAATTTTAAATTCAGATAATGATCAACTTGAATTCAAATAAAAATTAAATCTTATCTGATTACTTGATGAGAGTACCGATAGTCCTATCCCTGCCTATTAAGATATATGTAGAAAATCTATCATTACCGCTATGATATAAAGAAAGAAAGAAGGGAGAGAAATTGATTTTTAGAAAGAATTTCAGTAAGATGCCTTCCTTATCTTCTGCATCGAATTCTTCTGCATTAGATATATTTTGTAAAGATTATGAAATCTTTCCTTTATGATCCTCGATTCATGATATTCTTGATAAAGCATGTATATAAAATATTTGATTTTTGCTTATATCCTCGTCTATAATTTTCTTTCTATACTAGGTATGGTTCTTGAGAGAGATAAATCGGAGAGCATAGTGTGAATTCTTCTTGATTAGATATTGTATCCTAGGGACGTTGGTAATGCCAAGTTGCTATCTCCATCAAGAGAACTGGGGATATTGACGTATATATGGTCCCTGTTGATGAGAAAAGAAAACGATGAACAAGATCTGCTGAAGATATTCGCTCCTGCAACGTGATACTTGCTTAGTTATTTGTTGTATTCGAACCATATGATAGCACGAGTGAAGGGCCCCTAAGTGATAAAAGCCAAGGCTTTTGCCTCCCTAACAGTCCAAAAAAAAAAATGGAGACATCGGCCGAAGGTTAGTTCACATTGCACCGTCTTTGAAGGCCTGATGAGAAGCTAATCATTGTAGGCTTGTGGTGTCTGAAGCTTCAATTCATCTTTTATCTTTTACCAGTACTTCTCGTAGGGTCATAATGTTGTCCAAGTTCTGGCTCGAGGTGGTCACCGACCAATAGCGTTTTTGCGCAAAATTTTGGTTTATTATTTTTGACACAAGTCTGGCTAGATTGCGGCTTTCGGTGACCAGAAAAAAAAAAAAAAAAATGCAAACTTGGTGCGCCCACAAAGTTAGACTTGTTGAGCAATGCTAGACTCGTTTTATCATACGTGACAAAACTATGATGCATGTTGTAACATTTCATTTGTTCCGTGGGTGTAGGAGTTGTGCCTAAATTTTGACCGGCAGGTGGACGTAACATTGGTTGAAATAGAATAATTTCTTCTAACAGATGCGTGACAATCGTGCAAACAAGCATTTCATAATTTGTCAACGGAATGATGGGAAATAGGACCTAATCCTTGCTTGTTTTGTCCCAATCAAAGCCAATCTAATATTATGTATTAAAGAATCCGAAAAAAAAATTGACAGTTAAATAAAATATTAAAAAATATGTAAGTTCAAAAGATGCTGATCATAAATGAGGCAGAAGGATACGGATCAAGCTTTTTGACAAGGAAATTATTATTATTATTTTTTTTGATGACTCGGAAAAGGAAATCTACTTGAAAATACAATAATCCAGATTCAGATACTTGAGAATGCAACCAAATAAGAACGCTTTGCTCATTAAGTAAAGAAGTGTGACTGTTTGAGTACGTAATGCCTCATCCAATCCAATAAGAAATTAGTCATTTTAACAGAATGGACAATGCAAGATTCAATTATTTAATTTATTTTAGGGCATGCTGGTAAGTGTGCATGAGATGTAAGGATGTCAATGTTGTCAACCGCACTCAAGTCAGTTGGCTCTGGCATCCTTCTTTTGTTGAGTAGGGATCTTAGTTTTAACTCCAATTGGTGGTTAATGTGTCAGATTGGCAGAGTTACCGAAGAAGAAACTAAAAGTAAAAAATATGAAAACATAATATTTATATGATTCAATCTATTGATCTACTTGCATGGATAGAGATAATTCAAAAATTTTACTATAAAAAAATTGGATATTATACAGCACAAGGTTCCTCTCAATTTCTAGACCCCAATACATTTAGAGAGTGTAAACTCGAGACGTACTCTATAGTGCTATACCCACCATATTTCTCAGAAAAGCAATATAACATTAGTGTCAGGTATTTGAAATGAAGAATGAAAAAGCGAACTAGGATTTTCTCCGGTGGTCATACAGCTCCATTTAGCAAATAGATATCCTGGTTTAATTCTTGAGTGGTGCATCCTTGAAAATTTAGACTTAGATATATAGAGTAATAATATGGACTCCTTTTCTTCTTCTTCTTCTTCTATTTTTCTCTTCATTAAAAGCAAAAACATAAGCTGCAATTGATCTTGAGTTTTAAAATATTACCTGGGACTCCAATATTACATTTTAACTAATACAATGAATTATAGTGATTTTGCTCAAGCCAACCATGCACATATGGCTACGAATTGCTAATTTTGGTTTAGTTTAGATCAATTTTTTTAAAACTTTAGTTCGCTTTAGTTTAAAAATTTTACAAACAAAAAAAATTAGCTTAATTTTTATTTTAGATTTGAATAAAAAATCGGCTCGCACGCACGCGCGCGCGCACACACACACACACACACACATATATATATATATATATATATATATATATATATATATATATATATATATATGAATCACCATCGATATGTTTACTTATATATATATTTTTTAACTTTACTAATTTTTTTTATTCTATATTTAGGTCATTTAGCCTATCTCATAAACTGTTCATTTAGTTATAAATCTAATAACCTACAATCTAATAAATAATTTTAATTTTTTCAATTCAATTTGTAATGATTTTTTATATAATTGGTTTGATTTTAATTTTATTTTTAAAAAATTAATTTAAATCAATTCAATTTAAAATTTAATTTTAAATCAATTCGATCCATGCCCCTGACCATCCCTCCCCTCAAAATCTAACTTAGCCTTCAAAGAATGAAATTTCTATAAAAAGTTCAAGAGATCTTACCTGTACATATTCAATATTCAATATGAGAATAAAACGACTGATGTTTTAAATTTTTTGAAATAACTAAAAAGAAAGGGATAAGTTTCAATTTAACATTGAAATCTTTCGAATTAAAATTTCCAACGCGATGTCGACCACCTGTCCTTCTATCCACCGTTCACACAACTTGTTTCCACATTAATTCTTTTTGTAGCGTTATGTTTGTCCTTTGGTCGGAGTCGTACTTCAGCCGTCGGCGGGTTTTGGCTTGTTCCCAATGCTTTTAACGCACCTTCGCTGATGGGCGACGCGGTGCCTGCCAAGCACGTACACCTGTCTGTCGTACGTGCAAAAGATAGACATGACGGAGGTCCTGGAATCCCTTCCGCAACCATCTAACGCCCATAAATTTATATATAGGTGTTTCTACTCTCTGTCTCCCACCAAGCAATACCCACTTCACTCTTGAGGCGCTTCATCGCCACAAAAATAAGTTGTAGTGTGTGAGATTGGAAGAAAAATGTGTAGAAAACCTTGTTGCTCTAAGGAGGGACTCAATCGGGGCGCATGGTCTGCTCACGAGGATAAGATGCTCGCCGATTACGTTAAAGCCCACGGTGAAGGCAAATGGACAGACCTCCCGAAGAGAGCAGGCGAGGAGACTTGACCATTTGCAGCAGTCCACAGGAACGTGCATGGATTCCTTCACTAGAATTTAATTTCTTCAAAATTTTTGTTCATTAGTATTTTCTCTTGCTTTTGATGAATGTTCCCAGTTCATTTTCAGAAAAACTCAAGCACAGCTCCTCTCAAATTAAAGAACGAACGACAACAACAAAAGTAAAAAATAAAAAAAATCTAGTCACTACATTTTGCTTGTACATGTAGTTCAATTTGTTATCGTGACGACAAACAAAAATTTGCAATTTTGAGGTTAATTAATGGATTCTCAGGGTTAAAACGTTGCGGTAAGAGTTGCCGGCTCCGCTGGTTGAACTACTTGAGGCCTGGCATCAAGAGAGGTAATATTTCCCATGAGGAGGAGGATCTCATCATCAGACTTCATAAACTCCTCGGCAACCGGTAGAGATCGTAAAATACAACCTCTATCACTTGTTCAACTTGGGACAAACTTGCACTCCTTAATTTTCTAATACAATTATTTGAATCTTCGCAGATGGTCACTCATAGCAGGAAGATTGCCGGGTCGAACAGACAATGAAATCAAGAATTACTGGAACACAAAACTCGGCAAGGAGGTAAAGAAGGCAATCCTCGAGCGATTTAATGGAGAAAAAGTTCAAAGTAAATCAAAAGAGGAGGCAGTGGCAAGCCTAAAGGCGAAGGCACCTATAGAAGCACTGGATAAGCAATCTCATCCTGTCATCCGACCCAAGGCAGTGAGGTGCACCAAGGTATACATTCCACCACACCGAGATGATGATAAAATGGCCAACGGAAACTTGGAGCCTCATTCAAATGATGAGGATGCATTGGAATCAATACTTGAAGACGTCGAACCCTCAAATTTTTTTGTGGACTTTGACATGGAAAAGCTTTTGTCCGAACTTTATGACGATGATTTCTTGTTGCATGGATGAATTACCTGGAGAAGATAATATTGGAGTTCGTGGCCTAGACGGACGCAACATGATGCTATCACCCTGCTCTGATATTTCACGTCATTTTCATGGAGCCATGCTAGAGGAATGGATGGTTGGGGATGGTCTTCAACCAAATCTTGCCCCATAGCTTAGTGCCCTGGCTTCTTTGCTAGATTGAGTCATGGCAATAAAAGAAATAAACATATTGTCTTACGGAGGGTGATTCCCTTCTTTTCCATATATATATATATATATATATATATATATATATATATATATATATATATATATATATATATATATATATATATATATATATATATATATATATATCCTCTCTTTTAGTTTAGGGTGTCCTCGATGTCCCCTCTAGGTTGTATCATTCCATTCTGTTCGATAAAATGGAGGTGACCTGGTCATCATATTTCTTGAGACCAAAATAAACAAAGTAAATAAACAAGGAGGTGTTTTCCATCCATTTTACTACAGAAACAATAAAGAAGGATTTAGCATGGTAACAAATATTTTCATGTGGTTGAATGTTGAGGTTGCCAATTAGCTAGGTTTGCATGTCAATGGCTAAACTAAATAATTAATTATTGGTACGGATAACTCTCATCAGATACGTGATGCCATCAGAAAGACCACCATCCCAGATAATACAGAAATAATAATTTACAGTCTTAGGTCGGTAATGTACTAACCTAGTACTTTGGCTGTTGTTTAACAAGTGACAAGAATTGACTAATCGGGACTAAATCGATAATATGCCGACCACAGTAAAACCAGAACGGTAAGCTACCATACCCAATTTATGGGCGACATCTCTCTAGATCTGTATTTAATCGATTTTCCAGTAAGCTAAAATCATATCAGCATTCACTCTGCCTAAAAGCAGGCGACAGCCCAGGATCAACAGAACATCGATTTTCTACCGATGTGGATAATCATTATGCACAGAATCCACAACCCAAACCTCTCAAGATCGGTAAAATACTGATCTCACCAATCTAGATCGATAATTTACCGATCTCGACACTTTCCAGAAGCCAGCTAAAGCATCGACTGCATTTTAATCAAAATGTGATCCTCTTTCAGTTGTATTCCAACTAATCTCTAGCAAGACCAACGACCGACAGCTATAATCCAACTGGCCATAACAAACAAACGACCTAACAAACCCTCCGTAAGGTCTGAATGATCCCTCTATAAATAGGGGATAGGGTATCCCTCCAGGTAAGCTCATGCTTGAGATCCACAACCAAAATTCTGTTGAAATCAATCCTCGACTTTTTCACTGAAGAAAGATTGAGATCCCTCCAAAACTCTCTCACTTTGTCTTCTGAATTTTTATTTTTCACTATCTATTCTCAAAGCCTTAGCTGACTTAAGCATCGGAGGATATCCCACCAATTTTTGGATTTTTCTTGTAGATTCTCCGACGATCCGAGTCAACCCAACCCAACCGGCTCTCCAATCCGAGATCTTCACTCCATTCTAAAGCCTTGCAGCAATAGATTGAAGCTTGCAGCAATAGATTGAAGCTAGAAGGAGGGCTATCACTCAGAAATTTATGAAAAATGATTAAAAAGATACAGAATTCGACTCCATATTCTTTCGGAGCCCTTCCAGATATGGACCAATTGCATCCTTTGATGATGATTGATCCCCAACAGTTTAGCTTCCTAGTATAGCAGGTCTAGACTCTGACCAATGCCATGCAATAGCTCCAGCAGGCAACGGAGCGGCGACAAGAATTGATTCCGCAAGAACCCCAAGAAGCTGCATCATGGACCAGCCACCCTTTATTTTTTCAAGAACACTACCAGGCACGCTTTCCAAATCAAGAAGATAAGTGCTCTTTTGAAGTAGAATCGACTCCTCACAACAGGATGCCACTGCGAGAGATAGATCTTGAGTTGAAACTTCAAGATCTGGAGAAGAGACTGAAAGAGATATAACTTAGAAAACTCTCTCAGAATAAGAAAGATTTCCACCTCATTTTTTTTTCTGCTGAGATTTTGGATGAACTAGTTCCATCTCAGTTCAAAATGCCTCCCCTCGAGCCATTCGATGGCTCTATGGACCTTCAAGGCCACATTGAGAGATACCGCGATATGATGAGGCTTCAGGATGCATCTGACGTTCTTCTTTGTATTGCTTTTTTCATTATTCTCAAGAATTCGATGAGGGTATGATTCTCTGGACTTCATTCTGGATTCATTTCTTATTTTGATCAACTAAGCAGGCTCTTTATGGCCTATTTTGGGGGCAACCTGCTCCACTTGAAGCACTCGAACAGCTTATTCTCCATAGTATAGTAGGAGAGTGAGTTTCTTTGAGAGTATATGGCCCATTTTAATACGATCATTCTTAAAATGAAAGACTTCAATGAGTCCGTCATGATGTCAGCCCTAAAATGGAGACTCAAAAGCTACCATTTGACCTTCTTCCTCAATAAAAACTTTTCAAAAAATTATGAAGCCATGCTAGATAGAATCCAGAAGTATGCTCATACAAAAGAGGAGGAGAGGTTGAACAAAAAAAAAAAAAGAAGAAAAAAGAAGGAAAGAAGTAACCTTGCAAGGAGGAACGCAAAAATTAGGAGAGCAACAATGAACCACCTCGAAAAAATTCGAGGTCCAGAACTCCTCTCCGTAAATTTGACAGCCATGCTTCTCTATCCACCCCTTAATCACTGATCCTGATGAAGATAGAGAATCAAAAATATCTCCACCGTCCATTTTTTATGAAGGCCCTAGCTGATAAATGGAACAAAAATAAGTTTTGCCACTTTCATTGGGACCACGAGTATGACATTGAAGAATACCATCAACTTCAGGATGAGATTGAGACATTGATCCATTGAGGCTATCTTAGTAAATACGTTCAAGAATGGACAAACTAAACCCTAGAGTCATGCCAAAGACTTGAAGACACTGTTGAGTATAACTAGCCTACTGCAAGAGTCACTAATATGATCTCACAAAGCAATGGACCTCGAGGGGCATCCAGGAGTCCTCCCAAGAGATTGTGCACTGAAAATATCATTTTTTTTCTAATGATGATGTCAAAGGAATTTAGATCCTCTATAATGATACTATCATCGTCTTCATGATGATAGCAAATTATGATGTAAAAAAAAATTTGATAGATAATGAAAGCTCAGCAGACGTGTTATTCTATGATGCTCTCTCCAAATTGAATATGTTTGACAATCTGAAATAGGTTGGCTATCATTTAGTTGGATTTTTTGATGATTCTATGGCAGTTAAAGGAGAGATAACATTGCTAGTAATAGCTGAAAAAGAGCCATATCAATCGACAGTATGGCTCACGTTCCTAGTCTTTAAAATCCCATCTACTTACAATATCATATTTAGCCAACCTAGGCTCAACGCTCTTAAAGCAATAGTCTCGACTTATCATCTATTGGTTCGATTCCCAACCAAGTTGGGCATCGAAAAAATACGTGGAGATCAAATAATGGCCAGACAGTGCTTCCTGATACCTTCTAAGATGAAGGCACCAATAGAAACCACACCTATCGAGATTTTCGATCAAGAGCCTGAGGTCGAGGTTGAAAAAATCTGAGCTGAATCAGCGAAGCCATTTCTTACTGTACCTCTCCTAAAAAAAATAGTCCAAATAGGAACTCGATTAAATACCGACTTGACAAAAAAGTTAATTTCTTTTCTTCAAAGAAATGCTGATGTGTTCGCATGGTTAGCATCAGATATGCCTAGAATTTCAGCCAACATTATTATGCACAAACTAAATATTGACCCAAAATATAAGTTTGTGAAGCAAAAGAAGAAAAGTTTCGCTCCAGAAAGATAAAGGATGATAGATGACGAAGTTGATAAACTTTTGAAAGTAGGATTTATCAGAGAAGCATAGTATCCAAACTAGATAGCCAATGTAGTGATGGTTAAGAAGGTGAATGAAAAATGAAGAATCTATATTGATTTTACTTATCTCAATAAGACTTACCCAAAAGATAGCTTCTCTCTATCGAAAATTAATCAATTGATTGATGCAACATTAGGACACAAGCTGTTGAGCTTTATGGATGCCTTCTTCGACTATAATCAAATCAGAATGGCCCTTGAAGATGAGAAAAATACGACATTCATTACCGACAAAGATTTATATTATTATAAAATGATGCCTTTTGGTTTAAAAAATGTAGGTGTCATCTATCAGTGCCTGATAAATAAAGTCTTTATGCATCAAATTGACTGCAATATGGAGGTCTACATTGATGATATGCTGGTCAAAAACATACAAACAGATCGACATATTAACGACTTGGAGGAAGCCTTCGGAGAACTTCACAAACACCAAATGAAACTCAACCCCAATAAGTGTGCTTTCTAATTCATAGCTGAAAGGTTTCTTGGCTTTCTTATAATCCAGAGGGGGATAGAAGTTAACCCCGAGAAAATTCAAGCATTACTTGAAATGAAGCCTCCTACCTCCATAAAAGATGTACAGCAGCTCACTGGACGAGTGGCATCGCTTAACAGATTCATATCCAAGTCAGTCAAAAAATGCCTCCCATTCTTTAAAATATTAAAATAAATCAAAAATTTTAGATGGATAGAAGAATGCCAGACCGCTTTTGATGAACTCAAGGCATACCTTGGCTTTGCTCTCCTGCCTTCAAAGCCTGATGAAAGTAAGAACTTATTTGTATATTTGTCTATTTCACCTAACATTGTCGGCTTGATTTTAGTTCAAGATAATGTAGGAGTACATAGACCCATCTATTATACTAGCAGACTACTACGGGATGCCAAAACTCGATATTTTAAAATGGAGAAAATAATTTATTCTCTGATCACGATAGCTAAATAGCTCCAACTATATTTTCGAGCTCATTCTATTATTGTCTTAATAAATCAACCATTGAGATTGATCCTCTAATGATCTGACACTTCTGACCGAATGGCCAAATGGGCCATCAAACTTGGTGAATTTGATATCTACTATCGGCCCATACCATTAATGAAAGCTTAAGTGCTAGTTGATTTTGTGGTAGAGTGTATAGTATCTGAAGAAAATCCAATCATTGAAATCCAAACGAAAGCCTTTGAAAAAACTCATTGGCTCTTGCATGCGGATGGAGCCTTTAATACTCAGGAAAGTGGTGCTGGTTTGATATTGGCAAACCCAAAAGAAGCTATCATCGAACATGCTCTGAAATTCAATTTCAAAACTTTCAATAATGAAGCAGAGTATGAATCCCTCATTGCAGGACTCAGAATGGCTAAAGATCTTAATATCAAGAAGCTCAAAGTCTTCAATGATTTCCAACTAATCATTGGATAAGTACAAGATCTCTATGAAGTCAGAGATATTATTATGTCTCAATATTTGCATAATGTAAAAAAAATATCTGAAAACTTTGATGACCTCAATCATCCAAATATCGAGATCAAAAAATATCCGAGCTAATGCGCTTTCGCACCTAGCAACATCAGAATTCTCTGATCTTAATCAGAAGGTATACATTGAAGTCCTTGAAAAATCCTATACAAAAGTTGAAATGATTGCCTAGGTCAGTCATGAACCAAGCTATATTGAACTTTTAATTAATTACTTGAGCAAAGAAATATTGCCTAATGACCTTGTTGGGGCAGAAACTGATCGTTGTCGGACCCAGTTGGAGTGGAGATGGATGAGGTCACCGTCGGAGACCTACAAAATAAAGTTTCATCTAGAGCCGATGAGGGGTGGCTCCGGTAGGATCCTCCGACGATCAAGTCAGCTCTGACCAATAGAAATGGAGTGCTCGAAAATAATTTCTGCAGAACTTAGAGAAGGAGAGGTGAGCTTAAAGCTTAGAGTTAGCATATTTGGAGGATCCTTTTTATAGGCGAAGCTTGATTGATGGTGACGGCCATACTGCTTGGTAGTGGGCCATCGGAGCCGCATGAAGTTCGGTATGGAGAGGAAGGCGTCGTCAGGCAGACAGTGATAGCCATACTGGTGGGTCATGGATCGCATAGGACTGGTTATGGAGAGAATGATGTCGTCAGTAATGGTGGCCATGTTGTCCGATTGTGGACCGCATGGAGCTTGTTACGGAGGAAAAGATACCGTCAGACTGGTAGTGGCGGCCTACTGTCAAGGTCTGACACTCGTAGCTCGAGGAAGCAGGCATTGGTTGATGGACTCGAGCATATACCAATTCGAAAAAAGTTCAGACGTCTGGAGAAGTTCGGCCAAAGGGGAAGCTCGAAAGGAGTTCGACTCCTATGGGAGTCCAACTGAAGTTCGACCACTGAGAAGTTCGATCGGGGTGCAACCGCTAAGGAGTTTGATCGAAGGGAGAGCTTGAAAGGAGTTCGAGCTCTCGTAGGAGTCCGACTGAAGCTCGGTTGCTGAGGAGTTCGACCGACTGAAGAAGTTCGGTTAAGGCCCGACCGCTGAAAGTCTGAAGGAGCTCGATCGCTGAGAGTCCGAAAGAGCTCGACTACTGAGAGTTCGAAAAAGCTCGGCCATTGAGTTTGATCGGCTGAAGGAGTTCGACTAAGATCCATCCGTTGAAGCTCTTCCATAGTTACCAGTTGCATTAAGCTGAGCATCGAACTGAACTTCGGTAGGAGCGAGGTTTATCCCTAATAATAGTTCCTCCACTCTCGAGTTGAAAACTTAAAGAAAGAGAGTGCAGAGAAGGCGACTGCCAAAGTTCTCTTCTGGACTCCATGCTGGTTCGGGTTGAAGCTCGGAGGAGGTCTCATCTTCAGCCAAAATTGATGTTGAAGTTGAAGCCCAGGGAAGATCTCATCTCCAGCCGAAGTTGAAGTAGATCTCGTCTCCTGCGGTCGAGGTCGGAGGTTGAGCTCCTCGGGGGTGATATTGTCTCTAGCAGTCAAGGCTGATTCGGAGAAGATATCCTCTCCTGTAGTCGAGGTTGATGCGGGCACTCAAGGAAGATTTTGTCTCCTACGGCCCAGGTTGGCTTGGTCGCTCGGGAGAGATCTCATCTCTAGTCGAGATTGTCGTCGTTGCTTAGAAGAGATCTTATCTCTGTTCGAGGTTGACTCGAATGCTCAGGAGAGATCTCATCTCCTGCAGCCGAGGTTGGTCCGGACCCTCGGGAGAGATCTTATCTCCTGTCGAGGTTGTCGTCGTTGTTTGGAAGAGATCTTATCTCTGACCGAGATTGACTCGAGCGCTTCAGGGAGATCTTATCTCCTGCAAACTTTGAAGCTCAAACGTGAACTTTGCTCGCATTAGAATGAGGTTCTCCTCCTATTTCTAATGGACTGTGGGGGCACATACGGGCTGCTGTTAGGACTTCTCCCTCCATCTCGTCTAAGGTGAACAAGGTCTTCGACTTTGCTCGCGTTAGGATGAGATTCTCCTCCTATTTTTAATGGACCGTGGGGGCGCATACAGACCGTCATTCATGCCTCTTCCTCCATCTCATCTAAAGTGAATGAGGCCTTTGACTTTGCTCGCGTTCGAACAAGATTCTCCTCCTATTTCTAACGGACTGTGGGGGCACATACGGACCATCATCTATGCCTCTCCCTCCATCTCGTCTAAGGTGAACGAGGCCTTCGACTTTGCTCGCTTTAGGACGAGATTCTCCTTCTATTCTTAATGGACTGTGGGGGCACATACGGACCATCGTCCGTGCCTCTCTCTCCATCTCATCTAAGGTGAATGAGGCCTTCGACTTTGCTCGCGTTAGGATGAGGTTCTCTTCCTATTCCAAACGGACTATGGGAGCACATACGAGCTGCTGTCAGGGCCTCTCCTTCCATTTCATCTAAGGTGAACGAGGCCTTCGACTTTGCTCGCGTTAGGATGAGGTTCTCCTCCTATTCCTAACGGGCTGTGGGAGCGCATACAGACCATTGTCCGTGCCTCTCCCCCCATCTCGTCTAAAGTGAACGAGGCCTTCGACTTTGCTTGCGTTAGGACGAGGTTTTTCTCCTATTGCTAATGGACTGTGGGGGCACATAAGAGCTATTGTCTAGGCCTCCTCTCCCATCTTGTCTAAGGTGAACGAGATCTTCGACTTTGCTCGCGTTAGGATGAGGTCCTCCTCCTGTTCCTAACGAGCCACTTTTGCTCATTTTTTTTCTGTCATCACGTAATTCTTGCACTATTCCTCCGAGCTCCTTTAAGCGATAAGTTTTGGGTCGGACGACCTCCACCACTTCTTACGGATCTTTTCAATTTGAGACGAGCTTCTCTTAGCTTTGAGGCTGAGAGACGACGATGACTCCTCGAAGCACTAGGTCCCCCACTCTGAACGTCTTACCTCTAACTCTGAAGTTGTAGTACTGGACCACCTTTCATCTGTAGGCTGCCATCCAAATGCGGGCTTCCTTCCTTTTTTCTTTCAACAGGTCGAGGTTAACTCTGAGGTCCTGGGAGTTGAGCTGCTCATTGAAGCCCACGACTCGTGCAGACGGAAGCTAAAGTTTGATCGGGATAACTGCCTCCATGTCGAAGGCCAAGACAAAGGGTGTTTTCCTGATCGGCACTCTTTGTGTAGTTCGGTATGCCCAGAGGACGTGGTAGAGTTCATCCACTCAGGCTCCCTTTGCCCTATCGAGCCTTGTCTTGATGTCTTGCAGCAGGGTCCGGTTGGTCACCTCAGCCTCCTCATTGGCCTATGGATGAGGCACCGATATGAAGTGGTGGAAGATGTTTAGTCCTTCGCAGAACTCGATGAACCTCACCCCAGCGAACTATCGCCCATTGTTGGTTATAAGAGTTCAGAGCAAACCGAACTGATAGACTAGCGACTTTCAAACGAAGTCCTGCACCTTGGCCTCAGTAATTTTCGCTAGTGGTTCGGCTTCTTCTCACTTGGTGAAATAGTCGATCACAATTAGGAGAAACTTCCGTTGCTCGAATGCTATTAGAAAGGGGTCGAGTATATCTATTCTCTACTGTGCAAATGGCCAAGATGCGCTTAGCAGAGCAAGCTCGGATGTCGGCTGCCTTTGCACGCTAGCGTTCTTCTGACAGCGATCGCACTTCCTCACATACTCCATAAAATCGTGAAATAAGATCGGCCAGTAGTATCCCTACCGAACTAGTCTTTGCGACAGGGACCTAGCTTCTATGTGACTTCCGTATAGTCCTTCGTGCACCTCCCATAGTACGAGATCAGCCTCTGAAGGTCGGAGATATCTCAGCAGCAGAAGGGAGTATGACCTCTTATACAATCTGTCTTCATATAAAACATAGCGGAAGGCCTGATTCCTGAGCTTCCGAGCTTCTTTCAGATCATGAGAAAGGACCCCCTCCTTAAGGTAGGTGATCAATGGGTCGATCCAACTTGGCTCGAATTCCATCTGTAGGATGACCTAAGATTTCTCTATGGTTGGACACTTCAAAGTCTCCAAAAATACTTCTTTGGACAATTCGATCGGGGCAGAAGTGGCCAACTTGGAGAGAAGATTGGCTCTTGCATTTTCTTCCATCGGAATATGTTGAATGCCGAAACTATCGAAGGTCGGAGTCAAATCTCTCACTTTCTCAAGATATCTCATCATGCTTTCCTCCCGCATTTCGTAGTTGTCGCTAACTTGATCAACCACCAACTGAAAATCACTATAGACTTGAAGTCGATCTACTTTTAATTTTCTTGCTATTTTTAATCCGATGATCAGCGCTTCATATTCGGCCCCATTGTTGATCGTGGAGAACTCGAAACATAGTGCGTACTCGGCGATGACTCCCTCAGGACTGATCAAGATCAGTCTCGCACTAGCTCTAGTGAAGTTGGACGAACCATCCACGTGCAAAGCCTAAAAGCCTTCGAGAAGATCGGCACTTTCCTCGAGGAGGTTCGACTGTGATAGCTCGGCTTTGTCCAAGCTCGATCTTGCTTTGGTGCCGGTCATGCTCTGTTCAAGCTTGGCTTCGACTGGAATGGTGCATTCTAGCGCAAAATCTGCCAGTATCTAGGCTTTGATCGATGGCCTGGGTCGATAGTTGATGTTGAACTCTGTGAGCTTGATTATCCATTTTGTGATTCTTCTGGAAGCATCCGCTCGATGAAGAATTATTTTTATTGGTTGGTCCGTGAAGACCGTTACGGTATGCTCTTGAAAATAAGGTCGAAGCCTTCTGACAGTAATTAAAAGAGAGTAAGTTAGTTTTTCTAACCTAGAGTACCTGATCTCCGCATCCCTCAGGACTCGACTCATGTAGTAGATCGGTCACTGCGTCTTTACTTCTTCCTTGATCAGGACTGCCGCTAGGGCCATCGAAGAGACAGCTAGATACAAAAATAATTCTTTTCTGAATTTAGGCTTTGCCAGTAATGGGGGTGAGCCGAGGTAGTTTTTAAGCTCCTTGAATGTCTGTTGGCATTCCGCCATCCAGCAGAAGTCCTTTGGTCATCTGAGAACTTGAAAGAAGGGCATGCATCGTTCGACCGACCTTGAGATAAAGCGATTTAGGGATGCCACCTTTTTCGTCCGATGCTGAACTTCTTTGATCATCTTCAGAGTGGTCATCTTCCGAATGGCTCAAATTTTCTTGAGGTTTGCTTTGATTCCGCGTCTCGACACTATGAACCCCAAAAATTTCTCGGAGGTCATGCCCAAGGCACACTTGATCGGATTTAGCTTCATCTTGTGCTTCCTGAGTACATCGAAGGTCTCTTTAAGATCGACGAGGTGGTCTGTTGAAGCTCAACTTTTGATGAGCATATCATCTACGTACACCTCCATGTTGCGATCGATCTGCTCCTTAAAGATCTTATTGACCAAATGATGGTACGTTGCTCCTATATTTTTGAGTCCAAAGGGCATGATTTTGTAACAATAAAGACCACGAATAGTAATGAAAGTGGTCTTCTCTTCGTCCTTGGGGGCCATCCGTATCTGGTTATAATCAGAAAAGACGTCTATGAAGGTAAGGAGCTCATGGCCCGAGGTCGCGTCCACCAGTTGATCGATCCTGAGTAGGGAATAGCTGTCTTTCGGGCAGGTCTTATTCAGCTTCTTAAAGTCAACGCACATCCTCCACTTGTTGTTCATCTTTTTGATGAGGACTATGTTTGAGATCCAGGTCGGATAATTAAACTTTCGGATGAGTTCGTCTTTAAGGAGCTTGTCTACTTTTTCGATGATTGCTTTCTACCTCTCCGAAGCATGGTGGTGTATCTTTTCTTTTATTGATCGGTGCCTCGGATCAACGGTCAGCCGATGCTCCATGACCTTAGCGTTAATCCTCGGCATGTCCATTGGGATCCAGGGGAAGACGTCTGCATTTCTCTTGAGGAAGGCGGTGAGCTGCTCCCGAGCCTCATCTACCAAGTTGGAGCCAATCTGCATCGCGTGCTCTGAGTTTTCATCATTTAAGAGCACAGAGATGAGGTCCTCCATAGGCTCGCCTTGCTCCTCAGTGAGGTCGTCGCGGACATCCAGTCCATCAACAAAATAAGGATCAGACCGTTCTCTCATATGCAAGGCGATTGAGTAGCAGTTTCTCACTAGATCCTGGTCTCCCCTAACCTCTCCGATCCCATGACTCGTTGAAAACTTCATCTTCAAATAATAGGTTGACAGCACCATCCGAAGTTTATTTAGACTAGATCAATCGAGAATTACATTATAGGCGGACGGAGTCCTCACGACTAGAAAATTGACCTATGCTTTGGTCAGTTTTGGATGTTGTCCTACTGTCACAGTCAAAGTTATTATGCCTTCAACTGGTATGGCATTGCCAGTGAATCCTATCAGCGGAAAATTCGTAGGCCCCAAGCGATCATCGGATAGAGATATTTTTGAGAAGGCATCAAAAAATAATACGTCAGTCGAACTTTCATTATCCACCAAAATGCGGCATACATCGTAGTCAGCAATGTTCAAAAAAATTACAACCGCATCATTGTGCGAAAATTGGATCCGTTGACCGTCCGCCTTGGTAAAGGTCATGGGTTCCACGGTCCTCCGTCTCTTCATCGGTCCCTCGAATCTGCTAGCCTCTTCTTATTGAAGTCCTTCCGAGATAGTATTGATGATGCCGAGAGGCAGCCGATCTTCTTGCTGGTTTTTTCTACTTGACGGTAACGCCCTCAATCGATCTTCCTGCTCTTTAGGTCGTCTCCATAGGAATCGGCCAAATCTACCTTGCCTGACGAGCTCTTCGATCTCATTTTGGAGTTGGATGCACTCCTCAGTGTCATGATCGTGATCACGATGGTAAAGATAGAACTTATTGGAATTGCGCTTGCTGGGATGGGAACGCATTCTCTCCGATCTCGAAAGTCGTTCCCTAATCTCCATTAGCACTTGGGTTTTCAGGATGTTAAGAGGGGCGTAGTTGTAAAATCATCATCGAAAAGAACTTCGGCACTGGGGAGAACCTCGGCGTGCCCTTCCATTGGGGCTTCCTTGCCTCCAAGCCTGAGGGGGTGTTTAGGCTCGCCTACGATCAGGAGGAGTCTGAGAACGTGGCTGAGCTTCATTCCACTTCCCTTCTTCGATGGGCCTGCCTGGCCCGTCGATTTGCTGCTCGCCGTTGGCTTCATCGTCTTTGGCCTCGAAGGCCTCTTCTATCCGGGTATAACTTTCAGCCCGAGCTAGCATGTCAACAAAATTTTTAAAATACTTTTTTTTCAGAGAGAATAGCAAGTCATTCTTCTGAAGGCCGCCCTTGAGGGTGGCCATAGCTACTGACTAGTCTAGGTTTCGGACCTCCAATGCGGCAGTATTAAACTGGATGACATAAGTCCGGATGGATTTTCTCTCCTTCTATCTAATGGCCATTAAGAAATCTGAACCTCAGTGCGGACACCGACTACTGATGAAGTGGACTGCAAACTATTGACTCATCTGGTCAAATGATAAGAAGGTACTCAGCTTAAGCACAGAGTATTAATTTCTAGCAGCTCTCTTAAGGGTAGAGGAAAAGCCCGGCACAAGATGGCATCTGACGTGCCGTGGAGCAACATCGTTGTTCGAAAGATTTTCAGATGGTTGATCGGATCGATGGTCTCATCATAACTCTCGGGCTGTGGGAGCTTGAAGTTTGGCGAGATTAATTTCTGCATAAATTTTTACAAAAAGGAAGGATCAGTACAAATGTCATTACCATGTGAGGAGAGAGTGTGACGAAATTTCTCGATTCGTCAGCTTATTTCTAAGAGCCTTTGATCCAAGAGATCTTCACAGTCTTTGATCTCCAAGATTTTCTGATAGAATGGATGTGAAGCTTCCCCCTAAATCGAGCCATGGTCCAAGTAGAGGCTCTCCCTCCTTTGCCTCCTCCTTTCGGGGATCGGAGGTCGGATAGCCCAAGTCGATCATTCTTGGATCGGACCACACGGCTTTGAAGAGTTCCACACTGGTTGAGTTGGTGCCGGGGCCTACCGATGCATGGCCTACACCGTCTACACTACCTCCGTGAGGCCACGAACCTGCTGGACGAGTAGGTTGAACTGCTCCGCATCTACTGTAGCCACAGATGGAACCCGGGCCACCCGGGCTGGAGCGGGAGGGGATGGATCTGAATGAGATCGGGCCACAGAGGCTGTCAATCGTCGGGTCGAAGCTCTTCTGGGGGGCATTTTTTCTTGGAAAAGAACTCTAGAGAGGAAGAAGAGAGATCTCCGAAGAGGGAAGAGAGAAATCATCGTCGAGCACTCCTTTAAGAACAAGAAAATCTCGAAGGTTTGGGGCCCTCCTAGCGCCAATCTGTTGGGGCAGAAACTGGTCATCATCGGACCTAGCTGGAGTGAAGGTGGATGAGGTTACCGACGAGGACCTGCAAAATAAAGTTTTATCCAGAGCAGATGGAGGGTGGCTCCGGCAGGACCCTCCGACGATCAAGTCAGCTCTGGCCAACAGAAATGGAGTACTCAAAAATGAGTTCCACAGAGCTTAGAGAAGGAGAGGAGAGCTTAGAGCTTAGAGTAGCGTATCTGGAGGATCCTTTTTATAGATGGAGCTTGATTAATGGTGACGGCCATACCGCCTGATAGTGGGCCATCGGGATTGCATGAAGTTCGGTATAGAGAGGAAGGCATCATCAGGTGGACAGTGACAGTCATACTGACAGATCGTGGATCGCATGGAACTGATTATGGAGAGAGCGGTGTCTCCAGCAGTGGTGGCCATATTGTCTGATTGCGGACTGCATGGGACTTATTACGGAGGAAAAAATGCTGTCAAACTGGTAGTGGCGGCCATATCGCCAAGATCTGACAGTCGTAGCTCGAGGAAGCAGGCATTGGTTGATGGACTCGGGCATATACCAATTTCAAAGGAGTTCAGACTTTTGGAGGAGTTCGGCCAAAGAAGAGGCTAGGAAGGAGTTTGACTTCTATGGGAGTCTGACTGGAGCTCGATCGCTGAGGAGTTCGATCGGGGTGCAACCACTAAGGAGTTCGACCGAAGGAGGAGCTTGGAAGGAGTTTTGGCTCTCGCAGGAGTCCGACTAAAGCTCGATCATTGAGGAGTTCGGCTAAGGTCCGGCCATTGAAAGTTCGAAGGAGCTTGACTGTTGAGAGTCCGAAGAAGCTCGACCGCTGAGAGTCCAAAAAAGCTCGACCGCTGAGTTCAATCGGCTGAAGGAGTTTGGCTAAGACCCATCCACTGAAGCTCTTCCATGACTATCGGTTGCATTAAGTTGAGCATCGAACTGGACTTTGGTAGGAGCGAGGTTTATCCCCAACAAATCCTATTAATGCAAGAAAAATCAAGAGGCATGCATCCTGGTATGTCATCCTAAATGAAAAACTCTATAAAAAGTTATTCTCTCTCCCATTACTTCGATGTTTGAGGCCTTTTGAAACCAATTACGCCCTTTGAGAAGTCCATGAAGGGATTTGTGATAACCATATTGGGGGCAGATCCTTAGCATATAAAGTAATCCATCAAGGCTATTATTAGCCAACCATATAAAAGGACGTGACTGATCTCGTCAATAAGTGTGACCAGTGCCAAAGATATGCTAATATTCAGCATCAACTAGCTGCCGAACTCATTTCTATTATAGCCCCTTGATCTTTCATCGTATGGGGGATGAACATCCTGGGATCATTCCCTATGGCAATAGGACAGAGAAAGTTTCTAGTGGTTACTGTCGACTACTTCACCAAATGGATTGAAGCTGAATCACTAGCACAAATTATCGAGAAAAAGATGCGAGACTTTATCTAGAAGTCAATCACCTGCCGTTTTGATATTTCTTGGGTAATCATCATAGATAATGGAAAGTAGTTTAACAATACAAAATTTAGAAAATTTTATTCCGAGCTACATATCAACCATAAGTTAACTCTAGTGGGGCATCCATCATCTAATGGAGAAGCCAAAGTCACAGATCGAATAATTCTCCAAGATCTTAAAACTAGGCTGACTGAAGCCAAAGGTCTCTAAGTTGATGAGCTATACAACATTCTCTGGGTATATAGAACCACCCCTAGATTACCAACTGGAGAAATGTCTTTCAAACTCATGTTTGGATCAGAGACAGTAATACCTTTAGAGATTGGCCTCCCGACACCAAGTGTAAAAAACTTTCATGAAGAAAGTAATTCAGATTGGTTAAAGATTGACCTAGACTTATTAGAAGAAACTAGAGACAGAGCTCAAATTCGGATGGTGACCTATAAATAGAAAGTAGCCGGATATTATAATACCAGAGTGAAGCCAAAAATTTTTCAAAAAAATGATTTGGTCCTTCATCGAGCAGAAGTTTTAAAACCTACAGAACAAGAAAAGTTTACCCCAAATTGAGAAGGACCATATTGAATTATTAAGAGAATTTGATCAGGAGCTTACAAACTTGAGAATCTGGATGGTTCGACCATTTCTAGAACATGGAATGCAAAAAATATCAAAATGTATTATCAATAAATTTTGAATAAAGTTTCTAAAAACTTCATCTAATTGAAGACTTCTCCAAAATGATAAAATTCTTCGACCATATCAGCAAAAGTCCGATCTCCAGATCGACAGAGCCCTGATCGGCATAGGAGATAAGATCTCCACTATCCTAAAAAGTTCGATCTCTGGATTGATAGAGTCCCGAAGGACATAGGAGATAAAATTTTTACTATTTTTAAAGTTTGATCTCCTAATCGACAAAGACCCGAAGGTCCAATCTTCGGATCGGCAGAGCTCCGAAGGGCATAGGAGATAAGATCTTCACTATTTCTAAAATTTGATCTCCAGATCGGTAGAGCCCCAAAGGACACAGAAGATAAGATCTCCACTTTGATCTCCGAATTGATGTTATGGATCTTGATTAAATATCGATCTTCAGATTGATGTTATGGATCTCGATTAAATATCGATCTTCAGATCGATGTTGTTATGAACTTTGATTAAATATCGATCTCTAGATCGATGCTATGGATCTCGATTAAATATTGATTTTTGGATCGATGTTATTATAGATCTCGATTAAATATCGATCTTTAGATCAATATTATTATGAATTTTGATTAAATACTGATCTTCGGATAGATGTTATTATGAATTTTGATTAAATACCAATCTCCATATCAATGCTATCATGGATTCTTATATTGCTACTAATTATCGATCTTCGAATCAATATTATCTTAGACTTCTATCAATTACTAACCTCCAAGTTGATGTTATCATAGATCGAGACCACATTGGACTTCTATTTAATGATGATCTCTAGATCAAAGCTATTCCTAATATCCAAGGCAACCTACATCAGGATTCTACTGAGGTATAGTTATTTTTTTATCACTTAGAAAAAAAAGTTTTTGAATGAATGCAGTGCAAAAGGCTATTCTAGGTCGGATAAATTCGACGTTACATATAGAAGCAATCATTTAAAGAAGAAAGTTTCATTTCATCTAGAAAAAGTCATTATAAAAACTCGAATTAGGCTGATACAAAAAGACAGAGATAAAAAAGAAAAAAATATAAAAATCAGGTATTTACCTGAGGAACTTTGACAGGAGCAGCGGCTGCTGGATCATCCTCCAGTGTGAGAACTTCAATAGGCATTGGAGTAGAAGTTGGAGTTTCCACTAGAACGGAGGCTGAGACTTTGATGAGGGCTGAAGGCTCAACATTGGGGGTGACCAGTGCAGCAGGCACCTTCGGGATTGGTTGAGGCACCACCACAGCAGAGTCAACCTCTGGTGCCAGTTGGGATTCCACCCTCACAGCAAAGTCGAGGCTGGCCTCCATGGTCACACCACTCAGGTCTATATTGGAAAAGAGTTTTTCAACTAGACACTTGCAACTATTGAAGCCGCTTTCAAAGGCCTCCCAGTGGCCTTCGTGACCTCTTTGGCAAAATTCTCGGAGGATTTGTACTCCTCCACTATATGGCCAGCAGTGGTCTTTTAGTGCTCCAAGTTTTCCTGATAGGATAGGAGCGTCTTGTCTCGAACAACCAATATTTTGTCCTAGAAAGACACCGTACCCTCCAGCTCCTTTATTCTTATCTCTAGATCAGAAATCCTGGAGACCTCCAGCCTCAGCTCCTGCAGCTTCTCCTCTCCCTTATTGATCTTTTCCTGAAGGTCCGATAAAGATTTATTATTCTCAGAAATTTCATTGAGCTTTTCCTAGAGCCGCTTCTTCAGTCCAGTAGAAAGCTTCTCTTCTTTTGCGGCCTTCTCCTCTGCTGCTTTCTGGTAGTTCTTAGCAGACTGCAGAGCCTCGTCTAAAGAGTTCTTATTTTCACTGAGCCAGCTAATATGCTCAGCGAACAGTCAAAAGTAGGAAGTAGCCTGTTAAAATGTGAAAAGACATCAGGTGGGTGAAAGGCCAATGTAAAAAAAAACAAAAGAAAAGAGAGAGGAAGAGAAAAAAGAAGAAACTTGCTTACATCCAGAATGCGGCTGAAATCATTATTCAACAGCTCGTCCAGACTGAGGTCCCTCCTCCGAGTGTGTAGCTCCATCTACGGCACAACGATAAATAGGAGATTCTTCCCCAACGTCATCGTATCCCATAGAGAGGCCCATGAGAGATCAATCCAGTTGGCCGAGGTCGTTAGTGGGTTGACCAGCGAAATCTTTGAGCCCCCAGTAGGCTGAGACTGGGGGCAGTTGTTGATGTCGGCGCAGTTGGTGGACTAGACCTCGATGGTGCAGTTGTGAGCTTGACCTCCATCGGGTGGTCGATTTCTTCTGAGGTGGGTGGACCACCTCGATAGTTTGACGATGTCTTCTGGACATCGAAGAAGACGTTGGCAATGGAAGGGCGCTAACAGGCACTACACTAATAACCAGCGCCCCCGAGCAAGAAGGCATAGGTCGGTGAGAAGTCGAGGTGGCGCTGGCAACATCTTTTCCTTTTTCCTTCTTTGCTGACGAAGGATCGAAAGATTTTGACTTTCTTTTTTTTTGTTCCGCCAGTCTTCGAGGGTCAAACCTCATGAGTGCTGTAGTAAATAATAGAAAATATGGTCAAAAAAATTAAGCTCAGAAAAAATTGAAAAGAATCTGATGACAGACTCATCCTGAAAAGAAATAAGACTGATGCCGGAGTCGAATAAGGATTGATCCATCACCAGCTGGGTAAGCTTGGACACCTTCATATTTAGTAGCTCTTCGAAGGCCTTCCTGTCCCTGGATAGAACAGACTTATTGAAGTTTCAATTTAGTCGAGGACTATCCGAACTAGTGTTGAAACCCTAGGGAGTATCAGAAGAAACAAAAAAAATGACTTTTCCAGTCATAGATTGAAGAAGGAAGAGTATGAACGAATTTACAATTTGGTCGGGGTGAGAAATACCACCATTCTTTCTCAATTGGGTGCTTCAAAACAAAAAGAGCTATAAACAAAAAAGTCCTAAGATTAATGGCAGCAAAATTACAACAGATGATAAAGACTAGAATAATTCTAAAGGCATTTGGGGTGACCTGAGTCGGCTATAGACTATAGTAGTCTAGTATATTGCAAATAAAAGGATGCAAAATAAAGCGTAGCACGGACCAAAGCGATTCGTCATAGAAGGCCACACAAGCTTCGAGAGGTCATGTAATCCAATCATTTGGATCAGGCGCAATAAGTTAAAAATGGTCCGAGATGAAATACTTCTTCCTAAATCTTTTCAGATCAGCATCTATCATAAGAGATGGCTCAGTACTCGAGCCAAATTAATCCAAGAATTCCTTTGCTGGCCTTAGTGGCAGTCTGAGATGGATTACCCATCTCAATGGTTAGCAGGGACTGGGTTGATCAGATATCATGGCCATCCGGGATCAACTCCCCCTTTCACCACTGTCAGGAGAGGCACTCCCCTGAGAAGACATGGAGGAAACGAAGGAAAAGAGAGACTCAAAGGAAAGGAAACAAAGGAGAGTAGGGAGAGGAAATCCTAAGAAACAAAAACTCTAAAACTTAGAGAAAGGAAGGAGAATCCTACCGAAGGGGATAAGAAGCCTTCTCTGCTACTTTCAGTGACCCTCTCTAAGCTCCGGTGACCATCAGAATCGCCTCCTTCTCCGACCAACAGAATGCTCGAAAGTCTCTTTTGCAGTAGAAATCTTGCCTAGGCAAAATAGCAGTGAATACGGAAGGACAGACAAGTACCCTTTGTATAGAAAAAAAATAAAGGCTCAGATTAGCCTGTCCACCGTCGAATCTAAACCACCTGTCAATCATTCAAAGGAGCTGCAGAAAAGCAATTTTGATGCAATTGCCCAAATCAAACCATGAAAGCCTGTCCCATATGGTAGTTTAGCCAGCCTACAGATGAGCGCCACGTGCCCCACATCACTTGGATTATAGTGGCGCAGCCAATGATGGCCTCACTCTTTTCTACACTTTCTTAAATGCTAGGATACGGTGATTTCGATGAACGAGATGGCCTATCTTTTCAAATCATTCAAAAATCAACTTTGGCAACCGCACAGCACAATCCTTGGAGCAACGAATGACCTTTGAAATGACTTTCCGCATTTGTCACCAAGAGAGTTCAGCTCCAAGTTCGGAAAGTGGGGGACAACTGTTAGTACAGACAATCCTCATCAGACACATGGTGCCATCAAAAAGACCACCATTTCAGATAATGTGGAAACAATAATTTGCAGTCTTAGGTCGGTAATGTACTGACTTGGTACTTTGGTTGTTGTTTAACAAGTGACAAGAATCGACTAATCGGAACAAGATCAGTAATATGCCGACCACAGTAAAACCAAAATGGTAAGCTACCATACCTAGTTTATGGGCAACATCTCTCTAGATCGGTATTTAACCGATTTTCCAGTAAGCCAGAACCAAATCAGCATTCATTCTGCATAAAAGTAGGTGATAGCCCGGGATCAACAGATAATCAATTTTCTACCAATATGGATAATCATTATGCTCAAAATCCACAACCCAAACCTCTCGAGATCGGTAAAATACCGATCTCATCAATCTAGATTGGTGATTTACCGACCTCGACACTCTAGAAGCCAGCTAAAGTGCCAACTATGTTCCAATCAAAATACGACACTCCTCCAATTGTATTCCAGCAATCTCCAGCAAGGCCAACAGCCAATAGCTACAATCCAGCTAGCCATAACAAACTAACGGCCTAAGAAATCCTTCATAAGGTCCGAATGATCTTCTTTATAAATAGGAGGCAGGGTACCTCTCCAGGTAAACTCACGCTTGAGATCCACAAAGCCAAAACTCTGTTGAAATCAATCCTCGACTTTACCACTGAAGGAAGATCAAGATCCCTCCAAAGCTCTCTCACTCTATCTTCTGAATTTTCATGTTTTACTATCTATTCTCAAGACCTTAACTGACTTAAGCATCAAAGGATCGATTCGGGTCAACCCAACCCAACCGGCTCTCCAGCGCGAGATTTTCACTATCTTCTGAAGCCTTGCAGCAACACTAATTATCCATAGTCATCACTTCAACAAAATGATTAGTCTCCTAAGCCAAAGACAATGCTCCTCCCTCTATATATAGCGTTGCCTGTCTTGTTGGAGGGAACTGTGATTGATGCAATATATATACAAATATAGGTCAAGATAGGTTGTAGATATATAGTAACTCCTTTGCCATGAATGCTTGGTCGGGAAATGCCGATCATGTCGCGCATGGATCCTCTACTGTGCACCGCATGGTGTCGCGCATGGATCCTCTACTGTGCACCGCACCATGCGGTGCACAGCACGCTCCATCCATCGTGCGATGGACGGCTGCACATGGATGCCCGTGCATTGCATGCGGCTGCGTGCAGCCGTCCATCGCACGATGGATGGTGCGCTATACACCACACCATATGGTACACAACAGAGGATCCATGTCTGATCATGTCACTGTATACAAGTTGTTATACTATAACCTATATTCTATCCTATCCCCATATCTCAATGATACAATAGATAAAATTATGGCTACAAGTTTTATAAGTTTTTCATGGTGGTAAACATGGCGAAAGATTAATTTGTCTCATTCAAAGTTTTACTCTTCTCTATGATAAAAAGGGACTTATTCAAAGTTTAACTATAACACCAATGGTTATACTTAGTTGATCATTTCAAGGTACGTTATATGTCTTATGTGACTTGTGCATATGACTTCTGATATGGTGAATTTGAAATCATTATTGGAGCTTATAGCATTAGAAGGAGAAACTATGGTTGCAGTCACGGGGCACATGGAGATACAATACAACAAAATAGGGTTTTGCTAGCAACTGGGTTAAAGTATTGACGAGTTTAAAATTATGTGCCCACCTGTCATCATTTTTTATAATTTTTAAAAAATAAGGATTAAAAATAGATCTACACGATGCTTTACAAAGGAGCATTGTGTATTGGATAATTTAGACGATGCTAATTAGCATCATGGAAGAGGATTTAAAAATGATGCTTATAAGCATCATCAGGAACTTGATAAACCCCACAAATCTCCCAATTCCAATCATGCCCTAAATCTCTTCCTCCTCAATCATCCTTCTCCCCTTCTCATGCTCATCTGGCATCTTTCTCAACCAGTGTCCTCCTTCTCTCCCCCCTCCTCTGCTAACGAGCATCATCTAACCCCCTCCCCACCTCCCCCATCCTCTGTTCCGATCTCTCCCAAGCTTACTCCAAATTAACAACAACTAGATAAATGCTGTAAGTGAGCTTATTAGAAGAATTCAATCAACAGGACTCATTTGGGTCCATATCCACCCTTCATATGATCTCGTTGGTGGATTTTTTCTATATATATAACTTATAGTGCTAACTGACGATCATAATTTGTGCAGGTAATTACTAGCTAAATAGCAACCGCACTATTGTAAAACAGGAAATAGATGCCACTTTTTTGACCTTTACCAATGCGAATAAGAATTAATGCAAAGTGATCTTATGAAACAATCCAAAGCGTCAACACTCCTCGTAACGAGATTATGATGTATTTGGAGGGAACGGAAGAGAAAGGTAACTACCATGCATACCTTCCGCAAATGGTAGCTTTCTCGCTTACCCCGGATACTGGGCACTGGGACAGCAGACGTCCGTGAGCGAATGACACGTATTAACTATCGTACGTCTATGCATGGCTTGTCGAAAGAAACAAAAGAACTCCAGCTGGGGCGTTTTGAAACGGCCTGGTGGTGGAGCCTCCATCCAATAATGTATCCGTGGACGGGCCGGCATCAGAGCTCGCCAAACCACGCGGCCTTTTAGAATCCAGACGTCACAATAGAATCGAAAAAACTGCATCTATTTTCACGCATACCACCGCACGTGCGCCACATGACCACATATATCATCAATCATAATTATTTATTTTTATAAATCTTATTCATCAAATATATCCATCCCAATGCAGGATTATAAAAATAAATAATTATGAATCATGACATACATGATAATATTATGTATGCTATTATGGCCAATCCCTATCGGGCCCATTACCAGAGAAAAGCATCTACAAAAAAAGTTTGGATTTGTTTCCGATGGAGATCCTCCGATATTTAAATTAGAGATGAAAGTTAATCGAATAGATAAGTAAAATAAAATTTTAGTAGAGTTTAGGTTAGAAATGTCTTATCGATATTATTTATTTACCTCTTTTTTATGGATAAATTATTAATAACAGATCGTGATGGTTAGATACGTGGGTCTTGCTTATTTTAGTAATATATGATCATAGAGCGAGCAGTTAATGCTCGTTATGGATAGTTATAGCCCACTATATAATCATAGAATGGCCATTATGCGCTTTTTGTGCTGGCGGATTTTGATATGCCAACTAGTAGTCATCCATAAATAGTAGTCGACTATGAATAGTAGTTGGCCATGAACAGTACACTTGACCATGAATAGTGGTCGGTCATGAACAATGGTCGTTCATAAATAATGATCGATCATGAATAGTGGTCAACCATGAATAGTGGTCAGCCATGAACAATCGCCAATCGAATAGTAGTCGGTCATGAACAGTAGTCGTCCATGAATAGTCCTCGAATAAATGTGGTTGGCCATGAATAGTAATCGACTGAATGTAGTCAGTCATGAATAGTGGTCGGCCATGAACAGTCATCCACAAACCATAGTCGGCCATGAACAGTAATTAGTTATGAACAGTAGTCGTCCATGAACCATAGTTGGCCATAAACAATTCTAATTCGATCGGGATAACTCATGAGGATTGAATTACGAAAATTCCTTCCTTTTCAGAGCTTCTCCTCTTGGAGTCTCTTGGCTCTTCTTATTATAAATTTATTGCAAGAAGTCGATCTCGAATCAAAACGAGCAGATCCAATTATTTAAATATATACCATATAAATTAAAATTTTTTATATTAAAAAATTTTTAGAAAAAAAATTATATTTTTTAATTATTTATTTTTATAAATTTTATTCATGAAGCATTCTTCTTAATACATCATTATAAAAATCAATGGTTGTCATCAGTGTTGGACAAAACCATTTGTTACATGGATGGTAGAAAATAGGTGACACAACTACAAAAATGATCTATGGCAGCGATTTTTGAAACCGCTGCCATAGCTCTTACGACAGCTATTTTTATTAACCACTGCTATAGGTCGGAACTATGGCAGCGATTTTTGTAACCATTGCTATAGGTCCGACATATAGCAGCGATTACAAAAAATCGCTGCCATAAGTCGACTTATAGCAGCGGTTCATTATAATCACTGCCATAAGTTAAATCTATAGCAGCGGTTAGTAGGAACCACTACTATAATCTAATTTATGGTAGTGGTTAATTATAATCGCTACCATATATATTGTTGGTGCAGAATCTGGTTGACGTCGGATCGAGCTGGAGCGGAGGAGGACGAGATCGCCGTCGGTGATCTACAAAATAAAGTTTCATTCGAAGTCGATGGTGGTGGCTCCGATAGGATCCTCCGATGATCAAGTCAGCTCTTCTAGCCAATAGAAATGGATCGCTCAGTAATGAGAAGTGAGCTTAGAGTTTTAGAGGGAAGAGGAAAGCTTAGAGAAAATATATCTGGAGGGTCCCTTTTATAGAGGAAGCTTGATTGATGGTGATGGCCATATCGTCTAATGGCGAGCCACTCGAGGCTGTGTGGAATTTTATACGGAGAGGATGGCATCGTCGGGCTGATAGTGACAGTCATACTGTTTGATAGTGATGGACCGCTCGAAGTTTGATGGAGTCAGTCACGGAGGGGGTGCCGCCTGTAGCATCGCCTGTGGCAGATTGATGGTGACTATTCATCCAGATTTAATAGCCGTGGCTCTGAGAAAGTAGGCATTGATTGGTGGACTTCGACATGTATCAATTTCAGAGGAGTTCGGACTCCTAAAGGAGTTTGACCGAAGGAGAAGCTCGGAAAGAGTTCGGCTACTATAAGAGTTCGATCGAAGGAGAAGCTTGAAAGGAGTTCGACTCCTTTAGGCATCTAGCTGAAAGAGCGTGGAGGAAGTTCGGCTCTCGTAGGCGTCCGACTGAAGGAGTACGGAGGAAGTTCGACTCTCGTGGGAGTCCGACTGGAGCTCGATCGCTGAAAAGTTTGGCTGGCTGAAGGAGTTCGGCTAAGATCCAACCGCTGAAAAGTTCAGAAGGAGCTCGACCACTGAGAAGTTTGGCAGGCTGAAGGAGTTCGGTTAAGATCCGACCACTGGAGAGCTCGGAAGGAGCTTGACCGCTGAGGAGTTCAGCAGGCTGAAGGAGTTTGGCTAAGATCCGACCGCTGGGGAGCTCGGAAGGAGCTCGGCCATTGAGGCTCTTCCATGACTATCAATTGCATTAGGCTGAGCATCAGACTGGACTTCGATAGGAGCGGAATTTATCCTCAATAGTAGTCCCTCCCCCACTTTCGAGTTTGAAACTCGAAGGAAGGGAGTGCAAAAAAGGCGACTGTCGAAGTCCTCTTCGGGGCTCTGCACCGATTTAGGTTGAAGCTCGGAGGAGATCTCATCTCCAGCCAAAGTTGAAGTTGAAGCTCGGAGGAGATCTTATCTCCAATCGAGATTGACATGGTCACTCAGGAGAGATCTTATCTCTAGCCGAGGTTGACGCGAGCGCTCAGGAGAGATCTTATCTCTAGCCGAGATTGTCACGGTCGCTCGGGAGAGATCTTATCTCTAGCCGAGGTTGACTCGGTAGCTCGAAAGAGATCTTATCTCTAGTCGAGGTTGTCACGGTCGTCTGAAAGAGATCTTATCTCTAGCCAAGGTTGACGTAGATTTTGAAGCTCGATCTTCGACTTTGCTCACGTTAGGATGAGGTTCTCCTTCTGTTCCTAACGGACTGTGGTGGCACATAAGGGCAATTATCTGAACCTCTCCCCCATCCCATCTAAATGAATGAAGCCTTCGACTTTGCTCGCGTTAGGATGAGGTTCTCCTTCTATTCCTAACGGACTGTGGGGGCGCATAAAGACCGTTGTCAGGGCCTCTCCCCCATCCTATTCTAAATGAACGAGGCCTTCGACTTTGCTTGCGTTAAGACGGGATTCTCCTCCTATTCCTAATGGACTGTGGGGCACATAAGGGCCGTTGTCAGGGCCTCTCCTCCATCCCATTCTAAATGAATGAGGCCTTCGACTTTACTCACGTTAGGACGAGGTTCTCCTCCTATTCCTAATGGATTGTGGAGGTGCATAAAGGCCATTGTCAGGATCTCTCCCTTATCTTGTTCTAAATGAACGAGGCCTTCGACTTTTGCTCGCGTTAGAACGAGGTTCTCCTCCTATTTCTAACGGACTGTTGGAGCATATAAGGGCCGTTGTCAGGACCTCTCCCTCCATCTTGTCCTAAATGAATGAGATCTTCGACTTTGCTCATGTTAGGACGAGGTTCTCCTCCTGTTCCTAACGAATTGTGGGGGTGCATAAAGGCCATTGTCAGGGCTTCTCCCCATATCTCGTTCTAAATGAATGAGGCCTTCGACTTTGCTCACGTTATGATGAGGTTCTTCTCCTGTTCCTAATGGGCTGTGGGGGCATATAAGGGCCGTTGTCAGGGCCTCTCCCTCCATCTCATCCTAAATGAACGAGGCCTTCGACTTCGCTCGCATTAGGATGAGGTTCTCTTTCTATTCCTAACGGACTATGGGGGTACATAAGGGCCATTGTTAGGGCCTCTCTCCCCATCTCATCCTAAATGAACGAGGCATTCGAAGCTCGGAAGAGATCTTATCTCTAGCCGAGGTTGGCCCGATCGTTTGCAGGAGATCTTATCACCTACAGCCAAGGTTGATGCGGGCACTCAAGGAATATCTTATCTCCTGTAGCCAAGGTTGGCCCAGATCCTCGGGGGAGATCTTATCTCCTGCAGTCGAGATTGATGCGGACGCTCAGGGGAGATCTTATCTCCTGCAGCCGAAGTTGGCCCGGACGCTCAGGGGAGATCTTATCTCCTGCAGCCGAGGTTGATGCGGATGCTCAGGAGAGATCTTATCTCCTGCAGCCGAAGTTGGCCCGGACGCTCAGGGGAGATCTTATCTCCTGCAGCCGAAGTTGGCCCGGACGCTCAGGGGAGATCTTATCTCCTGCAGCTGAGGTTGATGTGGGTGCTCGGAGGAGATCTTATCTCCTGCAGTCGAGGTTGATACGGATACTCAGAGGAGATCTTATCTCCTGTAGCCGAGGTTGATGCGGGCTCTCGGAGGGAGATCTTTTCTCCTACAGCCGAGGTTGGCCCAGTCGCTCGAGGGAGATCTTATCTCCTACAGTCGAGGTTGATACGGGCGCTCGGAGGAGATTTTATCTCCTACAGCCAATGTTGGCCTGGACCCTCGAGGGAGATCTTATCTCCTACAGCCGAGGTTGATGCGGACGCTCGGGGAAGATCTTATCTCCTGCAGTCGAGATTGGCCCGGATGCTTGGGAGAGATCTTATCTCCTGCAGCTGAGGTTGATGCGGGCGCTCAGGGAAGATCTTATCTCCTGCAGCCGAGGTTGATGCGGGCGCTCAGGGAAGATCTTATCTCCTGCAGTCAAGGTTGATCCGGATGTTCGAGGGAGATCTTATCTCCTGCAATCGAGGTTGATGCGTCCGCTCGGGGGAGATCTTATCTTCTGCAGTTGAGATTGGCCTGGACGCTCGGAGGAGATCTTATCTCCTGCAGCCGAGGTTGGCCCGAATCCTCGGAGGAGATCTTATCTCCTGCAGCCGAGGTTGATGCGAGCGCTCGGGAGAGATCTTATCTCCTGCAGCCGAGGTTGGCCCGGACGCTCGAGGGAGATCTTATTTCCTGTAGCTGAGGTTGATGCAAGCGCTCGAAGGAGATCTTATCTTCTACAGCCGAAGTTGACCCGGATGCTTGGGAGAGATCTTATCTCCTACAGCCGAGGTTGATACGGGCACTCAAGGGAGATCTTATCTCCTGCAGCCGAGGTTGGCCCGGATGCTCGGAGGAGATCTTATCTCCTACAGTAAAGGTTGATACGAACGCTCAGAGGATATCTTATCTCCTGGAGCCGAGGTTGGCCAAGACCCTCGGGAGAGATCTTATCTCCTATAATCGAGGTTGATGCAGATGCTCGAAGGAGATCTTATCTCCTACAGTCGAGATTGGCCCGGACGCTCGAGGGAGATCTTATCTTCTGTAGTCAAGGTTGATGCGGACACTCAGGGGAGATCTTATCTCCTACAATCGAGGTTGACTCGGACACTCGAGAGAGATCTTATCTCCTGCAGTCGAGGTTGATGCGGATACTCAGAGGAGATCTTATCTCCTGCAGCCGAGGTTGGCCCAGACCCTCGGAAGAGATCTTATGTCCTATAGCCGAGGTTGATGCGGACGCTCAGGGGAGATCTTATCTCCTACAGTCGAGGTTGATGCGGACGCTCGGGGGAGATCTTATCTTCTACAGTCGAGGTTAGCCCGGATGCTCGGAAAAGATCTTATCTTCTGCAGCCGAGGTTGGTGCGGGCGCTCGGAGAGATCTTATCTAGAAGTTACTGACGGCTTATCTCCAGATCGTGGGAGCGTTGTTCCTCCAAATTCCTTCAGACGATAAATTTTAGGATCTGACGACCTCCTCTATTTTGTGCTAGCTTTCTTAATTTAGAGCAAGCTTGACGTGGCGTCGATGATACAGAAGGTGACCGATCTTTTTATTGTTCCTGGCCAGGGTAGCGCCCTTGGCCGATCTTTTTCTGCTTCAAGCCAGTGTCTGAGGAATCGATCCAGCTGGCCTCTCCTGATGAGCTCCTCGATTTCGTCTCGGAGCTAAATGCATTCTTCAGTATCGTGGCTATGGTCACATTGATAGAAATAGAACTTGTTGGGATTATGCTTGCTGGGATGGAAATGCATCCTCTCCGATCTCGAAAGTTGTTCCCTAATTTTCATCAGCACTTGAGCTTTCAAAGCGTTAAGTGGGGCATAATTATGAAATCTTCATTGGGGAGAACCTCGGCGTTGGGGAGAACCTCGACGCGTCCTTCCGTCGGGGCTTCCTCGCCCCTAGGCCCGAGGGGGAGTTTGGGCTCGCCTGCATCCAGAAGAAGTCCGAGAATGCGGTCGAGCTTCACTCAACTTTTCTTCTTCGACGGGCCTGCCCGACCCATCGATTCGCCGCTCACCATCGGCTTCATCATCCTTGGCCTTGAAGGCCTTTTCAGCCCGAACTTATCTCTCAACCCGAGCCAGCAGATTGGCAAAGTACCTAGGGTACTTCTTCTTTAGGAAGAACAGCAAGTCATTCTTCTGAAGGCCGCCCTTGAGAGTGGCCATGGCGATTGACTGGTCCAGGCCTTGGACCTCCAATGCCGCGGCGTTAAACTGGGTGACATAAGTCTGGATGGATTTTTCCTGCTTTTGCTTGACATTTATCAGAAAATTCAAACTTCGACACGGACGTCGACTGCTGATGAAGTGAGTCACGAACTGATGACTCATCTGGTCAAAAGAAAAAATCGTGCCCAGCTTCAATGCCGAGTACCAATTTCTCGCTGCTCTCTTTAAGATAGATTAGAAGGCTCGGTACAAAATAGCATCTGATGCACCATGAAGTAGCATCATGATCTGGAAGATCTCTAGATGATCAACTGGATCAAAAGTTTCATCATAGCTTTCGAATTGAGGGAGCTCAAAGTTCGACGGGATGGGCTCCTGCATAATTTGGAGAGAGAAAGAAGGATCGGTGCGGATGTCATCAAGGTAAGCCAGGGCGACGTGGTCGAGCTCCTCAATCCGTCGGTCCATCTTCCGTAGTTTGTGATCGAGGGCGTCGTCTTGGTTACAGATCTTAGGGGTCTTTCTGCTATAAATGGAGAAGGTCTCCTTCAGAGGAGAACCATGATCCGAACATGGATCCTCTGCTCTCTATTTTCTCTTTCCAAGGACGACGGGTATGCTAGCTCGAGTACTCTTTCTTGGGGTCGATTCTCAACATCCCGATGGTCGATTTTTTGATGAAGTCACAATCAGAGGCTGCTGCATGGTCTGCACCATCTCGGCGGAATCCTGAATCCACTGCATCAGTAGGTTAAACTACTTCGCATCTACCATGGCTACAGACAGAACTTGAGTTATCGGGGCTGGAGTAGGAGCAGATGGATTTGAACGGAATTAGATCATGGAGGCTGTCGATCGTCGAGTCGAAGCTCTCCTAGAAGGCATTTTCTCTTGGAAAAGAACTTCAGAGAGGAAAAGGGGAGAAAGGGTCATTGCTGAGCACTCCTTTAAGAATAAGGAAACCTTAAAAAATAGAGGGGCCCTTTCTCTAGCGCCAAATCTATTGTTGTAGAATCTGATTGACGTCGGATCGAGCTGGAGCGGAGGAGGATGGAGTCGCCGTCGGTGATCTATAAAATAAAGTTCCATTCGGAGTCAGTGGTGGTGACTCCGACAGAACCCTCCGACGATCAAGTCAGCTCTTCTGGCCAAAAGAAATTGAGCGCTCAGCAATGAGAAGTGAGCTTAAAGTTTTAGAAGGGAGAGAAGAGCTTAGAGAAAACATATCTAGAGGATCCCTTTTATAGATTGAGCTTGATTGATGGTGACAGCCATACCGCCTAATGGCAGGTCGCCCAAGGTTGCGTGGGGTTTGGTACGGAGAGGATGGCAACGTTAGGCCGATAGTGACAGCCATACGGTCTGGTAGTGGTGGGTCGCTCGAGATCTGGCAGAGTTAGTCACAGAGGGAGTCACCGCCTATAGCGTCACCTGTGGCAGACTGATGGTGACCGTTCATCCAGATTTAATAGCCATGGCTCTGAGAAAGCAGGTATTGATTGGTGGACTTTGGCATGTATCAATTTTAGAGGAGTTCGGACTCCTAAAGAAGTTCGATCGAAGGGAAAGCTCATAAGGAGTTTGGCTACTGTAGGAGTTCGATCGAAGGGGAAGCTTGGAAGGAGTTCAGCTCCTGTAGGCATCTGGCTGGAAGAGTGTGGAGGCAATTCGGCTCTCGTGGGCATTGGTTGAAGGAGTACGGAGGGAGTTCGGCTCTCATGGGCATCGACTGAAGGAGTACGGAGGGAGTTCGGCTCTCGTGGGAGTCCGACTGGAGCTCGACCGCTGAGGAGTTTTGTTGGCTGAAGGAGTTCGGCTAATACCCGACCGCTGGAGAGTTCAGAAGGAGCTTGGTCGCTGAGGAGTTCGGCAGGCTGAAGGAGTTCGACTAAGATCCGACCGCTGGAGAGCTCAGAAGGAGCTCGACCGCTGAGAAGTTCGGTAGGCTGAAGGAGTTCGACTAAGACCCGACCATTGGGGAGCTCGAAAGGAGCTCGACCGCTGAGGCTCTTCCATGACTATCGGTTGCATTAGGCTGAGCATCAAATTGAACTTCAGCAGGAGCGAGGTTTATCCCCAACATATACATATATATATTTTAAATATTATATAATTTTAAAATTTAATATCTATCTTCACCATTCATTATTTAAATAATTATCATTGGACTGTCATCGCAAAAGATCGCCTCGATTTGATGACCCTAGCTTCGTCTATCAGAAAAATTTGATTTCGACAGCCACAAACAACGATATGATGATCTGATAGATAGAGACCTTCGATGAATCCAAAAATCTGCAATGATAATCTCAGTGATGTTTATAGCGTACTATCAGAGTTTCACTTCAATCGGATATCGTTATCTTGGTCAATTTAGTATAGATTAATTTCGACCATTAAATGATAAACGAGTGATCAAAGGACCAAACGGCATCCAATTATGAGATAATTTTTTTATAAATGATCTTAGGGACTATTTTAATCATTTTTTATAGTGGTGATTATAAAATTTAACTCGTGAGATGAAGAACGATCTAAAACTATACGTCTCCTAATAACCATTTTGAAACTTCACTAGTTGTTATGCTCATGTTTTTGCACTATCTACTTAACATGAATAGTTTATACGAAAATGATTTAAATTTTACTATCATCATCGTATAAAATATTTAAAATTATAAAAAAAATTATTTAACTAAAAAATTATCTCATAATCGGATGCCGTTTAATCCTTTGATTGCTTGTTTCTAATTTAACGATCGAAATCATTCCGTACTAAATTGATTATGATAACGATATCCGATTAAAATGAAACTTTGATAGTATGCTAAAAACATCATCGAGATCATCATTGCAGATTTTCAGATTCATCAAAAATCTTCATCTATCAGATCATCGCATCATCGTTTGTGATAATTGAAATCGAATTTTTTTGATCGACGAAGTTAGGGCCATCAGATTGAGGGAATTTTTTGCCACGACATTCTAATGATAATTATTTAGATAATAAATAATGAAGATGAATATTGAATTTTAAAATTATATAATATTTAAAAAAAATTAAAAAAAATTATTTTCAATCTATGGCAGTGATTATCAAAAATTGCTGCTATAGATCTACAACAATGGTTATAGAACCATTGTCGTAGATCTATGACAGTAATTTTAGATAACCGCGATCGTAGATTTATGGCAGCGATTTGATAACCGCTGTCGTAGATCTATGGCAGCAGTTTGATAACCACTACCATAGGTTAGGTTAAAAATTTTTAATTTTTTTCTTTTCTTCCGTATGCGCTCGATCTCTCTCTCTCCCCCTCCTCTTCATCATCGGTGAGGCTTCTTCTTCCCCGACCGGTGTCGCCCCTCCTCCCCCCTAGTCGGCATCGCCCCTCCTCCCCTCCGGTCAGTCGCCCCTCCCCACCACCCGCCAAGCCCCACCCGGCCCACCCCTCCATCCACCCTCCCTCCGCCCCCAGCGAAACCCCCGATGAATCCCAACCGACCATCCCTCGACCCCTCATGAAACCTCCTCCATCGGCGAACCCCCCTCCACCCTCGCTCGGCCCCACGAAATCCCACCCCCATCCGACCCTCCCTCGATCCTCAGTGAACCCCGCTTCCGGCTAACCCCCATCGACCCTTCCTTGGCTCTCTATAAAATCCCTCCTCCAGCGAAACCCCCATCACCCTCGACCCTCCGCCGGGCCCCCGTGAAACCCCTCCCATACTCTATCCTCCTCCAACCCGGTGTAAATCAAATCCCCTTTCGATGAGCCCCCTTCACCCCTCCTTCAGCCCCCACGAAACCCTAACCCCCCACACCACCACCATTCTGACCCTCCCTAGATCGAGTGTGAAGCCTCCTTCGACCTCCTTATCACTGTGCCCCTCCCCCTAGCCCCCCATCTCCGACCGCCCCTGCTCTCTCTCTCTTTTCTCTTTTTCTATCTTCTCTATCTTACTATCTTACTTTTATTTCATAGGTTACCTCTAGTGCCATCGTCCTCCTCTAACATTATCGTCGGCGATCCTCGAAGCTTTCGATGCGATCCGCTCTCTATATTCGTAGGTATAATATTTTTTTAATTTTATAGTATTATTTATTAATAATATATATTTATATTAATTTATAGAATATTTATAATAAATATTATAAATATTTATTATAAATATTATAATTATCTGCATACCATATTTTTTGGGCCATGCCGTGGTGGTAACCTTGGAGCACGCCATATCGACGGTTGTGGACAAGATTTGTCAAGAGTTGGATTTGGATCAAAATCTGGATATTCAAATCCGGACCTAATTTTAATTACTAGTACCGAATCTGAATTCGAATACCGAACAGGTCTGTACTTGAGAGTGGAAGAGAGGGATCCGACCTCGCCACCATCATTAGGAGGTAGGAGGTCTGGCCTCGCCAGCGAAGGAGATCGAGAGAGCGAGAGAGGGAGGGAGGGAGTCCGATATCGCCGGCATCACTGGAAGGGATGGGGTCCGACCTTGCCGACGAAGGAGATCGAGAGAGTGAGAGAGGGAGGGATGGGGTCCGGCCTCATCGGCGAGAGAGATCGAGAGAGGTAGAGAGGAAGATCGAGAGATGGAAAAGCTGGGAGGAAGGGGTTCAGCCTCGCCGCCGTCATCGATGAGAGAGATCGAAAGAGGGAGAGAGGGAGTGATCGAGGGGATGGCGCACGGCCGAGCTTGCTTGAATATGCAGTCGAGCCAGCTCGGGCTATGATCGAGTCGGCTAGGGGAGGACCCTAGCTGAATGTCTCAGGCATGGACCAGCTTGGCTTACGAGCGAATAGAATTTGATATGTCATGATATTATATTGATTAATGTTCATTAATGTTGTAGATCACGATGGCATCGAAATGCCATTTAGTTTTTACTCCCGCCCCTCGATAGGTTACGCGCAGTTCAGCATTCGAGGAGTAGTCGAAGCATACCCCATCCACCTCGGCATTGGCTACTCAGGGACCTCCACCGTCAGCATCTACTCCACCGATGGCATCTACTCCACCGACGATATCTACTCCACTGGCAGCTGAGCCTCTACCATCGCCCATATCTGAGGCACATGCTACTACGTTGGCATCTAAGTGTACGTTTTTATTATATTAGCACAACTTTATTTTTTATGTAGTATTTGTATACTTATATATTTGCATAATGTATTTGCATTGTAGGTGCATCATCCAGTTGAACATTTTATGATCCCATACGTATGGCACACGTATGGAACTGCCAGCATTAGGTGATGGTCTATTATGATACGGAGGCAAGGCCGATAGGAGAGACCATGCGGAAGATGCATTCCTTTTTTGGAGTGCTTATGAGGCGGTCGGACATCATTCCCGTGGAGCTCAGAGACTAGCATTTGATGGATGCTGCCGTCAGGAACCAGGTATGGGAGGAGATATGGATAAGTACGTACATCTTAGTTATATTTATGTATTTTATATATTTACACTATATATGTTTGATTAGAATAATTTTGTAACTGATTTTTGATAAATTTATGCAGAGGAGGTACGATTTTATCGATCATGAAAGGGCTCGAGATGCCCGATTGAAGAAGATCGAAGAATTATACCGAGGTTATAAGGTCAAGCTCCATAGAGGATGGCTCGAGCACTGATGAGACACTTTGGAGGAGCTTGTTCCCTGGATACAGGACTGTCCTCCAAGTTAGTGGGAGAGGATAGTTAGACACTGGAGGAGCCAGGAGTTCGAGGCAAAATTTTTAACTTTTAAATTTTTTAATATGCTTAAAGTTTTATTTAAATATTTTTAAATATTTATTATTTATTTGAATACTTATTAGCCTACCTTTCGTCAGAACCGGAAGAATTGTGCAGCTCAGGAGTATACGCACACTCTAGGCCGCGAGTCTATGGCCAGTCATATGCATAGAGAGGTAATTAATTCTAAATCTTACTAGATAAATTAAATTCATATTTTTTATCATATTTTTGATAAATTTATTCTTTGTTATAGCTGATAAGAGATGGAGTGATATCCGACCGTAGCGAGATCTTTTGATCCAGCCACACGGACAAGACGGGTAGGCCTATGAATACCGTGATCGGGTATATTTTTGTAAGTAATAAATATATTAGTATATATGATTAGTATTATAGCATCTTTTATAAAATTTTATTTCAACTTACAATTATAGGATCAGTTAGATGCGCTAGCGAGTGAGGGCCCGGATACCTCTGGACCCCATGACCATTTATCTCAGGTCTTGGGGCTGAGCACTCTAGGAGGATCCGATGCAAGCCCGGACACACGCCGATGAGCTTCTGGTCCGAGGCGAGCATCTCCTCATAGACTTTTGGTGTTGTCAGTCGGAAGGAGCTTGAGAAGGCATTGGCACGGACAAATCATGCTGCGATGCGGGCAAATCGGGCTGAGGAGCGCACATCTCATCTGGAGCGCATCATGACAGACATGATATCGACGCTCAGTATGTATTTTAGTGTCACGAACTTCGAGGATATATTGGCCCACATTTTAATTTCAGCTCCGACTCTGACTTCGGCTCCAGCTTTGGCTCTGGCTCCTAGTGACGACGACGATGATGTAGATTTAGAAGACTTTTGATGTATTTTATTTTTTTAAAAAAATATTATAATAAATTTTACTCGATAATAAAATTTTAGCATTTTAGAATAATTTTTATGTTTATTATATTTTTTTATATTATATATCTATATTTATCAGATAAAATATATAAAAAAAATAAAAATTTTATTTTTTTTAATTATTTAAGATCTACGGCAGTAATTTTATAACCGCTGTCATATCCATGCCAACCGCTGCCATAGATTCCTGATGCAAACGATGACAACTATTGCATTAGACCTGTTGGGGATAAATTTTGCTCCCGCTGAAGTCTAGTTCGATGCTCAGCCTAATGCAACCAGTAGCCGCAGAAGAGCTTCAGCAGACGGGCTTTAGCCGAACCCCCATCGGCCAAGCTTCTTCTAACCCGTTCAGTCGGCCGAACTACTTAGCGGCTGAGCTCCTTCGGACTTTCCAACGGTCGGGCTCTAGCCGAACTCAACCGTCGAGCCTCAGTCAGACTCCCGCAAGAGCCGAACTCTCTCCGCGTTGTTACAGCCAAGCGCCTGTGGGAGCCGAACTCCCTCCAAGCTTCCTCTTTGATCGAATTTCTTCGGAAGCTGGACTCACCCCAGACACCCTTCGGACGGACTTCTTCAGGAGCTGGACTCCTCTCTGACGTCCCCTTCGATCGACCGAGCACCCGAACTTCCCAGTGGCCAAGCCTTAGCCGCGTACCCCCAGCTAGACGCCTATAGGAGTCGAACTCTTTCCAAGCTTCCTCTTCGGGAGTTCGAACTCCTCCGAAATGGGCACACGATGAAGGCCTTCCATCCTTCATTCGGCTGACTCTGCAGCCATCACCATCAGTCTGCCATAAGTGATAGCGACCCGCTATCAAGCGGCGATGGCTGTCACCATCAACCCACCGCAGACGGCATCTTTTCGAGAGACTGACTCCGCCGAACCTCGAGCGGCCCGCCAGCATGCGGCCGCAGCTGTCACCATCAAGCTCCACTATAAAAAGGACCCTCCAGATATGCTAATCTCTCTGGTCTCTCTAATCTCTATGCTCTCTTCTTCTTCTCCAAGCTCCGGAACTCATTCCGAGCACTCCATTCCTATTGGCCAGAGTTGACTTGATCGTCGGAGGGTCCTGTCGGAGCCACCCCCCACTGGCTTCGGATAGGATTTTGTTTTGTAGGTTTTCGACGGTGACCTCATCGGCCTCAACTCCAATGGACTCCAGCGACGATCAATTTCTGCGTCAACAGAATGGCGCTAGAGGAAGAACCTAAACCTCCGAGGTTCCCTTATTCTTAAAGGAGTGCTCGATGATGATTTCTCTCTCTCCGAAGATCCCTCTTCTTTCTCATCTGATAGCCCTCTCCCAAAGAAAAAATCGGCACGGCGCCGATGGCCTAGGAGAGCCTCGACTCGACGATCGACAGCCTCCGCATCCCGATCCCATCCGGATCCGTCTACCCCTGCTTCAGCCCCGACAAGTCAGGTTCCACCCGTACCCACAGTAAATATAGAGCAGTTCAACCTGCTCATCCAACAGGTCTGTGGCCTCACGGATGCAATGCGGGCCATGCAGCAGCCTCCAGTGGCGACTCCACCAGAAAATCCGTCTTTCGAATGTCGAAAATCAACCCCAGGAAAGGGTACTCGGGCCGGTGTGCCCGCCGCCTCTTGGAAAGAGAAACAGAGAGTCGGAGATCCATGTTTGGATCATGGTTCTCCTCTGGAAGAGACCTTTCGCGCTTGTAGCCGGAAGTCCCCCAAGATCTATGATCAGGATGATGCCCTCGATCACAGACCGCACAAGATGGACCGATGGATTGAAGAGCTCGACCACGTCGCCCCAGCTCGTCATGCCGACGTCCACGTCGAACCTCCTTTCTCCCTCTGAATTATGCAAGAATCCATTCCACTGACCTTCGAGCTCCCTCAACTGAAAAGCTACGATGGAACTTCTGATCCGATTGATCTTCTGGAGGCCTTCCGTGCCACGATGCTACTCCATGGTGCTTCAGACACCATACTGTGCTGAGCTTGCTCATCTACCTTAAAGGAAGTAGCTAGAAACTGGTACTCGGCATTGAAGCTGAGTACGATCTTCTCTTTTGATTAGATGAGCAGTTAGTTCGTGGCCCACTTCATCAGCAGTCGACGTCCGCATCGAGGTTTGGATTTTCTGATGTATGTCAAGCAGAAGCAAGGAAAATCCATCCGAGCTTACGTCACCCGGTTCAATGCTGCGGCATTGAAGGTCCGAGACTTGGATCAGTCTGTTGCGATGGCCGCACTCAAGGGCGGCCTTCGAAAAAATGACTTGCTGTTCTTCTTAGAAAAAAAGTATTTCAGGGACTTTGCCGATCTACTGGCTCGGGCCGAGAGATATGCCCGTGCGGAAGAAGCCTTCAAGTTGAAGGATGAAGAAGTCCTGAGAGAGCAGCTGGCGGATGATGGAGAGCCGAGCGAAGTTTGGCCGCGCTCGCAGACCCCCTCCGAAAGTAGGCGGGCCTGAACTCCTCAAACTCGCCATCAAGGAAGCCCCGACAGAGAGGCGCGAAGAAGTCCTCCTCCTGGATGGTTCCATGACTATGCCCCCCTCGATGCCTCCTCGAACTCAGATTCTCACGGAAGTTAAGAACTAGAGCTGCCAAGGATCAGAAGGACTACGGTCTTCCCCCAAACATGCGTGATCGAAGCAAGCAATGCCTCTACCATTGCGACCATGGCCACGACACTGAGGAATACATCTCAGCTCTGAGATGAAATTGAGGAGCTCGTCAGAAAGGGGCGCTGGTAAATTCCTCCGGCACCAGTCTGAATAAGAAAAAGATCGGCCAAGGGCACTGCCATAGCTAGAGACGGCAAAGAAGCACGGTGCTGCCACAGCCAGAGATGGCAAGGAGGTCGGCCGCCTCACGATATCATCAACATTACCCCTGGGAGGAGCTTGGTACATCGGCGATTCGTCATCTCCCAGCGATAAAGCCAAGTGACAAAGCCAAAGAAGCTTGCTCCAAATTGAGAAGGCCAGCATGAAATAGAGGAGGTCATCCGGCCCAGGACTTACTGTCGAAGAAATGCGGAGGAACAACGCTACCACGATCTTGAAACATAGAATTTGGGGATGCACTGCTAGTAACTTTCTTTCAATAAAATTCTTTCCTTTCGATAATATTATTTCTGAATGCAAAAACTATGCGATGACAAAAAAAAAGTAGTCAATAATTACCATGTTAGAAACAGAAGGAGAACCTCATCCTAACCCGAGCAACAACCTCGGCTAGAGATAAGATCTCTCCCAAGCGAAGGCCTCGTTCACAAAAGACGAGATGGGGAGAGAGACCCTGACAGCGGCCCTTATGTGCCCCCACAGTCCATTAGAAGTAGGAGGAGAACCTTTTCCTAATGCAAGCAACAACCGGCCAAGATAAGATTCTCCGAGCGACCGCTGACAACCTCGGCTAGAGATAAATCTCTTTCGAGAGATCGAGTCAACCTCGTTAGAGATAAGATCTCTTTCGAGCGACCGAGTCAACTCGATTAGGAACAAGAAGGAGAACCTCATCCTAACGCGAGCAACAACTCGGCCAGAGATAAGATTTCTCTCGAGCGAACCGCTGACAACCTCAGCTAGAGATAAGATCTCTTCCGAGTCAACCTCGATTAGGAACAGGAGGAGAACCTCGTCCTAACGCGAGTAACAACCTCGGCCAGAGATAAGATCTCTCCCGAGCGGCCGCTGACAATCTCGGTTAGAGATAAGATCTCTCCGAGCGATGAGTCAACCTCGGTTAGAAAAAGGAGAAGAATCTCATCCTAACGCGAGCAATAAACTCAACTAGAGATAAGATCTCTCCCGAGCGAAGGCCTCGTTCATAAAAGATGAGATGGGGGGAGAGGCCCAGTAAGCCCTTATGTGCCCCCATTGCCGTTTGAAATAGGAGGAGAACCTCGTCCTAATGCGAGCAACAACCTCGGCCAGAGATAAGATCTCTTCCGAGTGACTGAGTCAACCTCGGCTAGAGATAAGATCTCGAGCGATCGAGTCAACCTCGTTAGGAACAGAGAAGAACCTCATTAACGCGAGCAACAACCTCGGTTAGAGATAAGATCTCTTCCGAGCGAAAGGCCTCGTTCAAAAGGATGAGATGGGGGGAGAGGCCAGGGCCTTATGTCCCCCACTGCTCGTCGGAAACAGGGGAACTCATCCTAATGCGAGCACAATCTCGACCAGAGATAAATCTCTTCGAGCGACCGCTGACAATCTCGGCTAGAGATAGATCTTTTTTCGAGTGATCGAGTCAAACCTTGGCTAGAGATGAGATCTCTCCGTGACTGAGTCAACCTCGATTAGGAACAGGATGAGAACTTCGTCCTAATGCAAGCAACAACCTCGGCTAGAAATAAGATCCTCCCGAACGAAGGCCTCGTTCATAAAGAACGAGATGGGGGGAGAGGCCCAGCGGCCCTTATGTGCTCCCACTGCCCGATAGAAACAGGAGGAGAACCTCGTCCTAACGCGAGCAACAACCTCGGCTAGAGATAGGATCTCTTCCGAGCAACCGTGTCAACCTCGACTAAAGAGCTTCAACTTCGACCTCGGCTAGAGATAGGATCCCTCCCGAGCGACCGTGTCAACCTCGGCTAGAGAGCTTCAACTTCCACTTCGGCCAGAGATAAGGTTGGAGACAACCTCGTCCTGAGATCAGATCTCTTCCGAGTGCCTGCATCGACCTCGACTGTAGGAGATAATGTCACTCCGAGGAGTGCAACCTCCGACTTCGATCGTAGAGGACGAAACCTCCCTCAACCTCGATTGGACATGGGATCTTGCCCGGCCTTCAACTTCGATATCAACTTTAGCTGGAGATGAAATCTCCCCCGAGCTTCGATCTGGACCTGCATGGGGCTCAGAGGAAGACTTCGGCAGTCACCTTTCCTGCACTCCCTTCCTTCGATTTTCGAACTCGGGAGTGGGGGGGCTAGTGTTGGGGATAAACCCCGCTCCCATCGAAGTCTAATTCGATGCTCAGCCTAATGCAACCAGTAGCCGCAGAAGAGCTTCAGCAGACGGGCTTTAGCCGAACCCCCATCAGCCGAGCTTCTTCTAACCCATTCAGCCGGTCGAACTACTTAACGGTCGAGCTCCTTCGGACTCTCCAGCGGTCGGGCTCTAGCCGAACTCAACCGCCGAGCCTCAGTCAGACTCCCGCAAGAGCCAAACTCTCTCCGCGTCGTTACAGCCAGGCGCCTATGGGAGCCGAACTTTCTCCAAGCTTCCTCTCCGATCGAATTTCTTCGGAAGCTGGACTCACCCCAGACACTCTTTGGACGGACTTCTTCAGGAGCCGGACTCCTCCCTGACGCCCCCTTCGACCGATCGAGCACCTACCAAACTCCCCAACGGCCAAGCCTTAGCCGCGTACCCCCAGTCAGACGCCTATAGGAGCCAAACTTTTTTCAAGCTTCCTCTTCGGAAGTCCGAACTCCTCCAAAATGGGCACACGATGAAGGCCTTCAACCCTTCATTCGACTGGCTCTGCAGTATCAGATGGCATGCAGCCATCAGTTCAGTCCGCACAAGCGATAGCGATCCTGCTATCAGGGGCGATAGACTATCACCATCAATCCGTTGTACCGCATGGACGCACGGTGCCTTTTCGAGAGACTGACTCCACCGAACCTCGAGCGACCCATCAGCACGCGGCTACAGCTGTCACCATCAAGCTCCATTATAAAAAGATCCTCCAGATATGCTAATCTCTCTAGTCTCTCTGATCTCTAAGCTCTCCTCTTCTTCTCGAAGCTCCAAAACTCATTCCGAGCACTCCATTCCTATTGGCCAGAGCTGACTTGATCATCGGAGGGTCCTGCCGGAGCCACCCCCCACCGACTCCGGATAGGACTTTATTTTGTAGGTCCCCGACGGCGACCTCATCGGCCTCAACTCCAGTGGACTCTGGCGACGATCAGTTTCTGCGTTAATAAGACCTATGGCAGCGGTTAAGAAATCGCTGCTATAGATTATCTATGGCAGCCGCTGCTATAGGTCGATCTATTGCAGCAGTTTATAAACTCCTACAATAGGCTATTTATGATAGTGGTTCAATCAACCGCTATAATAACCGCTGCCATAGAGCTACGATGATGACCGCAGTAGCAGTGGTTAGAAAATCGCTGCCATAGCCTATGACAATGGTTTAGTATGAGGATGTTTGACTTAAGGCCTCCTTCAAAATATATTTAGAAATTTTATCAAAAATGTAAATTTAGAAAGGCACAGCTAAAAGAGACCCGATAGGAGATAAAAGGGCGAGTCGGCATCGGAGGAGGCAAGAAAAAAAGAACAACAAAAAATGTCGACAGTCAAGACCACATTTTTGGATTTTAACATACGATGGTGAATTGTTAGCGGGAATTTTTTTAATTTATTTTTTAATTTATTATTTTTAAAAATATTTTTTAATTAATTTTTTAAATTATCGTCCATGTTGAAATCATTGGTTCAACCCATGATTTCAGGGAGGCACTGATGTATTTCTTTTTTTTTTTTGAACAAACAGGTCGGTGGCATGGAGAAGTAGGAGGGTGGAGGCACGGAGGAGCGACAGCAGAGCGTGGGAAGGGAGGCACAGAGGAGTGGTGGGTAGCGGGTGGATGATCTACGGGTGGTATCAGAGGGGGATGGGCATGAAAAATCCATCGACAGAGGAAGGGGTGGCACAGGCAAAGGATCCACAGGCATGTAATTAAGATGAGGACAAACCTTCAGTATGCAGGGGGTCAGGGGTGCAAGGAGCAGTGGCCGACGTGCGGAGGGATGGGGGGTGCACGAAGAAGAAGGAAAAAACTCAAAATTAAATAAATAAATAAAAATAAAAATTATTGTTGAAAAGATGTTTTTTAAATCGTCTTTCCAAATGGTGCTTCTAAACCCTCCATCAGCCAAAAAAAAAAAAACTCTCACCCTCCCTTTGCCCTTGCCCCACCCCCTAGGTACCTGCCTATCACCATCGGCCTCCGTGCCCCCCCTCCATCAACTAAACAAAAAGAAAATAAAAGAGAAGAAAAGAAAAAAAAAGTCCCTCCCTCCCCCAATCCCGGGTAAATTCAAAAAAATCACCAATTCGAATCTGATTTTTTTCCTTTTTCATTTTTTTTTTCATTTCTTTTCTTTTATTCTTTTTTTCTTTTATTTTTTTCTTTTATTCCAAAATTTTAAAGCTTGACTTAAAAGCCTGCTGGCTAGCCTGTATAAGAGTAGTCTGTATTATGTTTGATTGAATTTTAAGCCTATGTTGAGGTCTTGAAGGTCTAGGTCTGTTGGCCTATTTAAAAGTCTTAATATTTATAGATTTTTAAATAGGCTTTCAGATTAGAGCGAACTTTTTTATTTTGCAAAACAGACCATATCGAATCTCATTTTAAATTTGAACCAATTTAATAGGCAAGGCTCAGACTAGTATTTTATAAAATAAGTCTGATCTATTTAAATCAAAGTCTGATCTAATTTGATCTGTTTCCATCTCAAGTATCTTTCTAAACTTGTTTCCTCCCCCTTCTCTGCTAATGAGCATCATCTACCAACCCCCTCCCCCCAAACCTCCTCTATCGGCTATTCCGATTTCTCTCCAAAGCTTAATCCATCAAGATTTACCTTCTTCGTCATTTAGTTAGTTATTTAGCATGCCTGCAATCATTATTGCTTAGCAATGCTAATAAGCATATCGACGACTGATAACATTTTTTTAATAGTGCTGATGGGCGGATTTTCATAGCCGATGCTGCCACCATGCTTTAGGTTGTTTCATGGGATCGCTTTGCAATGTTTACTCGCATTGGCAGAGGTCAAAAATGCGCCATCCAATTCCCGTTTTACAATGTTGACCCAAATCAGTCCTATTGATTGAAATAATTACGCCAATCAAATTCATTTACAAATATAACTAACCAAGCTATTGTAAGCCATCCCTGTCACAAAACACGTATCAAATTTATCAGGGTTGTCGGTTCTCGTTTATCGGATCCTGGGCTCTGAGACGGCCGCCCGTGAGCGAATGACATAACGTATCGTACGTCTATGCATGGCTTGTCGAAAGAAACAAAAGAACTCCGGATGGGGCCTTTTGCGAGAGCCTGGTGGTGGGCCCTCCGGCCAATGATGTATCCGTGGACGGGCATCGGAGCTCGTCAAACCACGCGGCCTTTTAGAATCCAGACGTCAGTATAGAATCGTCATTAATCATAATTATTTATTTTTATAAATTTTATTCATCTAACATATCCACCCTAATACTACAAAAATAAATAATTATGACTCATGACATACCTGATGATATTATGTATACTATATAAATTAAATTTTTTTATATTAAAAAAAAAATTAGAAGGGAAAAAATTATTTTTTATTATAATTATTTATTTTTATAAATCCCATTCATGAAGCATATATCTTAAAATATTATTATAAAAATAAATGGTTGCCATTGGGGTTGGATAAAATAGGTGAGGACTTTTGACTTAAGGTCCGAATCAAAACATATTTAGAAAATTTATCAAAAATGCGAATTTAGAAAGGCACAGCGAGACATGACAGGGGACAAAGGGGCACGTCGGCATGAGAGAAGGAGCCAAGAAAAACAAGGAAAAACGAAAAACGTCGTGGACCACGTTTTTGGGTTTTAACGTGCGATGACGAACCGTTAGCGACCCAAAGTTTTCGAATTTTTTGGGTTAGGATAAGGGGACCGGAAGTAAGACGGACATATTGCGGATTCGTTTGATTCGTAAAATTTTATTTTAAAATAATAAATTTTTAAAATATTATTTTTTTTAAAAAAATTAGTATGCTTAGTTGATTACGAGAAAATAATTTATCGAAGAATGACTTATATTTGATTGAGTATCTATTTTTTAAAAAAATATAAAATATTTATTATATCCAGATATAAGATCATATATTTTTATTCTTAAATTTTATATAAATAATTATATTATATTTATATTAATATAAAAATAATATTAATATATTATAATATAATTTTAGATCATAATAATTTATTATATTAATATAATATTAATATATATTATATTATATCAATAAAATATTAATATTTTAATATAATAAATTTATTAATATCTTATTAAATATAATATTATATTAATATAAATATTGATATATTCATATTAATACTATATCAATATTAATAAAAAATTTAATATTAATATAAATATTAAAATATAATAAATATTATAATATTAATATTAATATTATATTATATTATCACTATTTAGTATTTTATCCTAATCACTCATGATATTTTATAAAATCTTAGCTATAAATCTTTAAAAAATATTTTAAAAAAAAAGTATCATTACTTTTCATCCCATAAAAAGTGCTAAATTCCACCTACTTTATGGATTTTTACTTTTTATAAAATATGATAAGTGACTTCCTATGAAAACTCTTCCTTCCTTCACTTCCCGCAAACCAAACGAATCCAAAGTGAAAATAAAAATAATAAAGTCATACTATTTTAATTGTATCAAAGGTTGAAATCAGATCATATATCAGTATATCTATATTTATATTTATTTTATTTGATAAATTTAAATATGGATATAGATATTATTTAGATGAAAAAACTCAAATTCATATTAGTTTTAAACGGATATGGATACAATTTAGATCTTGAAAGTATAAATATAATTATGGATATAACTTAAATAATTAAACTATATGATCATAGAATCAAAAATATTTCTACATAGATCATAAATCAAGTTAATAATATATTTATATAATTATATATATTTTTTAAAAATTAATAAATATTATATAAAATTATATAGGATTATATAAGATATGTATGAGATAATTGTCTATCCATATCCATTTTTTCTTTTTTTAAGGATATTAATTAGATTTTTAAATTTCTATAAACTATATCTGTATTGATCCGGATACGAAAATGGATTCGAACATATAATATCCATATCACTTTTACCTCTAATTATACCAAATATTATAAATAAATTATATATAAAATATTATTTAATCATTAATTTTGCAAGAGAATGCAAGGTTTATACTCGATTGCTAGGAAAGGTACCCAGAGTGGATTGCTCGGATCTAATGGCACGAAATGCCGTGTTTGGCATCGCACAAGACCACCATCAATGCAATCAGGAAGATTAATTGTATCATAGAGAACAAAATAAGCAATTTTTTCCAACTTTGAAAGAAAAAATGAACAAAACATCATAAACATTAAAGACACATGCAATCCAGAGGAAATGGGCTTGATGATTATGCTGTAATCAGTAATTTTAATGCCGGGAGTGCGTGATGGTTACGGCGAAAATGGTGTAATACTTGATATTGCACAAAGAGTATATAAGCAAAAGAAAGCAAGAGGGTTTTTAACCTATCCTATATAAGATTATTATTTCTCAACACAAGGAATTCCACTAATCATTCATATTTTTTCAGAAAGAGAGAGGATTAATTCTCGTCGTGGGACTTAGGGGAGACATGGGTTCTGAAAGCTCCCATATATTATTATTATAATTAAAATCAATAAGCCTTTGTTTGTCATTCATGAACCTCCATCCATGATGAAACATGGGAATCCGTTCCCTCATGAAGAAATGTTAACATATACCAATCTAAGATCCTGTATTATTCGTGAGTGAATTGGAGAAATCTAGGTCTCAAACATAGATTGTCCAAGTGCCGGACAACAATTATAATTAAGTGGAGCTTGAAAAGCATAAGTCCAATCGTGACCAAGGGATGATCCCAAACGGTATGATGAAACAAAGGAATGGTAGATCACTTTTGAAAATATCAGCCTATTCTAAGTAAACCGCATGCCGGAATAAATCAGAAAGTTAAAAATTTGGTCAATAACATTCGTTAGTGGTTAGTAGTTGGTAGTTCTTAAGGTTTATATATATATATATATATATATATATATATATATATATATATATATATATATATATATGTATGTATGTATGTATGTATGTATGTATATATATATGTATGTATGTATATATATATATATGTATGTATGTATGTATATATATATATATTATATGGTTGTTATATATTATAGTATGTGATGTATGTTTTATTATATGTATTATTATATATATACTATATGTATGTATGTAGTAGTATAGTACCTATATAGTACTATAATATATTATACTTATTAGATGTATATAATATTATGTATGTAGTATGTAGTCTAATTTATATAATTACTAATATATATATCTATATACTATATGATATATTTATATATCATTGTATGTATGTATTGTATGCTATTAGTATATACATATTGTATATTATATACACACACACACACATATATATTATATAGCCTATAATATATGATATTTAG